>JARDYJ010000004.1:38416825-38731825 GCA_029215755.1 Spea hammondii | reverse complement strand
TCTTCAAAGTCCCCTCACCCATTCAATCTTGCATTACTCAGGGCCAGCTTTGTCCTTCCTGCTGGTGAAAGGGTCCACTTCATGATGAATAGTGAAGTGAAGGGAGTTGAAACTACAACTCTTCCTTTGGTGAGGAAACCCCCTTGGAGAGTGGTACAGGCTCCGCTGCGACTTGGTACCGTGGCCAAGCTGTCTAAGGCACTGAGTTAAGGGTCCATTCTCCTCAGAGGCGTGGGTTTAAATCCCACCGCTGCCATACTTTTCCCTGTTTGTCATTTCTTCCTGAAATGCACTCAGCAACACAATGTTCTTTCCCACAAACTAACGATATGCTCCTGACAATGGCTGTTTTAACGTTTCTGCGGTGTTTGTGTTTAGCTGTGATATTCTTCTCACTTATTTAGTGTACCTACACAAATTATATAGTAGTTTTTTTCAGGACAAGAAGGGTGTTCTTTACATACCATTATTTTGATCATACTTTACTATATAAGAAAAATATAAAATATGGTGAAAATTTTGAAAAAAGGACTTTAAAAAAAAATAAAAAATCTCTACTATATAGAGGGATTTCTGCAACACTGTTTGAGTTTAGGAGGTGATCTTTAATCTCCTCCTAAGCTCTATTGAAGCAGGTGGCCACCACCATATTTATTAAGGCACACATTGCCTCTCCGGGGAATGATAGATTGTAAGCTCGTTTGAGCAGGGCCCTCCTCACCTGTTGTCTCTGTTACATAGTTCATAAGGTTGAAAAAAGACCTAAGTCCATCAAGTTCAACCCTTCTACCTAACCTTTCTATTCTTGATCCAAAAGAAGGCAAAAAAACCCTAATTAAGCTACTTCGAATTCTGCCATCAGGGGAAAAAATTCCTTCTTGACTCCAAGAGGCAATCGGATTTCTCCTTGGATCAAGAAGCTCTAAAATATTAATATTATTCTATTTATATCCCTGTATATCGTGCCTTTCTAAGAAAATATCGAGGCCCCTTTTGAAGGTATCTAATGTATTGGATAACACTACCTCCCTTGGAAGTGAATTCCATACCTTAATTGTCCTCACTGTGAAGAATCCCTTCCTTTGTCGTCTATGAAACCTGCGCTCTTCCAGTCTCAGAGGGTGACCTCTTGTTCTTTCTATATTTCTGTTAATGAACAGGTCACTGAAGAGCTCTTTATATTGGCCCTGCATATATTTATATAATGTTATCATATGCCCTCTGAGACGCCGTTTTTCCAGTGTATATAATTTTAACTTTTTTAGTCTCTCTTCATAACTAGTATCTCCCAATCCCCTTATTAATTTCGTAGCCCTCCTTTGCACTTTTTCTAATTCCATAATGTCCTTTTTAAGGACGGGTGCCCAGAATTGTACCGCATATTCAAGGTGAGGTCTTACCAACGACCTGTACAGAGGTAAGATGATATCCTCCTCCCTTGAATCAATACCTCTTTTTATGCATGCCAAAACCTTATTGGCCCTCGCAGCTGCTTGCTGGCATTGCGCACTGTTGTCAAGTCTGTTGTCAACCGTTATTCCTAAATCCTTCTCATTGGTAGTTCCCCCAAGGATATTCCATTTAAAGAATAGGTTGCATTTTTATTATTTTTACCATAATGCATAACTTTGCATTTCTCTATATTGAACCTCATCTGCCACTTGCACGCCCAGTCCCCAACTCTGTCTAGATCTTCCTGCAATGAAGAAACATCAAGATTAGTCTGAATTACCCGGCCTAATTTTGTGTCATCGGCAAAAACTGTGACATGGCTCTTAATGCAGCTTGGGAGATCATTTATAAATAAATTAAAAAGAAGAGGACCGAGGACAGACCCCTGAGGCACTCCACTTAATACCTGTGTACAGGCTGAGAAACATCCATTCACAACAACCCTCTGCATTCTATCTTTTAGCCAATTTCTAATCCACATACAGACATTTGCCCCTAAGCCTATTTCTGTTAATTTATAGAGTAGCCTTTTATGCGGAACCGTATCAAACGCCTTGGCAAAGTCCAGATAAATCACATCTACAGCCAACCCCAGATCTATATTTCTACTAACTTCTTCATAGAATGCTAATAGGTTGGTTTGACAAGACCGGTCTTTCACAAATCCATGTTGACTTCTACTAATTGGATTATGGATCAAGATATGATCTTGAATGTATACCTTTAGCAACCCTTCAAATAATTTCCCCACTACCGATGTTAAGCTTACTGGCCTGTAATTGCCCGGTTGAGATTTTGATCCCTTTTTAAATATGGGCACACCATCTGCCTTGCGCCAAACTAATGGAACTATGCCCGAGCTGAAAGAAGCCCTAAAGATTAGCAATAGTGGCTGGGCCAGAATTAGGCTTAGTTCCTTCAGTACCCTTGGGTGTATACCATCCGGTCCAGGGGCCTTGTCTACCTTAACAGTATTTAATTGCTTGAGCACTTTTTCTTGTGTCAGCCAATCCCATGTTTGTTGCAACGGTTCCTTAAAATTAGCCAGCAGGGGCTCCGTCATTGGTTCTTCGTTGGTATACACAGAAGAAAAAAAAGCATTTAAGATGTCGGCTTTCTCTCTGTCCTCACTAACCAAATTTCCATTTTCAGATAATAACGTACCAACATTCTCTACCTTTAACTTTTTTCCATTCACATACTTGAAAAATTTCTTGGGATTGGTTTTACTTTCCTTGGCAATAAGTTTCTCATTTTCTAGTTTAGCCATTTTAATCTCCTTTTTGCAGGCTTTGTTGGCATCTTTGTATGCCATAAATGATACTACCGACCCCTCGCTTTTATAATGCTTAAATGCCAATTGTTTATTCCTTATTTCCCGTTTTACTTTCCAGGTAAGCCACATTGGTTTTGATTTGTTTCTTTTGTATTTGTTTCCCATAGGTATATATTGGGATGTGTAACTTTGCAATATGTGCTTAAAGGTATTCCATTTGTCCTCTGTGTTTAACCCAGAGAACAATCCATCCCAGTCTATACATTCCATGGTGGACCTTAGCCTGTCAAAGTTTGCCCTTCTGAAATTAAGAGTTTTGGTAGAGCAGTTACCCATTTGCTTTTTGGAATTAATCTCAAATGAAACCATGTTATGGTCACTATTTCCCAAGTGTTCTCTTACTTTAATGTTTGAGATAAGTTCCTCATTGTTAGTTATTACCAGATCTAGACAGGCATCCATTCTGGTTGGGGTCTCTACTAATTGTGACATAAATTGGTCATTAAGCAGGTTAAGAAACTTGCTGCCCTTAGTGGAACAAGTTCCACTATTCCAATCTATATCTGGGTAATTAAAATCTCCCATGATCAAAACTTCATTTCTATATGCAGCCTTTTCAATTTGAATTAGCAGTTGATCTTCCCCCTCATTGCTAATGTTGGGTGGCTTGTAGCATACACCCACAAGTAGTGTGTGACTCTTCTTACTATCTAGGTTAATCTCCACCCACAGCGTCTCCACATTACTACTGTCATCATGCACATCTTCCTTAATACTGGGCTTAAGTTTAGGGTTTGCATATAAACAAATCCCTCCCCCTTTTCTATTTACTCTGTCCCTTCTAAAAAGTGAATATCCTTGTAAGTTTACTGACCAGTCATATGTATCATCCCACCACGTTTCCGTGATACCGATCAAGTCATATTGTTCATTACTTACCAATATTTCCAAATCACCCATTTTGTTAGTCAGTTTGTTATATTACATGCTACTTGTTATGTCCTGTCTACCCATTGTACAGCGCTACGGAATTTGATGGCGCTATATAAAACAGTAAATAATAATAATAAGATGGGGCTCCTGCAGCAGTTTTCGGTGTTGCTGAATGCCTCAATATCGAGGCATTACAGCAACACCATTGTGATCTTTGATCGCTTTCTAAACCCGTTTAACCACATGACGTGCCAGACGCATCAGTTGTCTTCAAGGGGTTAATCTTGAGCAGACATTGTCTCAATCTGGGCTCTATTTGCTTCACTGCACAAATTATTGGTAGCTTCTCACTTGTGTCCACTAGGAGGTGTGGGTTTAAATCCCACTGCTGCCATGCTTTTCCACGTTCGTCATTTGTTCCCGAAATGCACTCAGCAACACAATATTCCTTTCCACAAACTAACAATATGCTCCTGAAGTCCACAAGTGGAAACTATTGTTTTTAAACACTTTCTTTCACGTTTGGAGCTGGGATGCGCAATTCGTATGTGAGACAGATAATTTACAGGAATATATTCTATCAAATGTATTGTTGCTGCAATGTTGATATTTAGGGTTATGAAATATTTTGGAGTGTCATGATGTGTTATGTAACTGCCCACAGCGGCCAATTATTTATCCATAGTCAAAGTAAAACATTAAATCAATATTAGTGGCTGCGTCTTAATTTCTGAGAAAAGCCATAGACAGTCCCGCAGTCCAGATACTAGCTTTGTCCCTTTAAGGGGACCAGTACACTATGCTTATCCAAATTTATTTGCTATGTGCAAAGGAGAGCAGAGGGGGTACCTTGGGGGTTGTAATCAGCAACTGCTGAGTGAAGACTTCCATAACCCACTATTATCACCAAAATACTAATGAAATGCTAAAACAGCTATTGTGTTCTGGATAAAGTTGGGTTGATTTATTGCTAGTTAACTGGAGACAGATGCACAGTAAGCTTCTGCCCCTTAAGGAGTACTCATATCATGCAGTACAGGCTCAGATGATGTTGGATTTTCTTGAGTGAGCACTCAAAGCACTGCAAGCTTATGTGCTCTTAGCACCACCCATACCCTGTGATTAAATGTGGTCATAAATAATTAAAAAGTACCTTAAGGAGTGAAAGAAGCTATTCATTTGATTATAACACAGGAACCATAAACTTGAGAGAGAGACATTTAAAATGGCTTAATCCTCCGAGTGCCAGGGGTCCATATACATTTTTCTGTATATACATAGACATTTAGACAATACACACATATACTGCTGGATTGTATCTTTAAATGAAAGCTAATAAAACTAATAAGTCATTCCCAGTGCTTAATAGGTGAGTCTATTTTCATAAGTAAGGTGACATAAATATGATATTTAAAATAATGTGTCTCATACAGTGTTTTGTTTCAAAAGTAAGCTACACATCTAATAAACGAACATGTATTCTGCCAATAAACAGGTACGACGCCAACTAAATGAAGAACATTTACTAAAGGCAGGAACTGCATTAAATTTCATAGAGAATAGAGCTTGTCTAGGTTTCAATGCGAGAAGTTACATTCCTCTGAGAGATCAAAGATGTTTCTATAATCCTGGTGCCAGGCAAGAATAACCTGTGTACACTGCTATGCTATTTACTAAGGACCCTGGACTGATTTATGTATCAAACAGTTCCCATGCAGAATATCAAAGACATTGGCTGAATTCATTTTTGGAGACATATCAGTTATAAGAGTAATAATCAGTATGAATGTTTGAATAGGATAATTTGGATATAGGGTTGCCTAATGCTACAGTTGAGGTCTAAGGTTTACAAACACGTAGGCTAAAGACATTCAAACTCAAGTTTTCACATCTCTGCACATCTTATGTTACCATACAATTCTTTTGGGAAATCAATTAAGGCATGATGTTCATATCAGAGGTAATTTTAAAACAATCGATTACAGAAAGAATTCTTTCAGCTTGAATTCACTATGTCAAAATTCCAGTCGGTCAAAAGTTTACATACACTTGGTGACATTGAATCAAATGCTTAGGGTATTCTCCACAAGCTTCTCACAATACTTAGATGAAATTGTTGCCTACTCCTCCTGACAGCACAGGTGTAACGTTTTATGGGATTCAGGTCAGGGCTTTGTGATGGCCACTCCAATACTTTCATGTTGTGTTACAACCTTGGAGCTATGCTTAAGATCCTTGTCCTGCTGGAAGACCCCGCTGCGACCAATTTTTAACTTTCTAGCTGATGTCTTGAGGTGTTGTTTCAGTATTACTAGTCTTGTTTCCTCGTGATTCCACCTATAAGTGCACTTGTCCCTTTCCCAACAACCTCCCCCCATGTCATGGTGCCGCCATCCCCATAGCTGGGATGCTCACAGTTTAGATGGTGCTCTTTTGATAAAAACCCTTACTCATTTTTCCTCCATACATAGAGCTGGTGATTATTGCAAAACAGTTAAATTTTTGTTTCACCTGACCAAAGAACACTCATCCAAGGGGCTATGTTTTCATCCTTGGGATCACCTGCAAACTTAATTCTGGCTTTTCTATGCCGGTCTTTGAGTAGGGCCTTCTTCCTTTCAGGCCATGGGGATGTAGGACTCTCTTAATTGTGGATGTAGATACTTTGGTACCTGATGCCTCATTTCCCTGCTCATTTGTTGTTGCCTTTGGGCTCAGTTGAATCTTTCAGAACAAAGTCCGGGAGTTAATTTGTGCTGAGCCTGTATGATCCCATGGTTTTTATATTTGCATATCATGCAGGAACTCTTCTCTTCTCCACAAGGCTGTCCTCATTATTCTTAGTCTAGGCCTTGTTAATGGAGTGGGTGGTGGGGAGAATTGGACAAAGAAAGGGACCCCTGGAGAAATTAGCAGAAGGGGTTATATGACCCAGTCTGCATTAATGAAGGTGCTCCTGTCACTGCCCCCCCTTTCTTTTATGTGTAGTTAATGTCCAGCAGGAGCAGGATGTTTGGGTTAATGCCCTGTGGGGTGACCCCGGGTACTGAGGGGATAAAGGGGGGGTGGATCTGGCTAGATAGCGGGAAAAGTTGCTATTTAAGAGGGGTAGCGCTAAGGGACATGTGCTTCACAACAATGACGACTAAGGAGTGTGCTTACCTGCTGTATGAAGATTCCCGCTGCCTGCCCTGTTTGGAAGTGTTGAAGGTTTCCGGGCGCTGAAGGGTCCCATATAAGCAATAGGCGAGAAACCCACAAGCAGTTAATATCTGGATCTTGGCTAGATGTAAGATACACATACTTTACTAGATATAGATAACAATTTAGGACGTGCATTAGGTACGTCGGATGTGGTATGAACAACAAAGCAGTCAATCATTTTCATTCTTAATAAAGAGCTTGGTACAATGTTGCTCTCCACAGGACTTACTGCAAATATAGTGCAACTTTTCTACCATTGCAACTATACATCTTATGAAGAGGGCGCAGGAACATGTTTGCTGAAACCTACAAATGTATTAAACAAAGGCAGGGTGTTTTATAAGACAATGTAGAGACCACACAACACAAGTATCATCTGTGTGCCAATGCAGGAATGATAGCATTGTAGCCAAACGAGCAGGAAAACCCCAGTCCTAAAGTCCAATCAAGATCAAACGGGAAAAGCAAATACAGGAGCTTCCAATGAGAAAGCAGTGAAACCTTAACCATGGTAAAAGTGCAAAAAAACAGAGGCAGAATCACAGATAGACTGGGTCTTTAATTGGGTCCTATCGAAATCCAAAAGAGCTGTTGGTGACCCAATAAGAAAGATACTGAGAAGACCAATCATGAAAAGCTAGAGCTGTGCTAATTGGCTACACCAGCAGAAAAGAACAATTCAACAGGATCTTTGTCATTCTGAGTGGTCCTAATGGTCATTTCTGACAACAAGTATTATCAACCACTTCCATGTACACACACACTTCAGTGACCCAGAGAAGTGTTTAAAAGGGCAGGACCAAAGGGAACTTTGAATTAATGTATACCTAGAGGGCGAGGCTCTAACCTTTTGTTTCCGATGAAATATTGGCTCCTCTACTATTAATATATTACCTTTGTTACCCAATAACTACCCTTTTTGAGTTGAAGATTTCCCCTTCAAGTCCTTCTTATGAACATCAAATGTATTTTTGCATTGTTATGAAGTGACCCTTTAAATAAATCCAGTTTCGCTAAACTTTCTTTGTCCATGCCTACAATCAAGTGCCTTGAAACAAAGGGGAGATGGAGGAGGAACTCCAGCAGTAGCAATTTCAGATGTTAATCCACCAGAATACATGAATTAACCTATGTAACGCTGTTTGACCCACAATTTTACATACTTTTTTTAATTGCCTGTGTTTGAGCATGGTGGTTGTAGTAGTAGTGGGCTAGCACCTACAGAGATATAAGATTACGTTTGTAAATTTACCTAGTGGTTACCATGGTTATCTGTGAAGCATCTCGCTAATGGTCTGGTACACTGCTTAGGATCTTACCTAGTTTTTTAGGCAGGGACACAAGTGACGTGCTCTTGTGGGGAAGGAGGTAAGTATTGGCTCTAGTAACGCTACTGGGTACATACTCTCAATTGATCTCAATTTCTCGGAATTGTTTGTCAAAATTATTATCTCAAAGACTGAGTCTACAAATTAAACAGTCATCCAATATTTGGTCATTCTATTTTTTGTTTTGTCTGCTAAATTATAAATAACAGTGATTATATGTTTATTTTTTATGGTAATGTGAAATAAAGATGATGGAGATTTAAATTAAATATTGCATACCCCAGATTACCAAATGTCAAATTATAGTGGCACGCACAGAAAAAGATAAATAAAGAAGTCTCATATTATACACGTGGTGACAAATGAAATCTCCTTTGTTGCATTTACTTCTGTTATCCGATCTCTTTATGGAGCTTGTACTTCTAACTTATTACTCACAACTTCTTTTTTCAACGTCTCCTTAGTTAAGACCCATATAAAGCATTATAATAATATGAATAAACATAGAAGGACAGTTTCAAGCATTATTTGTCCACAAAAAATGTGTCCTCAAAATGTCTTAAGCCAAAACCTAACTTTAAAGGTAACTTGGCCTTTACTGTTCACTGACAAAATTCATACATTTTTTTTCATTACACTAAATACAGAGTACAAAATGTTCTTGCGTTTTCAAGTTGTTTTCTAGGACTATATCAATAAAACTTTTTTTTAATGGGCCACAGGGCCAGAATTTCTTTATAAAAAACATAGCCTAAAGTGAATAATTAATATGTCAGAAAAAGTATCACTCTTGATTGAAATAACAACATGAAAGTAATGTAATTTATTAAGTGTAATTTGGTTACTTTAATTTGTCATCGAAAATGTTGAATTATCTGTGTTTAGAACTCTGCATATATGTAGGGTGTTTTTTTACCTTATATGTTGCGCTAAATTAGTTTAGATTATAGTTTTTGTTCCTCTCTAGGAATTCTGACTAAAAGGTATTTTAAGATATCAGCCTGATGAATCCGACTGTTGTACAACAATCATGAAGTGGTTACAATCTAGTCTTTACCATTACAGACCTTTAAATTATTATTTGTTGATTTGTTAATTATTTAGCGATTTTTTTATAATGTGATAATTAGGATCTACCGAATGAAAAGATATAGACCCCTAGCAAATAACCATGTATTCTAGGTATATAGACTTCATCGTGGGTCATTAAGGAACAAGGGGAGACATGTAATGGACAATATTCTATTCTTCCAGAGATCATCCTGGAAGCTAAAGTATTGATCCAAATAAGGTGGGGTTTCTTCACAACATGGCATCTTGTTTCATTAAATCAAACACAGGATTTGTTGCACCAAATCAAAATTAACTTTTACTTTTTTTTTATAAATCCAAATGGCCAAGAGCGTCACCCAATAAGAACATGGCTGAACATTTTGAATCGGTTCTAAAAGATGCAGTTAAGAATTTATATCCACTGTAAACTTTGCTGAGGTATATCGTGTTGAAAGACATGGAATTTAAATTGTTTGAGAATTTGTTAAGGTCCTTTCCAACAGACTAAGGGCTTTTTTTTTTTAAACAGACACACTTGCTATAATGAAATTACCAATATTAAAACTACTCAATTCAAGTTCTTTGTACCAGTTGGGTTTGAAGTCAATATACCAAGGAAATCAATGTTCCGATTTAGTATTATATAGCAGTAAACCCTCACATATAGCACTACCTGACATGTTAGTAAAAGTATTAATATTAACCCACGAAAATGAGTAGAGGTAGGAACCCCCAATACATGCTCCAAAGTGTGTTATGGAGAGAGGTCCCTCTTAGGAATAAAATAACCTTAAAGTAGCATAAAACTGCGGGGAGCTGCAGTCGTTGCCATACCTCCCCCCAATCTCTTTTTGGTTTTGTTAGATAGAATAAACGTGAGAGAAAAACATGACTAGCACATGTTACTCGATTGCTGGCTATATGTATATTGCTGGCTATATTTTACTACTTTCACCGTTTGAATCATTAGGTAACTGCATAATACACACTTACAAACCAACTACCCAATGGCTATTTTGGGGTTTGGAGGCATAATATACATACATGCCACTAAAGAAAAGGGGTATCCATCTTTACACTCTCTGTGGTTTATTCACTAAAAGTAGAGTTAAAAAGAGAGTTGGAGAAAGAGCTATGTTTTTAATATCTCATTTCCCTATCCATAATGAAAGGCTAACACCAGTAAGTTTCTCTAGCATGAATGACGAAGCTGGCCCTGTATAATGCAAAATAAAATGGGTGAGGAGACTTTGAAGAATCCTTCTGATTTCACTATACATTATACGGGGGCAACCAAGCTTTTCATAGTTAATTTAAGGTAGTGAAACCACAACTCTCCAGGAAACTATCTTTTCAAGTCTCAAGTGAATAAACCCCTTTTATAGCTCTCTGCCAACACTTCTGCTGGAGGGGCGATGTAAACAGGAATTTGGAGATCCATAACCTTTAATATCTTTTATGCACAACCATGTTTATCAGTGATGTAGGCTACAGACAGGGCAAACATGCATCATTGCTGGTACTGGGTGGCTGGATCCACCAGACACAAAGATCAAAGCATACTTTAAGAACCCAAATTGTGCTATATGGAATATATTATTGGGTGGGATGTTTCATCAACATTGTTAGGCTTGATAATGTATTAATCAACTTGCCTATTTTGCTTTTACTACACAATACAAAGCTCAGGGGTATTTAAGAAGCAGTGGTAATACTTTTTTGAACAGCTGGTGATGGCAAATAGACTATGTTTACTACCCAGGAGAACTGGGTGTTGCAATACAGCGAGACAAGGTGCTCAGTGATCATGTTACCAGTTGGATAGAGATAACATGACTTAGAGTCATGCAAGAGCTACAATAGTTTGACAGACAAATATTACATTGCAGTGATTATTTGATATTTCCCAAATACATCAGTTGTAATGTTTCTGGTGAACTTTAAGATAAGATTGATTTGTTCTGCTTCACAGGAACATCAAACATAAAGTGATCGGCCACTTGTGATGATCCTATGCTAAGGAACACCATGACAAATAAGGATTACGATTATTATCAGCTTCAATTTACTTTCGCTTGTCTAATGTTCTAATCTATTCAGATGAATTTCATAATTTGCCCAAATCTTTCATGCATGCCTAATTAGAACCATATCAGCCCACGTACTCGTGTGCATATAAATAGATCAAGACTTGGAGGTCAAGGATATGTAGAGGTGTAAGTGTTTAGTTGAATACTTGCTCCATGGGGACTACAACAATGAAGGCTGGAGTGGCTATTTTGCTAGTAGTGGCTAGCTATTGTTTCTGTGAGTATTCACATTATGTTTTAGGGTAACTATTCAGATGTACTGTATATTTCCTAGAATTAAGGCGACTTATGATATATATACTACAACTGCAAAAGCGGAGGTTGTTTCTTATTTTTTAACGTATCACCTCATTACCAGCATCAAAGGGCTGAACAATATATTGCTTACCTCTCTGGTATTATACATTTGAATGGGGGTAGTTTCAAATTAATGTAGTAACTATAGAAATTGATCACTCTATATTCTAGGTCCCATCGCATCATATTGCATTAGAAATGGTGAAAATGAGAGCTCCAGCCCAGATGAAGGTCGTTGCCTACAGAAAGCATTGGTGAGTATATTTTCAGAAATGTACACATATATAGTTTAGCTCTATGATATGGTGTGACAGCAGTCAACTAACTGGAAGACAGTCAAGGTGGTCTTTACGGTAACTTTAAGCCTTTAGGAGCTTTATTTGGACACACTGGATTACATGAGGACACATTGCCCATTTAAGCATACAGCAAAACAAAACAAAAGCTTGCCTTACATAAAATGAGGGACATTTATCTGAAAAGAGAAGAAATGTTAATCTAAAACTAGAGGGTCAGAAGATTACTGTACTATACTGGGAGACTTTCATCCCAAAAGATGACAGTTCACAGAAAGACCAAATTTAACCCTCAGTTGCGTTCATTTGGCTGAGAACACATGTGTTACCAGGGATTAACCTATTAGTGACAACAAAAAAACCCAGCCGTCAATTTATATAAACGTTAGCCCTCACCTTGCCACAACAATGAAGTTAACCAAGAAATGCGATTTAAAAAAAGATTCTTAACAAAGACTTATTTTTTTTCTTGAACAAACATATACTCTAGAAAATCAATACATACTCTGTTTTATTGTAGACAGGAAATGTACAATCAACTATTATTGCTCTGGCAGACTTCCTGTGTGTCTATGATATAACGAAGGTAGGAAGAACATTTTGTTTTTGGCCACTGTATAATATATCACGATAGTGTCATTGGGTCTTTTACATTCGGTTCTTGTTTGTTTATTAGGATGCAGAAGACAAAGCAGATCTCGTGAACTCAATTGAAAACCTTGAGGTAGGTGGTAAGTCTAATAATAAAGCAGCAATGCAGTCATATTCAAACACAGCAAAATGCCAAAATCACTTGTGTCAAGAACCACTTAACATTAAGGAAATCTTGCGTTTTTACGTATAAGAAAAATTTTTTTAGAAGTAGGCTTTGACAAGAAAGTTTTAAGGTTATTATCGGTTTCAACTTAGTGCCTTAATTTTCTAAATAATATTCAGATTGTGAATATTATATCAAAATCACTTAAGGGAATGCACACGTGATTGGTAGAAATAGGAAATGTATTACTTGACCTCTTTGAAAAGTAAACACTTCACTCAAATAATAAATGTGCTTTTTATTGCAATGACGATTGAAGTACTATTTGTCAATATAGGTTTACCTTACTCAATGTACTCTCGTTAGTTGACAATTTGTACACCTTCCTATATTGCATCCCCAGTAATATATACCTCATATAATCATTGTTCTTTTTCAGAATGTATTGCCTCAGATAAAACTTTTCACTAAGCAGTTAGTTTGCAGGAGACATGGTCATTCTAGCTCTGGGATTTCAATTTGCACTGTGAAGGGTCACCTAAGCCAATGGCCAATGGAGTTACCATGTTCTAATGCAAAATGTGATAGCTTTCAAGAAACTCACTGAGGTAAAAAGCAAAGTCAAGAAGCTGACACGGGCAGCTACCCCACAGACTCCATATTTAGAGTAATTATGTACACATCAGATAGACGGAACATTGATTTTCTTCAATATGACTCTCTTCATACAGCAATTGCTTCTTAATAATGATCTCTATGAAATATATTTAAACTTTGATCTTTATGTTTTTTCTTCAGAATGTTACTGGTTGCACTCGCATAGACCTGCTGGGATCCGATGCAACTTTGGTAAACACGCAGTTCATAACTTTATAATGTTAAAAATAGCACCAGTTAACACTAAAGATAATGGGGTCCAGGACAAGCTCTTATAATGGGCCCTCCAGTCCTTTTGTTACTCTGTTGTGTGGGGCTGTGCAGCTACCAACATAGAGTCCTCTACTCTTTGCCACCTGCTACTGGGTGCCACGAAATCCATTTTCCAACAGCTGTGGATATACAGGACTTGAAGGAGGAAGCATTAGGAGTGAACTATGCAAGGCTGCTGAAGGACAGCTGTTATGGAACCCTAAGGTTTTATTTTTCATTTGATGCTTTAAAATGCTGGTGGGAGAGCCATTATGAGACATTACACACTACAGGATGTATTCAATGCCAGAGACTGTCGCATGTATCTAAATAGCAATCCCTACACAGAAACCAAACATACATTTGAACTCAATTAATGTGGGACACTACTTCTGTTTTGTTTCTTATTTGTCCAGTACAACCCATGAGAGGATTACTATTCATTTATTTACAATAGATTTATCTGTAGCATTTCATCAAACCCATTGTAGGCTATGATGGGTAACGCCCAGGCCCGGACTGGCCATAGGGCACACCGGGCATTTTCCCAGGGCCGGATTGACGTAGGGGCTGATGGAGCTGCAGCTCCAGGCCCCTACCTTAAAATAGACTCAGTCATGACTGGACTGACTGGGCCTATGCGGTGGCATTAACGCCGGGCATAAGGGGCACCTGCCCCTTAAGCCCGCAGCAACTGCGACCGGGTCCGCCACTCTAGGGGGCCGGGCAGTCCCAACCAGGGCCGGCCTTAGGGGTGCGCGGCCGCACAGGGCTTAAATTAAAACATCGGGGAGGGGGGGGGTTGTTTACTTTATTTAACATCCTTCATGTTAAATAAAGTTTGTTTAACTTTATTTAACATGGAGGATGTTAAATAAAGTAAAAAAAAAACCAAAAAAAACCCCGATGTTTTAATTTAAGCCCTGTGCGGCCGCGCACCCCTAAGGCCGGCCCTGGTTAGGGCTGCCCGGCCCCCTAGAGTGGCGGACCCGGTCGCAGTTGCTGCGTACTTCGGCAACAAGGTAAGTAGGGTAAGGGAGGGGAGGAGAGGGGTTAGATAGAAAGGGGTAGAGGGGATAGATAGTGAGAGGGGGTACATATTGAGAAATGGGGAAGGGTACATAGTGATAAGGGGGAACATAGTTAGAAGGGGATGGGGGGAGGGGGTAGTGTGAATACGTACAAGAATGAATGCATAAATGTGTGGATGAATTGTGTGAATGCGTATGAGAATTAATGAATTCATGTGTGGATGAATTGCTTGAATGATTTGTGAGACTGCATCAATGAATATGTGTAAATGATTTGTGTGAATGAGTGAGTAAGTGTTTGTGTCTTTCATGAATGTTTAAGTGATTTGGAGAAATGCAAAGATGGTACATGAAGTGTGGGCTTTAACAATAAATAAATAAATAAATAAATAAAAATGGGCTGCTCAGTCTTAAATGCCCGGGCCTATTTTTTGTCCAAGTCCGGGCCTGGTAACGCCGATGCAGCTGATGTCAACAAGGCATGACTTCCCCATGGGATTTTAACTGATGCCCCTCCTGGTCCCACCAATGCCTCCTCCACGTCCCCCCACGCCATCCCAATTATAGTTTTAGTATACATTTTAGTATGTGCTCTCGTTTCAGGCAGTAGGAGTGTGCGTGTGGCTTCTAGAATGTAAATACTAGTGTCTGCAAAGGAGCCTAGCACAGCTAATGATATCCAAAGCATGCACTTGTTTGTTAAATAAGGTGTAAAATAATATATTATATATCTCATACCATGCTCTGCTGTTTTATAGGAAGAACTACAACAGGATGTGGATGGCACACTTAAAAACCTTATCAGAACTGCACTTAAATTAATGGTAAAAGAAATAGTAAACCTATTTATACCTTGAAAGAAAACTTTATCTGACAGCATATTATTCTGTGAGTTTTACAAATATAAATGCAAAACCGCCAACCTCAACAAGATTTAGTTTAAATGTCTTGTTTTATGTGAGATTCAAACACTTTAGGTCCTCTTCCACCTGTCCACAATTAATTACCCCTTTAAAGGGGAAACTGTGGCCGGTACAGTTTTTAATTTTGTTAATTTATTAAAATGACCTACTGACCATGTTTTTTTTTCGCGATTAGGTTTTTAAGTTAAGGGACTTATTTATCACAACGAAACTAAGTAGCAAAAGGTGGCAAAACTTACATATGAATTTATTTTCTATCATAAATTTTATTCATTTCAACTGACACTATTACAAAGGCAACCAGAACAAAGGGGAGCAAATATATATTGCTTTCAAAATCTACAAAAAGTAGACCTGACGTGTAATTGACCATAGCAGAAACTGAAGTTTAGCTTTAGGAATTCAACTGTTACACATTTCACAAAGAACGTAAAAGTTCTTATAGTTTTACTGTAAAAGTGTTATCCACATTATGTTACCTTATTTTTAAACTCAGACTATAAACTGTAACTTCTATGTAGTTTAGAAAGCACTCATGACCCCTATATTACTTTTTCCATTTTACAGATTGCTCTTAAACTAGAATTCACAAGTACTCCGAAATGTGGCTTAATGGTAAGTTTGCCTAAATACCAAATCTAAATAGTATAAATCATTTATTGGCAACAACAAATAATTTCAGCTTTCATCTTTTGCAGCGACCTATTTTGATACGAGCAATTGGAAGACTGGTAAGAACAAACTAAAGTTATCAGCATATTCAATAGTTTTTTAGGGTGTTAGACTTGACTCAATGACCTGTCTAAACATCCAAAAATAATTTGATGACAAATCAATTGTTTGGCCCACTTAGTCTCTCCTGTTTTTACCTCTTCGCCCATGTGCTGGGTTTGCTTTAGCTTTCTTTAGCTTTAGCATATATATATTTAAATGTGCTTAAACATATCTAGAATGAGATTTGTATGGCCTGTTTGTATGTATAAAAAAGTAGCCAGTATTAACTGCTCTAATATTCTGCTCACCCAACTTAATAATAGCCCATTAGAATAATAATAATTGTGACAAAATTAATCTAAAAATATAGTATAGAATATATTAGCAAGCAGTAAGGGTCTAAATAAACAGGTCGTTAAGACAGAAAATACAGTGGCCGCTTGGGAATAAAAAAGCTCTCTAGCAGAAATTGTCTATTTATGGCCAATTAGACAGCTTTTTTTTAATTCAAGCCCAGAGGTCAGTGGCTCCACTGTGAAGAAAACAAAAAAGTGAAAGGGGCCAAATTGTATCACGTTGGGTACCAGGTCCCCTTCTTCATTTCTTTGGGGTCGCAAAGAATATGTGGCCCATTCCTTCCCTCCTTGGCCAGAAGGCCTGCAGGAGGGCCGGATCTTCTTGGATAGAGGAGGGGGCCGCTCAAAAAAGCTACCTATCTCCCCTCCTCAGCAGAAAAAAAACAAGACCTTTTGAGCGGACCCGGCTCCTCCATGGCTTTTTCGGTGTCTCGTGTCACAAATCTGTTACTGTACATACTGTATAAGAGTTTTGAAAACAAATCCAATCAAATAAAAGAACACACATGTAAAAAACAGCAAAATTGTGCTAAAACACTTAGGGTACAGAGCTGATAGGGCAGCCCCAAGCTGTTTCTATTATATGTTAGCAAGCAAGCTAACATATTAGTCATCTGGAGTACCTAAAAACTTCAAGCCGACCCTGATTAGTAAAGGACCCCATTTAGCTGCATGACTTGATTAAGCTCCTTCTCTAATTATTTAATCCTTTTTTATTATTATTTCTGCCCTTCTCTATACACTTTCTGCTACCATAATAGCTTTCTGATAAAATGCTTAAAATTGTATTGCATATTTTAATTGAGACTGCTAAAGTGATATTGTGGATTATTGGTATGTCACAGTTTGGTTCTAGCATTACATAATCAGATTTATTTATTTTTTCACAAAGCCTATTTTTGTTTTTCATTTCTCTGAAGAAGTGGGTTTTGAGATTTTTCTTGAATGTTGGGAGGGAGGGTGAAAGCTGAAGGTTCGTTGGAAGTAGATTCCAGCGATATGGGGCAGCCCGAGTGAAATCTTGTAGACGGGAAAAGGTGATAAGTGAGGAGGAGAGCCTTAGCCCATGGGAAGAATGTAAAGATCGAAGGGGGTATTTGTTTATTAGGGCAGAAATGTATTAAGAAGCAGTGTTATGGAGGGCCTTATATGAGAGAAGAACTACACAGAGCTAATTTATATATATTGTAGAACAATAACAGATGAAAACACCTACTAACTGCTTAATATCAAACATGCTAAAAAAAAGTCTATTAAGACCAATATTTGTTTTCATAAAACTGTAATGAATTTCTTTTAACAAAGTTTTAGGCAAAGAAGAATTATTCCAATTTCATAGTATAACAGATTAGAAAAATAATACTAATAATCTGCAGTTATGGGAAAAACAACCATTTTTTAATAATATGACATGCCTGTCAGGACTGGACAGATTGGAAAAAAGAGATGACACCCTTCAAAAAAAATATTGTCTTCAAAAATAAATGTTTATTTAATCTGACCAAAGTAGAATTAATACATTGTAGACAAGCAGATGTGAAATGTGCTGTTTTGTTTTGCAGAATTCACTTTTTCCACCACCTATACCTGCGACTGATAGAGGAAATAAACGCCACACACGTGACCTTTCAGGTCTTTTAGGACTGGTAGGAGGGCTTGGAGGGGTGGCCTCAGGACTAGGTGACTTGACAGGAGGGCTTGGTAAAGTCACTGGAGGGGTTGGGGGAATGGTAGGAGGTCTTGGGGGACTAACAGGATTACTTGGTGGGCTTCCTTTACTTTCAGGGCTTACAGGGAATCTGCTAGGAGGGTCAGATTTACTTGGGGGGCTTTTAGGACAGAGAGGAGGACCACTAAACCTTGGTGGATTACTTGGAAGCCTTACAGGGGCTCCTGGAGAACTACTGAACCTTGGTGGATTACTTGGAGGATCAGGGAACCCACTAGGATTACTTGGAGGACTAGGGAACCTTGGGGCATTACTTGGTGGACAAACAGGGGGGCTACTGGACATAGGTAGACTGCTTGGAGGTGTAACAGGAGCAGTTGGAGGACTTACAGGTGCAACACCTGGAGGAGGCTCTGCAGGAGGTGGATTGCTTGGAGGAGCAGTCGGAGGTGGTGGAAGAAATGGTGGTAGCCTACTTGGAATCCTAGGTTAATGGATGAGGTATATATATTTTTTATATTTACCACATTCTCTTCTTTTCATCCCAAATCACACACACCCATCATATCCAATTTAGCAAATAAAAAATAAATAATATAAGACTTGATGATAAAAATAAATGTGATAAAATATAAATGTATAACATAAATATAAATAAAAACAGAACCTTTTTAGGGGATCTAGTCCCACAACGCCATTTTCAGTGATTCGAAAATTCCAATAACACAATTTATGTCCTCAATAAAAAAAAATTTAATACAAAAAAAAATGGTATGCACTGTACAAAAAAGGTGCAATCGTGAAGAAAACTAACAATGAACATAGTGCTCTATATAAAGCCCTGGTATGATAAAAATTTCATGTACTGCACACCTATCTTAAGAGGCTGCTACAGTGACATGTAAAATATCATATGCTTGTAGGGGTCTGAGGTGCTAGGCGAGGTGAATAGCTGACTTATCTGAGGGATCATGGAATTTGCATGAAATGTCCTACAGATAATATGAATAAAGATAAATGGAAAATATAAATCTCACTAAATGGAAAATATTAATCTAATTAAAAATAATAATGGTTACATAATTAACAGATGTTTCAAGTTTAAAACAGCCTTAACAACGAAAAAAATCACTTGGCATGAATTAACACAGGTTAAAAAAAACGTATTGTGAGTTAACATTTAGGCAAGTTTAGACAAGTGCTTCAAATGCCCCAAATCAGAAGTTTTGCAAAAAGTAGACTGAAATCCCTTAAAACAAATGTCTTAAACGACATATAGTTTGCTCAATTCTGATTTTTGCCATGTGGATAATTATGTTTCTTTTCAAACTCCAAAAATAAACATTACATGTTTTTAAACACCAAAGCTAATGCTGTGTTTTCTTTTTTTTTTCAGAAGAAGAAACAATTCTCATGCCCAAAGTGGAATTAAGAAATGATTACTGACTAATTATTTTACTTCAGCTCTATCGTGTTATCGTGTTTCTTTCTTGAGTGCAATAAATCATATTCACAGCAATATTTGGATTTTTGGATTTATTTAGGATTACAATGCATTCTTTAACTATGTGTAAACTATTCTACTGTTCTACTCGCTACCTCCTCTTTGTTTTCTGTGCAAGAGATGGGAAGGGGCAGACGGATGATGGGAAGGTGGGTTGAGCACAGAAGCATGGCAAGCTTTGGGCAGGAGAAGAAAAGGTCACAAAATGACCAAGTCAAGACTAGGAGTGAGCATGACCAAACACCGAGTCCTCCATTCTGAAGTCAATGATTAAGATGCTATAATTACCTGTGGTATCCTTGGCATCTGGAGATGCTGGAGAGTCCCTGACATGGCTAAGATACCCTTTCCCCACCACCTCAGACAAAACAGCACCAAAAATGGCTCTTTAAACTTGTCATTGCAATGCATTAGAAGTACCCACAAAAACAGGAAAACCAGAGATTGAATCCATTATAATACTTGGACAATTTCCAGACATTATCACTTTCCTAAGCAAGTGCTTTCTAATTTGCTCATTTAGATGTAACTACAATAGACAGTTTTCAGACAATAGCACTTTCCTAATCGAGTAACTGTGCATTCTAATTTGCTCATTTATATGTAACTACAACCTAATTATGATTGTTTATGTTGTTCCATAAACAATATACTTAAAAATATAAAAAATAAAAGAAGCCTTACAAAGATGCCACTTACTAGCAATGGTTGATTCAGCGCTAGTCTTAACACCAATGCTTGATTGAAGAGGGTGCTGGGCAGTGGCAAATTCTTAAAAGGGAGAAAAATCTGAAGTGGCGGCAGCCCCTGGGATATTTTCAGATCTTTTTATTGGCAACCAAATCTCTGTGCCCTTCTTTCTTCCCCTGGTGGCCCTCTTGTCTCAGAGCTCAGAGTGTTTGCAGCATGAATGGATCAAAGTTTGTTACAGGCCTTAAAGTCACATAAATCAGCATGGGAAATAAAAGGAAAAAGGAGAGGCACAAACAGACTTCTTGCCAGGAGCGCCATTTGGGCTAGAAACAGCACATAGTCAAGCGAATCATTTTCCATTATTGGTTATTTTTGTTAACTGCTACAGCACCTACTCTGTGAAACGTATTACTCAGAACTAAATGTAGTACAGGAAACATTATACCTAGCACTGTGAAACGTCCAGACTCCTCTCAAACTTACTTCTTTAATCATGTAAAAAAATGTGTACATAATTTGTTTGGACATTAATGTGTGCAAAAATGGACAACGATAGGTTGTTGCCATATATAGTTCACCTCTTACTATGTCCTTTTTTATTTTTTATTTTTTTATTTGTGATAATACTTGATCAAAGAATGCAATGGAAGCTTAGATCTATGTATTAAACATACACTACTTGAGAGATCACCTGAAGGGAAACAACATATTTAATACAATATTTATTTAAAAAGATGACTGCATGAGAATATAAATACGATAGAATTCATTAAAGGTCGGTCTGTCTTATAGAATTTAAAGGTTGTTTGGAGAAGCATGAGATCATTTACAGTATGTTTACTCAACAATGACTCCTTCTCTTCTCAGAGACATAGTGTACTCAATGTATTATTTAATAATATATTAGGTTTTAAATAATCCATCTTGTTTGAATTTGGTATTTTGGTGAAACGTTCACAAACTGTAATAAATAGCATGATGCAGTGACATGTTCAGAATTGTTAAAGGTGAAACTACATTATTATATTATATTAGTGGATATGCAGATCATTAAAAAATGAATATTTTAGGAATCAAAAATAACAGCTTTTTGAGCAACATATTTGATATTTTTCTTCTAATTAAACAAATTGCACTATACATTTTTAAAGTGGCATCTGCAACAAATACAGTATTTGCTGTAATTCTTACAGATATGATAATATAGACATAATGTTGGTATACTTTAGGTACGTGGGCTCTATGAAAGAGATATTTTTGTACAGCAGTGCTCTTGGATGCATTCAGTTTAATCATGACCTCCATCATAATGTTAGTCAGAAGCAAGTCCTAAAATATATCATTGACAAATGTTTGAAACACAGCGGGAGGATAGCATAGTCCAAAAGGCATGGCTTGATATTCATAATGTCCATGGGTGTTATAGTCTGTCTTCCACTTGGCCCCTCTTACAAATACAAATAAGATTGTAAGACTCCCGAGATCCAGCTTGGTAAAAATATTGGATCATTGTAGGGATCATACATTTGGTTAACACAAGTTACAAAATGTTTATTGTTAATAGTGACTTTGTTGAGTTCTTTATAATCAAAATATGGTGGATAAATCTCTACTTTTTGGCTACAAAATAAAAACCAGCCCAGGCAAGACATGTGGAGGACTGATGAAGCCAGAGGACAGATGTTATTCTATCTGCTATTGAGGGGAAATGCCTCCCAATATGAGGAAGGAACTTGTTTTGTTGGGTCTTCTGCAGGGAGGTCTATCATGAGAGCAGTGGGTTGGGTGAAATTGATGTATACTGGTTTTGCCTAGGCTAAAATTCATCCAAAGAACCATTCTATGGTAGGCCTGTGGGTCAGGAGCCAATGTAACCCTAAAATTTAGTAAAATGTAGTCTCAGGTACAGAACAGCTTCAGTCATCACACTGGAACCAGGAGTAGAAGCTTCCACAGACACAGGACTTGCGAGAGTTACAGGCATGCAGGAAAAAGTCATTATCTTTGCATCCAGTTTTTAGGCTCATTTAATGAAGTTAACATCTGGCCTTGTGGGTCATTGTAAGCTGCTTAACGGAATACCTCTTCAGGGCCCACTGTGACCTATTCAAGTTTCATGATAACTGTACTCAAAAGTACAAGCATCATTAAATCAGGCAGGGCAGTTAATAACAAAATCAGACTCTAAAGCAGAAGATCTGGCTCAGTCAACAGGCTGTATGTTTCTGTAGAATAGACCGAAAGAGATGTGAACAATGTTTGCTCATTTGATTCAGACACCGCTTTAGCTGGCGTCCTCTCTCTAAATCCTCCAGTACAGGAAGTGCCGCCATTTTACCCTAATGTGAATGTCCGCTGAAATCAAACGAAAATTCAGAGCATTTTGCTTCATATTCGTCCACTTCGTGGGGGGTGGCCTTTTTTTTCATGGCTTCATACAAATCTCTGAATTTGCTAAAATTCTCTACCTTTGCAATTTCTATGAATCCGAACACACTAGCCTATTACCGTATTTGCTCGATTATAAGACAAGGTTTTTTTCAGAGCAAATGCTCTGAAAAATACCCCTCGTCTTATAATCGTGGTCGTTTTATAATCAGACCTCAAATAGGTCTGACTATGAGACGACTAAGATCCAGATCCCCCGCAGCTGCAGGGGACCTGGATCTTCCTGTCCCCACCCCCCGCCCCACTTACCGGTGCTTCTGAGTCCCAGGTGTGTAGCCGGGGCAGCGTGTAGATGTCTATGCGATTCGCGTAGACAACTTACGCTGCAGCCGGAAGGAGGTGTGGCTAGTAGCGGGGGTTGTCTGCGTCCATCGCGCAGACCTTCCCCGGCTGTCAGAGATCTGACAGTCGGGGAAGGTCTGCGCGATGGATGCAGACAACCCCCGCTGCTAGTCACACCTCCTTCCGGCTGCAGCGTAAGTTGTCTAGGCGAATCGCGTAGAGCTCTACACGCGGCCCCGGCTACGTGACAGGGGAGTCAGAAGCACCGGTAAGTTTGAAGGAGGGAGGGGGAGGGAGTGTTAAATGGGGGGCATAAGGCATTTCTGGAGGCAGAGTGCTCTGTGAAATGCCTTTTAACCCCCTTAATGCCACTCTGCCTCCAGATATGCCTTTTTAACTCTCTAGATGCCACTCTTCCTCCTGAAATGCCTTAAACCTCCCTATATGTCACTCTGCCCCATAATATGCCTTTTAACCCCCTTAATTCCAGAGTGGCAAATAGGAGTATAAGGCATTTCTGGAGGCAGAGTGGCACATAGGGGGTCAAAAGGCATATCATGGGGCACAGTGGCATTTAGAGGGTTAAAAGGCATATCATGGGGCACAGTGGCATATAGAGGGTATAAGGCATTTCTGTTTACATGAATTAACATTTACTGGTAAAACTTTTTTCCTATAGGGTCGTCTTCAGGCTTTTTCTTTTTTTCCTAAATTAATATTCAGATTTGGGGGGGTCATCTTATAATCAGGGTCGTCTTATAATCGAGCAAATACGGTATTTCTGTTATCCGGGGAAGCAGGTGAACAGGTTTTCGTGTACTTTTTGGCAGTTACACTTAACCTGTGCAAGAAATCATAAGCAACACATAAGCATTTATTAAAATAGTGTAAAAGAAATTTGTGGCAAAATAGTTGCATGGCAAGTGTCTAAATTCATTCTATTTCATAGATACTGTTCCTGCTATTGTTACAAACCCAGCATACAGAAGGTATATTTACCCTATAATTGTTAGAAGTATATGGAACATAATTTTGAAAATCAAGACACAAATAATTGCTTTAGTGGAAATTTCCATAGGTAAAACTACAATTCTTTTAAAAAATATATTCTTTATAATATATGTTGCATTATAGTTATGAAAATGGTATGACCCAATCTTTCCTGGAAAAAAATAATATATATTTGTGTAAGGGCATTAAACGTTGACAAAAAGAATCATGACTGAACAAAGATAAGGTAAAAATGGCAAAAATGTTCTAGTTACTTAGATGGGTAAACCCCTCTGTCACAAATGGGTTAGTTACGGCCTAGAATGAACATCAAAAGTAGTCTGGAGAATTGTGAGAAACCAGGGACTATAAAGTCAGAATAAGAATTTGTTTAATTAAACTTTTGTTTAACTAAAAAGTTGTATTGTCAGGAAATAGGGACTTTAGCTGAAAGAGCAATGTTTGCTGCCCCTTCCCTTCACATAGTCCAAGGAAGGCAGTGGCGGAACTACCGGGGTCGCGACTGCGACCGGGCCCCGGCGGCAGGGGGGCCCAAGCCAAGGGGCCGCCCAAAATCTTTTTTCCGTTTTTGTTTTAAATAAGGCAGGGGCGTCCAACATGCGGCCCGCGAGATCTCGAGGTGCGGCCCGCGTGAGATCGGCAGCCAGGGCAACCGATCTTACTCGAGCCGCACCTCAAGCCCTGCTACTTACTTGTGGGAGGGTCTTCTGGACTGCACAGAGGAAGCGGAGTTCACGTGACATCCTACTTCCTCTGTGCTTTAGCAGAGAAGGCAGAGGGAGGCCGCGCCCCCTGTTGAAGTCTGTGAGCGGCATCGAGGAGCTGCAGTGCAGGTAAGGGGTGGGGAGGGTGTTTGAATGAGTGTGTGTGATTGAGGGAATGAATCTGTGAATGAATGATTATGAGTGTGTGTGTGTGTGTGTGTGTGTGTGATGTGTGTGTGATAGCATGGATGTGTAAGTGCTGGAACCTAGGCATGATGGGACTGTGATTGCTGTTAGCAATCACATTCCTATCATGCCAAGTCAGCCAGTACATGCTGAAACCTGGCTAGCTGCCCCCCTTGTGTATTGATGCTGCCAGCAGTATGGGGTCTGCACATCACTTACAGCCACCCTGTACCAGCGTGTATTGGCTGACTTGGCATGATAGGAGTGTGATTGCTAACAGCAATCACAGTCCCATCATGCCTAGGTTCCAGCATTTACTGGATGGATGTGTAAGTGCTGGAACCTAGGCATGATGGGACTGTGACTACTGTTAGCAATCACACTCCTATCATGCCAAGTCAGCCAGTACATGCTGAAACCTAGCTAGCTGCCCCCCTTGTGTAGTGATGCTGCCAGCAGTATGGGATCTGCACATCACTTACAGCCACCCTGTACCAGCATGTACTGGCTGACTTGGCATGATAGGAGTGTGACTGCTAACCGCAATCACAGCGAGCACAGTCCCATCATGCCTAGGTACCAGCATTTACTGGTTGCCTGGGTATGATAGGAGTGTGATTGCTGTTAGCAATCACACTCCTATCATGCCAAGTTATATTGCTAATTTTGTCCAATTGTGTGTTACCTACTTTTATTAAACATGTGAGTTTTTATTATTATTTTTAAAGGTGGGGGTCATTTTCGGTTTTGGCTAAGTGAACCCTGAATGTTTTGGTCCAGAATTTTCATTTTAGTTCATCCCTAGAATAAATCTAGGGAATCCTGAATTTGTAGTCGCAAAACTTTCAAGGCCCAGAAATCAGTGAGAGGAAGAGTAAAGGTTTTGTGTCATTTACTTTATTTTAATCTGCATATTTTATTAAAGGCCATATTTTTTTCACAGTGAAAAATGAGTGCGGCCCGCGTACGTATACAATTCTGATGAAGTGGCCCACTGCAGAAAAAACTTGGACACCCCTGGATTATGCCCTTTGTACATGCGCCCCTTTTTCTTAGATTTTTTTACAGATATGATTCAATATGTAAATTGAATTTGTTGAAAAAAAATTGTTGGGTAAAAATCATGTTTTTTTTGGGGGGGTGAGGGGGTGGGGGGGCCCTTAACAGATTCTCGCACCCGGGCCCTGAGGCGTCTAGTTACGCCCCTGAATGAAGGCAAACGAAGGTGACCTGTATTCTATGTCTTGTTGTTCACTTATCGAGCTGCAGAATTGTGGCAAAGTACATTTTTTTGTTATGTGCCCAAGACAAACACGGGATAGCAATTATAGTAGCCAACTATTATAGGCTATAGAAGAAGTCCTGGAACACCTAAATGTCTGCGGCTTGGAAAAACTTCAATGAATTAAGCATTTATTAACAATCCAAATTGCATCATGTGATGGAGTGTTCTTACTAATATAAAAGAAACACTTGATCACTGTATTAAGTGTTACATCTTGGTGTTGGTACCTTTCTAGAACTGAGATTCCTCTATACACACAATGAGCAACATAGCTTGTTTGGTGCTTGCCCTCCTGGCATTTTCTTATGGTAAGTAATATGGTAAGTAATATTCAAATATATATACGATGTTTGATAGCATATATCAAAGAAAACAGGTTTTGATGTAGTTCCCTTTAAGGTGGATCTGTTAATGTTCCTAAATATTGCATTCTTATTCAGCACCCCAAATAGACCTTTGTAAAATTTAAAAAAGATAAGTATTTTGAACACACCTTGCATGTATGCCTTTGGGGACAGCGGCCTGAACTGAGGACACAAACATTCATTTCTCCCCTTGTATGAAGTTACTATGCCTGGTTTTACCAGTCCTTGTCACATTTTGCATCACATCACATCATCTGTAAAGTAAATAGTCCAAAACATGATTTAGAAAAAATAAAACATTCAAGCTCTAGGTTTTAATAAATGAATTTAGTTATGGGAGAATGTGTGAGGCGGACATTTCCCCTGTAAGCAGACTGTAGGGATGGAGGAATTTAGTCACCAAACTCTCAACTTGATGCTTTATTTGTCATGAAGTTTTCCTTTTAGAGAATGGAAGCTAAGAAGTGGTATTCTTTGTTACAAGTCAATAAACAAAACCTCATGAAATCTATTCAATACATGATCTGCCAAACACCCCATATTACTTTAAACAAGATGAGTGTCAAATAAGCTTAAATGAATATTTATTGTTAGCAAGAAAATTGTATTAGAAGACTATTCATCTGGAAATGTCATTAACTTGTATTGCTATGAAAATGTTACCTTACTATACATAGGTAATATTTTAATTACTACGGTTTTTTTTTTGTTGTTTTTTATTATTTTAGGCACCACGGCCAATGGAGACACATGCCTTTTTAAAGTATGTATACCTTTACTGGATAATCTTTTATTAAACAAACAATGACATAGGTAGATTAACATGAGAAATAAGAATAAAAGTACAAGACTAAATATACTAAGATAAAAAACCATCTCTCTTATATTTACATGTCTAAGTGTGGCCAGAAAAGTCAATCTAAATAAAATGTGTTTCATTTTTTCCAATGCATGACTATTTGCTACTTCATGATGTAAAAGATTTATGTGTGTCTGAACCTATTTTGAACTCCAATCTAACTAAAATCTAACTAAAATCTAATAAAAATCGCTGTATTGAGTACATGTTCATCATGAGAAAAAGAGACATAAATTGTAACTTAGGGCACTGCAGATGTAATATCATTTACTTATTTACAAAGATATCTGGAGCTTTATCATCGTATTGATCACTAAAAGAAAAGGTAGAATCATACAACTAGTAGAATTCATTTGAAGCCCCCAGGTGCTTTTTTAAGAGGTAATTTATGTTGTTTAGTTTTTTTTTTATTATCTAAAACTCACTTAGAAAAGGTAGGTTTGTGAAAAATAATATCACATTTAACTAATACACCAAATGGTTAAAATGGGTTATGCCTAAATGTGAAAACATATAATACGATATTTAGTTAATGAGTGATCTATAATTGTTATTTTTGTTTTTTTGTATTTCAGGAAAACATTGACCTGGTGGCGCTGAAGGATTGTCTGTTAAAAATAGAAGATGTAGGTTTGGTTTCAAAAAAACATTTCTATTCTTGTACCTAATTGCACTAAGAGGAAGTCTCAGGTGAAACTTGGGAGTTGTGCCTAAGTTTGAGAGGACAGGGAATTAAGGTAGGGGTCATCATTGGAGGTGGGGGGTAGTAACAAAGTGAGCAGCAACAGAATATGGGACGAAGGAGAGGGAGTGAAACATTAAATGCTAGGATATGAGGAAAACAGGTTGGTGAAGGGGGGAAAGTGATTATCAATAATAAAATGGAAGGGGATGGTGAATAGGGGAGAGGAAGGCAGGAAAGCAAAGAGGACAGAAAAAAGAGATAAGGAGAGTGATAAAGTGTGAGCATCAACTGGACACAGAGGGCATGAAAGGAAGGAGTGAAGACACAGGAAAAGGGGGAATGTGAGAGTGAGCATCATCAGGATAGGGAGGAAGGTGGTCTTTAAATGAGAATAACATAGAAAAAGAGTTGAGATACTTGTGAGATGAAGGAGAAGTAAGAAGGGAAGAAAAGAGAGACAGAATGAGGGGGCAACAAACATGAAAGGGGGTAATGTGGGAACATTGAGCACCATGAAACCATAGCAGAAGAGAGACAAAAGACACAAGTGGAAACTGAGATGTAGGAATCTTTACATGAAATTTTATTAGCGATCCGCAGGGGATAATTGTGATTGTAAATTAGTGCTTGAGGAAGGACAATTGTGCTTGTTAGATCCTCACAATCATTGGTTTTGCTATAATGAGGAGGTTAGCCAGAACTTTTGCAACTGAGGCAGCTTTGAAACAAATGTCACTGGCAGGACACATCATGTTAGAGAGTGAGGGATGATCACAGAGAACCTCAATCTGTGGACTGCAGAAGGAAGATATTTGGTATTTGCTAATCTGGTATGGGATCCTGAGAGCTCAAGGCACTAGTAGTTTCTCAGTAGTTTTTCTCATCTGGTTCCGGTTTTCCATGAAGATTGCATTCAAATAAGAGATCTCCAAAGGGCTCACAAATTTTCTAAGACTATTTCCTGAATACTTATGGCCATTCACTGAGCCTGCCATAGTCATGAATTACTATATTTTCTATCTAGGGAACATTGGAATCTGTTATGAAATTGCAAACTCTTATTTGCCATTATGACAAAGACAAGGTAAATATATGTATTTATTAACATTTTTTCACTTTTTATTTTTATTGTTATTTCAAGTTTTTTACATTTTAATCTGGTAAAAACTGACATAATGGTTTGCAAGCTTTCGAGAGTATCTAGGCCTGAAGAAGTGAGCTAGACAGTCTTGAAAGCTTGCAATCCATTATGCGTCAGTTAGCCAGGTATTATCTTTACCAAATTTGCTTTCTCTCTTTCTATGACTGTAGATTTTTTTAGATAAATTATAAACCTTGTTGATTAAATTAGTTGTATAAATTTACATTTAATCTCCACATCTGAACTCTTTTCAATTTAAGATCTAAAACACTGATCTAACAGACTCAGACTTTTTTAAACTAAACTTTCTACCCAGCCTTTAAACCAGACATCATGTGTCTATGAAAACCCTTACATCTACTGCAGCAGAATGTCTGATACAAAAATATGTGTATCTCTGTTAAAGGGAATAGAATAGTTTGTTAGTTTCATTTAAACGTATTATATACAGACAGTTTTTTTTTGCCTTCTGTATCGGTTTGTTTAATCTGTCAGTTTTTGTTTTTTCATACCTTTTGAAAGTGTCTATTGCAAGAAGCACTGTGTAATTTGTTGGTGATATATAAAAAAAAATGTAATAATAATCTGGACCTGGGTCTGAAGACCAACATTCAAAACATATGTCCTATACAGTAAATAAAAAGTGCTATACATATTAGCAAGAAAGGTAAGTATATCTTACAGGTTATTACAAATAAAATATTGGTATTGGTAAAGGTATCAGCATTTACTGTATTCAATACATGACGTATGTGTGTTATTATGTAGGTGTCTAAAGATCTAGAATTGCTGAAGGCCTTTCTGGTGGAGCTGGAGAAGGCCTTGGTAAGATGCATTTCCTCTTTGTCTGTCACTCTAATCAATCATAATGATCAATTGTGAATTACATTTACTGTATGCATTTATCCGGTTTTACATGTTATGGGCATGAAGATACATAAATTAAAGAATGACTGTCCAAGGTGCTCATGTAAAATATGAGTTGGATTCCTTCCTGTTTTATCAACTGAATGTATTAAGGTTTTGCATATCTATGCACTATTGTGCCTGTGGAAATTTGGTGAATTAATTTTGGGGTGTTGGGTTAATAATCCTACTATACACCGATATCGCAGTTTATCATTCAGTTCTCTTGCACTCAGCACTCTGTCTTGGTTTTTATAGCTGGGGGTTGGATGCCCAGTAAATTTGAAAACAGAAGGCTGCACTCTGGTAAGTAATTTCTTAATTCAAAATTGCATTGACTTTCTATAGAGTCCATCACATAAAATGACATTCATTTAAAGGAACAGTTTACTGTAGCTCACAGCCCCACTATAGAAGAATGCATATTAAAATTCCCTGTGAAGCAGCCAATCAGTGGCAGGGAAGCTCTTTCCAGATCGATAAACACATAAAATTACTAGTACTAAATCTCAGACTTTACATAGCCCATGATTCTTCCAGTAAGGGCTCCACTCAAATACATAAATGGAAATAATGAAATTTCAGTAACATGGGATGGCATTTATATAAATTAAGTGATCAGCTGATTTAATTACTTTATAGACTTAATCAATATGACAGCCCTGACTACAATTATTATTTCTTTAATTTTAATTACTTGATTTGAATCTTATTAATTTTCTCTTCCAATTAGAATCTATAGTTGCATGTTTCCATTCAAATGGTGCTAGTGGAAACTATAAATTTGATATGCGGTTTGATTTATAAACTGAATTATTATCTATTTAATATTGATATTTTTGGAAATTCCCCTCCCTTTAAGTAGCTGACTATATGGATCTATAGTCAGATATATAGATAGATTGATAGATTGACAGACAGATACATAGATGGACCAAGATAAATAGATTTAATATTCAGATATAAATATCCAGTTTCAGTCTTCCACGTGAGTGATAAATAGCGTGTTTTACATGAAAATCTGATCAGGAATGGCCATTTTTTTAAAATAAAATATAATCCTTTCTCTTCCAGGAGGAACTCCTTGAGGCAACAAATGAATTAGTCCTTTCGGTTTACAATATTGTGGTAAAATTTTTCATTTGTATCTCTTAAAAATTAAAATAAAATACTATGTGATTAAATAATTGTTTTTTAATACATACAAATAACTTTTCAATAGATAAAAAAAACTCATATTACAGATCAGCAAAATGCATCAAGTATCTCCTAACATCACTGTAGGTTAAATGTTATTTATTGGCTAATTCTTAGCCAATGCCAGAATTCACTGTAATGTCACTAAAAAGCTTAATACTTCATCAACGTTTTATGCAGCTATAGTTCTACTATATAATGATTTTACTATATGTTGTTTTCTAGTATCGGGAACAGATACTTGTCCCAGTTGTAATGGAGACTGAGTGCGCTGTTTTGGTAAGTTTATAGTAAACATTTAAAACAATTATATATATATATATATATATATACACATATATATATATATATATATATATATATATATATATATACACAGTATGTATATATATATATATATATATATACATACACATCTTGGCAAAGGTCACGCTGTGATTTGAAACATCAATGTGATTGTTGATAGGTAAATAAAATTTGTGATTGTTAAGCAATACAAGACCCGTGAGTGCACTTGTTTTGTGGATTATTACAAGGTTGGTTGAAGAATCACCAGGGCAAATCGATGTTGCTTGTGGACTGAGTGCAGGATAAGTGTTTTTTTTTAAAATATATATATCTATAGACTACTGTTCAGAAGTTTGGTGTCACTTAGCTGTTTTCATGGGCCAAAAGGAAATTTGTAATGATTCATACTCAATAACTTAAACCTCTGTACGCCTATGAAGATATTCCATTAAAAATCAGCTGTTTCCAGCTACAATAGTCATTTACAACATTAACAACCTCTGTGCTGTATTTCTGATGCATTTTATGTTATTTTAAAGAACATTTATAAGTGACCCCAAACTTTTGAACCACACTGCATTTCTATAAAATAATAATCATTTCAGAGATACAAAGTGTCTGTACTAATGCCCAAGTTAAGCATAGCTTTGAACATTTTCCAGCGTAGGCATCCTGTATCAACTAGTTTTTAGTAAGGTACTGAACACACAACTGAGATGGAACTTAGCTCATGTTGCCAGACTCAAATCTGGCATTGCACATCTTGCTTTTGCCAGGTTACCCAGCAAGACTTCATTTTAATATAAAAAAAACACAAATATTTATGTTTTATTTATGATAGTAACTGAACAGATATTCTGAATTTATCTAAAAAAAAAAATAATGGTCTGTATAAAGAAAATAAAAATCCCCAAAAAACCCCAATAAAACAGTCAGTATTTATATTAAGGGCATTTGCATGAAGTTAAGGTGTAGTTGCTGCTCAGACATGCCTTCTTCTTTTTTTTTTTTTTTATCTGTGATCCTCTGTTCTCCCTCTCATATTTGTATAATATACAGTGACAATACTTGTCCACTCAATTGCTTTCCATACATCATTGTACTTCAGTAACTTATGGCTCTATGGGTAGTCTCGCTGCACAGTCTTCTCATTACTGTATGCTCTCATACTTATTTGCAATAAAATTATTATTTTAATAATAAAAAAGATGTATAATGCCCTAAAGATTTAGATCTTTGATGTGTATTATTTAATGTGAGACATTAATTCATTTTTTTCTGCTTTCACAATTCAGAAACTTTTGAACTAACGCACGAGGAAGGAACAACAAAGGCTGTGGTGTCAACATCATCTTTAAATTTTTTTCTGCAGCAAATCATTAAATGCTTATTCTTTTTGACTATGGCTGTCTTACAAATCAACTAATAAAAAATAATGCTGAGCAAAATAGGCTTACATTTTGGTGTGGTTTTTTTTTTACACGGATAAACAAAGGATTTTAGATATATGTGCATTTTTATTGCAAACCTCTCCATACAACAGAATTTGAAATTGACAAATTCATCTAGTACCCTTTTTAGTAGAAACATAGCACTCTTGCCTGGAGCCCCCATAGAAGATGGAAGGATCATGACATTCCTGGGTTTGAAAAGGGACTGGAAAATGGCTGGAAGCAGCCAGGGAGTCAGTGATTTTTAACATTACTGTTCCTAAGGATTGATCAGAATGATTGCAGTACTCGGAGCCTTCCAGCAAATCTGCCACTTTTCCAGGTTATCTTCTATTTAGTCATACATTAACATTGTTCATATCTAGAAAAGGCTGAGAGGGGGCTTTCATTCAGGGGTATGGCTAGCACTAGTTGGACTTGAGTGGGCAGGAAGTTTGCAGAACCTGGGCAGGGAGTGCCTCTGTTAAATGGACAAATGCTAGTGCGGTCAATAAAACCTTCAATATATTTAAAAAATAGCTTGTCTGCATGAAGTCACAGTGCCATATACCCCATGGTAAGGGCTGGCACCTTGTGGTCCAAGGGCAAGTAAAGCCAAGTGCCCCAAATGGGCTCATTGTGCATGTCCCCCTCCCACAACCCCAGTAACTCACATATGCACTGGCAAACATATTTGCACACACACTTATACATACTCACTAACACACACTTACACACTGCGTTAATAAACACACACTTACAAACACACACATAGACATTCATGCTCACATACAATTACACATATACATGCTAACACACATACATAATCATGCTCACAAACACGTATAAATTCTTGCTCACGCACAGAACCACATTCATGCTAACACACACTTACACATACACACATTCATGCGGACATGTACGTATACACATTCATGCTAACACACAAACTGACTCTCATGCTAATGCACTTATATGTACACATGTAATCTAACATGCATACTCACTTCCACCCTTACCCTCTCACTAAATTACCGTATTTGCTCGATTATAAGACGATCCCGCAAAATCTGAATATTAATTTATGAAAAAAAGAAAAAGCCTGAACAACCCTATAGGAAAAAAGTTTTACCAGTAAATGTTAATTCATGTAAGCACCTGGGACTCAGATGCAGGGGACCTGGATCCTCCTGTGTTATGCCCCCCCAACCTACCGGTGCTTCCCCGCGAGCTGCGGACGGACCCCCGTCCGCCAGCGCCGGAACCCGCGGTAAAGACATCGGGTCTCCGTGAGCTGCGGACGGGTCTCCGTGAGCTGCGGACGGGTCTCCGTGAGCTGTGGACAGACCTCCATCCGCCAGCGACGGGACCCGTGGCGGTGACAGATAGTAGTTGGCAAACCCCAGGAAGCGTTGAAGAGGTTTCAGCCCTATCGGTTGAGGCCATTCTTTGATCGCTTGGACCTTGGTCGGGTCCATCTCGAAATCCTCTGGGGTTATGACATACCCTAGGAACGTCACTTTGCGTACCTCGAAGGAGCATTTTTCTAACTTAGCGTAAAGTCCATGAAGTCACAATCGAGCTAAGACACTGCACACGTGTCTCCGATGAGTCTGGAGGTCAGGAGAGTATATCAGGATGTCGTCCAGGTATACCACTACGAACTGTGGAAGGAAATCTTGAAGACAATCATTAATGAACTCCTGGAAGACTGCCGGGGCATTACATAGTCCGAAGGGCATAACGGTATACTCGTAATGGCCGGACCGAGTGTTGAAGGCGGTCTTCCACTCATCACCGGGTCGAATCCTGACGAGGTTGTACGTCCCTCGCAGGTCCAACTTGGTATATATTTTGGCATCACGCAGTCTGTCAAAAAGTTCGGTGATCAGAGGTATCGGGTACTTACTACGTCAAGTGATCTTGTTGAGACCTCGGTAATCTATACAGGGTCGTAGGTCCCCATCCTTTTTCCATACGAAGAAGAAGCCTGCCCCTGCAGGTGACGTAGATCGCTGAATAAAGCCTCGTTTAAGGCTCTCTGTTAGAATATTCTTTGTCTTGAATATCTAAGCTTCTCCAGTGATCAAACAGCAATCAAGACCACAGCTTCTATGTCTTATTAATAAGGTTTATTCGATAACAAATTATCAATTCATACAATACCAATGCTGGAACAAATGTTGATAAAAGGTACTGTAGGCTAAGTATCTTGGTGAGATGAAGATGAGAGCGTGGAAAGAGCGTGGAAAAAGACCTTGTCCTTGTAGTCATGCCAATTTATACCCCTTTACATTTGGTTAGGGTATACGTAAAGGAATCCTATTGGAACAGTAATAGGATACACCGGCATTCCACAGAAGACCCTCTAAGCTACGTCACTTAATTGATACCATATGTTCCTAGCACTCAAGTTGCATTCAGGCCTAAAATGTGCAGAACAAAATAAAAGTATAAAAATGATTTCTTACACTTCCCCCTGTTTATGGTTATGTACCATAAATAAATGTTTGCTGTCCATTCATACAACATTCGTATCACATTCATATCACATTCAGTGAGTGCAGGAAGATATGTAAACGATAATATTATAAAAAAGAATCTGTGGAAGACTGATGCATCCTACGTCTTAAAGTTTCCCTTAATATCATCTCTCCTTGCTTTATCTTTTCTCGAATAGTTAAATATGATTTTCTTATTCTACATAATAAACATATTTGAAAAATAATACATATAAAAGACACAAATAAAACAATAATAAATGGATGTAACAAAACATTGGTGATAGCGGAGCCAACAGATGATTTTGCCATAATTTCTGTTGACTTAGCAAAGTTTTTCCACCAAGATGTACCTGAGACTATTGACCATTCATGTTCTATGTTTTTGAGTTTACCTTGCTCATGTTGAAATACAATCTGTGCTTCTTTTAATTGTTTTTGCAAGACATTTAAAAATCCTACATCTTTCCTTATCTCATTTGCCCACTTTTGCCATGGAAATTCACTTACTTGTGATAAATTAAACTGTAGTGGCAAAACATTTAATTTTTGAGAATTAATTTGAGAAACATTAATCTGAGTTCCATATATATATATTGCTATTGGATCGCCATCAATACAATACAGACCTTTCGATAATATTTCTGTATGCGTACATTTAGAAAACATTGCTTTAATCAATTCCCCATTAGACATTACCTGTACACATACTCTACCTTTCTCTATAGGCGTTACAAGATCGTTAGATGTTTTCACACTTTGAATTGTACCTGAACATGAGCTCTGGTTATGAAAACATGAATGATATATAGTTTCAGCTTGATAAGACAAACAAATAATTTTGGACACAAAATGTAAACATGCAGACAAATCTAACTGTTCCGGTTCTGACATATCTGTGGAAAAAACAAAATCAGGATACTCTAATTTATAAAATAATAATTGTGTACTACTGACAGGTATTCCCAATACTCTCATCGGGAATAATGTTTCTTCTTTACCTGCCATTGGTATTAAAGATGTACCTTTACACACATCATTACTACATCCTAACCATTTATTTACCCATAAATCAGTATGATTTCGAGCAAATGTAAATTCTTCAGGTAAACTACGTAGAATTCCTAGAGGAGTAATACCACCTTGGAATGCTTGTGCCATTATTTTGAAGTCAGTAGAATATTCAATTTGAATTTCCAAGCAAGCTCTGGCTACTTCTGATAAATCAGCATTAGTCATTAAAGCCATGGTTGCTTCCTGGAGATGTTGCACTGCAGGTCCTATCACAGAAGCTGTTTTTATTATCATATTCTCCAAGATTTTGTTTAAACCTTGTTGAATATGTGTTTCTTTACTTCCTATTAACCCTGCAGTTTCCAAATCAGACTTTAGTGTCTTAATATCCATAGTATTAAGTATACTTTCTACTGTATTTACACCTGTTAAAATTCCTTGTATTACATTTCTCTTTTTCCTATTCAAATTTGTATTATTTCTACCAAACCAGTCATCAACACCTCTTTCCATATTTAATAAATATTTTTTGCATTGTGGAAATCTAGATGAAATTTTCCATTCTGATATATTAAAATTCCAAATTATTGTTATAAATTTACCATCTAAAAGGAGAGGTTTGGAATGGAGATAGTTTACCTGAAATGGACTTGATTCTTTAAAAATTTTGTTTTCACACACAGATATTGTTGGTGAGATGACAGTAACATTTACATCTACACATTTCCTTTCAAAATTTTTCAATCTTAAACAACACTGATAATTCCCCTTGTCATTGAGAGTAGGCTGGTCTTTATGATATGTAAATCTCTTCTCAGACCATTCTACTCTACCTACTAGACCTCTATGTATCATACTCGGATTTGCATTAGAAAAACTTCCCAGGAACTCATCACCCTTAATCCATGTCATTAAAGACTCAGGAGATAACACCGACTCAATACTACATGTCAACACTAATTGATCCCTTCCTTCTAGGATCTCTATAGAATTAGGAAATACTTCTATATTAGGAATAATCAAATCTGTTACAGTTATTGCCATTTCCACATTTACAAACTTTGAATCCCTAAATGCTTGTATTTTCCATACTATAGGTGTATTTGATATGTTATTTTGTAGTATTGTTCCTGGTTGCAGAAATTTATACCATACTTGTTCCGTGTATAATACCTTTGTTCTCGTTTCTCCATCTTTAGTTACTGCCAAACCTGGAGTATTTGGTGCTAGATCTCCAGACCAATTTACTATCACATCACCATGTATAACTACACTCAAGTACGCTACTTCATTTATAATATGATCCCAAGACCCAAATTTTTCATCATCTTGTGTGTAGGTCCCTTTAGTCCAACTAAATAAATGTTTAGGCCCTATCGTAACATTTAACCTTACATTACTTTGTCTAGTAAAGTTAATTCTAATGTTACATACTGATAAGTACCCTTTCATTACACCAAAACACACATGACCATTAAAATCATCAATTTCTCTCTTCTTTCTAATAATGTCTGGGAACACTCGAGTTTCGTTAATTTGGCTAGTTAGTTGTCGAATCTGCAGATCTTCAATTTGTGGATCCTCCTTAAAACAGTCAATCATCAGTATTGTCGTCATCAGAACTGCTATAAACAAAAAAGATTGTCTCTTGTTGAATGTCAGATGTCTTTGCCATGATAGACTTTTTAATAATTTGCATTGTCCATTCGATTCTTACATACAACCTAAAAAACACAACAGATATGCAGCATCAAAATCTTAGCTGATACAAAACCTTTATTATTGTAGCACCTCACTATAAAACATGATGTAATGTTCTAATATGATTCTTAAGAAATTGTTTAAAATGATTAACATTAAAGACCGCATCATTTTATCAAATAACCAAATAGCAAATTATAACACATGAATTTGGATCATGAGATGAATTTAAGAATATGGACAATAGTAAATAATTAATACTTCAATTGATTACAGAAAAACATATTTGATCAATACAATACAATACATAGTAATCCTTTTTAGTCATGAAGCAAAACCCTGTTCTCATGAACTAAATTAAGGTTTTGAATCAACCTGAGAAGCAAGAAAGGAAATATCCCTAACTTGTACTTCTGCAAATGATGGACACTATGTAGTTGCAGTTTAACATATACAACATATAACATTGCAGGATCTTAACTTACAGAATAAAACAAAACACAAAACTTTAACATATAACACATCTGATGTTGTTCATATAGTTTTTCTTATAAATAAATTAACTTATTCAAAACATCTTCATAGAAGACAGAGTGCAGGGATACAGTACGAATTAGAGTTAATTGCTATACTAGCTCCCTATATACTGAATCAACATAGATCTACGTATTATAGCTCTCACGACACTTACAACAAACATACTCCTGTGTAGTTCCTGTATTAGGTAAATCTTCTTTATTAACTTCAATCTCCCTGATTTGCCTAATCATTGGAGTGTAAAGTAAATCTCTTTGAGGTGTTACAGCCCTGTTAGTATATACATTTGGATCTGAACTGTAAACAAATCCATTTGATTTTCTTTGCTCTTTTAATTTTTTATTATAGAGAAATTTGCGACATTGTCTTTTAAAATGTCCCAGTTTCTTGCAATAGAAACAGTGAAAAGACTCTTTATTCCAAAACCTGTGTCCCCTGGGATTCTGCATCTGGGTATGTTTAAATTCCTGAGGGGGAGAAGGGGGGTGAATTAAACTACTATACTACTATACACCGATATCGCAGTTTATCATTCAGTTCTCTTGCACTCAGCACTCTGTCTTGGTTTTTATAGCTGGGGGTTGGATGCCCAGTAAATTTGAAAACAGAAGGCTGCACTCTGGTAAGTAATTTCTTAATTCAAAATTGCATTGACTTTCTATAGAGTCCATCACATAAAATGACATTCATTTAAAGGAACAGTTTACTGTAGCTCACAGCCCCACTATAGAAGAATGCATATTAAAATTCCCTGTGAAGCAGCCAATCAGTGGCAGGGAAGCTCTTTCCAGATCGATAAACACATAAAATTACTAGTACTAAATCTCAGACTTTACATAGCCCATGATTCTTCCAGTAAGGGCTCCACTCAAATACATAAATGGAAATAATGAAATTTCAGTAACATGGGATGGCATTTATATAAATTAAGTGATCAGCTGATTTAATTACTTTATAGACTTAATCAATATGACAGCCCTGACTACAATTATTATTTCTTTAATTTTAATTACTTGATTTGAATCTTATTAATTTTCTCTTCCAATTAGAATCTATAGTTGCATGTTTCCATTCAAATGGTGCTAGTGGAAACTATAAATTTGATATGCGGTTTGATTTATAAACTGAATTATTATCTATTTAATATTGATATTTTTGGAAATTCCCCTCCCTTTAAGTAGCTGACTATATGGATCTATAGTCAGATATATAGATAGATTGATAGATTGACAGACAGATACATAGATGGACCAAGATAAATAGATTTAATATTCAGATATAAATATCCAGTTTCAGTCTTCCACGTGAGTGATAAATAGCGTGTTTTACATGAAAATCTGATCAGGAATGGCCATTTTTTTAAAATAAAATATAATCCTTTCTCTTCCAGGAGGAACTCCTTGAGGCAACAAATGAATTAGTCCTTTCGGTTTACAATATTGTGGTAAAATTTTTCATTTGTATCTCTTAAAAATTAAAATAAAATACTATGTGATTAAATAATTGTTTTTTAATACATACAAATAACTTTTCAATAGATAAAAAAAACTCATATTACAGATCAGCAAAATGCATCAAGTATCTCCTAACATCACTGTAGGTTAAATGTTATTTATTGGCTAATTCTTAGCCAATGCCAGAATTCACTGTAATGTCACTAAAAAGCTTAATACTTCATCAACGTTTTATGCAGCTATATTTCTACTATATAATGATTTTACTATATGTTGTTTTCTAGTATCGGGAACAGATACTTGTCCCAGTTGTAATGGAGACTGAGTGCGCTGTTTTGGTAAGTTTATAGTAAACATTTAAAACAATTATATATATATATATATATATACACATATATATATATATATATATATATATATATATATATATATATATATATATATATACACAGTATGTATATATATATATATATATATACATACACATCTTGGCAAAGGTCACGCTGTGATTTGAAACATCAATGTGATTGTTGATAGGTAAATAAAATTTGTGATTGTTAAGCAATACAAGACCCGTGAGTGCACTTGTTTTGTGGATTATTACAAGGTTGGTTGAAGAATCACCAGGGCAAATCGATGTTGCTTGTGGACTGAGTGCAGGATAAGTGTTTTTTTTTAAAATATATATATCTATAGACTACTGTTCAGAAGTTTGGTGTCACTTAGCTGTTTTCATGGGCCAAAAGGAAATTTGTAATGATTCATACTCAATAACTTAAACCTCTGTACGCCTATGAAGATATTCCATTAAAAATCAGCTGTTTCCAGCTACAATAGTCATTTACAACATTAACAACCTCTGTGCTGTATTTCTGATGCATTTTATGTTATTTTAAAGAACATTTATAAGTGACCCCAAACTTTTGAACCACACTGCATTTCTATAAAATAATAATCATTTCAGAGATACAAAGTGTCTGTACTAATGCCCAAGTTAAGCATAGCTTTGAACATTTTCCAGCGTAGGCATCCTGTATCAACTAGTTTTTAGTAAGGTACTGAACACACAACTGAGATGGAACTTAGCTCATGTTGCCAGACTCAAATCTGGCATTGCACATCTTGCTTTTGCCAGGTTACCCAGCAAGACTTCATTTTAATATAAAAAAAACACAAATATTTATGTTTTATTTATGATAGTAACTGAACAGATATTCTGAATTTATCTAAAAAAAAAAATAATGGTCTGTATAAAGAAAATAAAAATCCCCAAAAAACCCCAATAAAACAGTCAGTATTTATATTAAGGGCATTTGCATGAAGTTAAGGTGTAGTTGCTGCTCAGACATGCCTTCTTCTTTTTTTTTTTTTTTATCTGTGATCCTCTGTTCTCCCTCTCATATTTGTATAATATACAGTGACAATACTTGTCCACTCAATTGCTTTCCATACATCATTGTACTTCAGTAACTTATGGCTCTATGGGTAGTCTCGCTGCACAGTCTTCTCATTACTGTATGCTCTCATACTTATTTGCAATAAAATTATTATTTTAATAATAAAAAAGATGTATAATGCCCTAAAGATTTAGATCTTTGATGTGTATTATTTAATGTGAGACATTAATTCATTTTTTTCTGCTTTCACAATTCAGAAACTTTTGAACTAACGCACGAGGAAGGAACAACAAAGGCTGTGGTGTCAACATCATCTTTAAATTTTTTTCTGCAGCAAATCATTAAATGCTTATTCTTTTTGACTATGGCTGTCTTACAAATCAACTAATAAAAAATAATGCTGAGCAAAATAGGCTTACATTTTGGTGTGGTTTTTTTTTTACACGGATAAACAAAGGATTTTAGATATATGTGCATTTTTATTGCAAACCTCTCCATACAACAGAATTTGAAATTGACAAATTCATCTAGTACCCTTTTTAGTAGAAACATAGCACTCTTGCCTGGAGCCCCCATAGAAGATGGAAGGATCATGACATTCCTGGGTTTGAAAAGGGACTGGAAAATGGCTGGAAGCAGCCAGGGAGTCAGTGATTTTTAACATTACTGTTCCTAAGGATTGATCAGAATGATTGCAGTACTCGGAGCCTTCCAGCAAATCTGCCACTTTTCCAGGTTATCTTCTATTTAGTCATACATTAACATTGTTCATATCTAGAAAAGGCTGAGAGGGGGCTTTCATTCAGGGGTATGGCTAGCACTAGTTGGACTTGAGTGGGCAGGAAGTTTGCAGAACCTGGGCAGGGAGTGCCTCTGTTAAATGGACAAATGCTAGTGCGGTCAATAAAACCTTCAATATATTTAAAAAATAGCTTGTCTGCATGAAGTCACAGTGCCATATACCCCATGGTAAGGGCTGGCACCTTGTGGTCCAAGGGCAAGTAAAGCCAAGTGCCCCAAATGGGCTCATTGTGCATGTCCCCCTCCCACAACCCCAGTAACTCACATATGCACTGGCAAACATATTTGCACACACACTTATACATACTCACTAACACACACTTACACACTGCGTTAATAAACACACACTTACAAACACACACATAGACATTCATGCTCACATACAATTACACATATACATGCTAACACACATACATAATCATGCTCACAAACACGTATAAATTCTTGCTCACGCACAGAACCACATTCATGCTAACACACACTTACACATACACACATTCATGCGGACATGTACGTATACACATTCATGCTAACACACAAACTGACTCTCATGCTAATGCACTTATATGTACACATGTAATCTAACATGCATACTCACTTCCACCCTTACCCTCTCACTAAATTACCGTATTTGCTCGATTATAAGACGATCCCGCAAAATCTGAATATTAATTTATGAAAAAAAGAAAAAGCCTGAACAACCCTATAGGAAAAAAGTTTTACCAGTAAATGTTAATTCATGTAAGCACCGGGGACTCAGATGCAGGGGACCTGGATCCTCCTGTGTTATGCCCCCCCAACCTACCGGTGCTTCCCCGCGAGCTGCGGACGGACCCCCGTCCGCCAGCGCCGGAACCCGCGGTAAAGACATCGGGTCTCCGTGAGCTGCGGACGGGTCTCCGTGAGCTGCGGACGGGTCTCCGTGAGCTGTGGACAGACCTCCATCCGCCAGCGACGGGACCCGTGGCGGTGACAGATAGTAGTTGGCAAACCCCAGGAAGCGTTGAAGAGGTTTCAGCCCTATCGGTTGAGGCCATTCTTTGATCGCTTGGACCTTGGTCGGGTCCATCTCGAAATCCTCTGGGGTTATGACATACCCTAGGAACGTCACTTTGCGTACCTCGAAGGAGCATTTTTCTAACTTAGCGTAAAGTCCATGAAGTCACAATCGAGCTAAGACACTGCACACGTGTCTCCGATGAGTCTGGAGGTCAGGAGAGTATATCAGGATGTCGTCCAGGTATACCACTACGAACTGTGGAAGGAAATCTTGAAGACAATCATTAATGAACTCCTGGAAGACTGCCGGGGCATTACATAGTCCGAAGGGCATAACGGTATACTCGTAATGGCCGGACCGAGTGTTGAAGGCGGTCTTCCACTCATCACCGGGTCGAATCCTGACGAGGTTGTACGTCCCTCGCAGGTCCAACTTGGTATATATTTTGGCATCACGCAGTCTGTCAAAAAGTTCGGTGATCAGAGGTATCGGGTACTTACTACGTCAAGTGATCTTGTTGAGACCTCGGTAATCTATACAGGGTCGTAGGTCCCCATCCTTTTTCCATACGAAGAAGAAGCCTGCCCCTGCAGGTGACGTAGATCGCTGAATAAAGCCTCGTTTAAGGCTCTCTGTTAGAATATTCTTTGTCTTGAATATCTAAGCTTCTCCAGTGATCAAACAGCAATCAAGACCACAGCTTCTATGTCTTATTAATAAGGTTTATTCGATAACAAATTATCAATTCATACAATACCAATGCTGGAACAAATGTTGATAAAAGGTACTGTAGGCTAAGTATCTTGGTGAGATGAAGATGAGAGCGTGGAAAGAGCGTGGAAAAAGACCTTGTCCTTGTAGTCATGCCAATTTATACCCCTTTACATTTGGTTAGGGTATACGTAAAGGAATCCTATTGGAACAGTAATAGGATACACCGGCATTCCACAGAAGACCCTCTAAGCTACGTCACTTAATTGATACCATATGTTCCTAGCACTCAAGTTGCATTCAGGCCTAAAATGTGCAGAACAAAATAAAAGTATAAAAATGATTTCTTACACTTCCCCCTGTTTATGGTTATGTACCATAAATAAATGTTTGCTGTCCATTCATACAACATTCGTATCACATTCATATCACATTCAGTGAGTGCAGGAAGATATGTAAACGATAATATTATAAAAAAGAATCTGTGGAAGACTGATGCATCCTACGTCTTAAAGTTTCCCTTAATATCATCTCTCCTTGCTTTATCTTTTCTCGAATAGTTAAATATGATTTTCTTATTCTACATAATAAACATATTTGAAAAATAATACATATAAAAGACACAAATAAAACAATAATAAATGGATGTAACAAAACATTGGTGATAGCGGAGCCAACAGATGATTTTGCCATAATTTCTGTTGACTTAGCAAAGTTTTTCCACCAAGATGTACCTGAGACTATTGACCATTCATGTTCTATGTTTTTGAGTTTACCTTGCTCATGTTGAAATACAATCTGTGCTTCTTTTAATTGTTTTTGCAAGACATTTAAAAATCCTACATCTTTCCTTATCTCATTTGCCCACTTTTGCCATGGAAATTCACTTACTTGTGATAAATTAAACTGTAGTGGCAAAACATTTAATTTTTGAGAATTAATTTGAGAAACATTAATCTGAGTTCCATATATATATATTGCTATTGGATCGCCATCAATACAATACAGACCTTTCGATAATATTTCTGTATGCGTACATTTAGAAAACATTGCTTTAATCAATTCCCCATTAGACATTACCTGTACACATACTCTACCTTTCTCTATAGGCGTTACAAGATCGTTAGATGTTTTCACACTTTGAATTGTACCTGAACATGAGCTCTGGTTATGAAAACATGAATGATATATAGTTTCAGCTTGATAAGACAAACAAATAATTTTGGACACAAAATGTAAACATGCAGACAAATCTAACTGTTCCGGTTCTGACATATCTGTGGAAAAAACAAAATCAGGATACTCTAATTTATAAAATAATAATTGTGTACTACTGACAGGTATTCCCAATACTCTCATCGGGAATAATGTTTCTTCTTTACCTGCCATTGGTATTAAAGATGTACCTTTACACACATCATTACTACATCCTAACCATTTATTTACCCATAAATCAGTATGATTTCGAGCAAATGTAAATTCTTCAGGTAAACTACGTAGAATTCCTAGAGGAGTAATACCACCTTGGAATGCTTGTGCCATTATTTTGAAGTCAGTAGAATATTCAATTTGAATTTCCAAGCAAGCTCTGGCTACTTCTGATAAATCAGCATTAGTCATTAAAGCCATGGTTGCTTCCTGGAGATGTTGCACTGCAGGTCCTATCACAGAAGCTGTTTTTATTATCATATTCTCCAAGATTTTGTTTAAACCTTGTTGAATATGTGTTTCTTTACTTCCTATTAACCCTGCAGTTTCCAAATCAGACTTTAGTGTCTTAATATCCATAGTATTAAGTATACTTTCTACTGTATTTACACCTGTTAAAATTCCTTGTATTACATTTCTCTTTTTCCTATTCAAATTTGTATTATTTCTACCAAACCAGTCATCAACACCTCTTTCCATATTTAATAAATATTTTTTGCATTGTGGAAATCTAGATGAAATTTTCCATTCTGATATATTAAAATTCCAAATTATTGTTATAAATTTACCATCTAAAAGGAGAGGTTTGGAATGGAGATAGTTTACCTGAAATGGACTTGATTCTTTAAAAATTTTGTTTTCACACACAGATATTGTTGGTGAGATGACAGTAACATTTACATCTACACATTTCCTTTCAAAATTTTTCAATCTTAAACAACACTGATAATTCCCCTTGTCATTGAGAGTAGGCTGGTCTTTATGATATGTAAATCTCTTCTCAGACCATTCTACTCTACCTACTAGACCTCTATGTATCATACTCGGATTTGCATTAGAAAAACTTCCCAGGAACTCATCACCCTTAATCCATGTCATTAAAGACTCAGGAGATAACACCGACTCAATACTACATGTCAACACTAATTGATCCCTTCCTTCTAGGATCTCTATAGAATTAGGAAATACTTCTATATTAGGAATAATCAAATCTGTTACAGTTATTGCCATTTCCACATTTACAAACTTTGAATCCCTAAATGCTTGTATTTTCCATACTATAGGTGTATTTGATATGTTATTTTGTAGTATTGTTCCTGGTTGCAGAAATTTATACCATACTTGTTCCGTGTATAATACCTTTGTTCTCGTTTCTCCATCTTTAGTTACTGCCAAACCTGGAGTATTTGGTGCTAGATCTCCAGACCAATTTACTATCACATCACCATGTATAACTACACTCAAGTACGCTACTTCATTTATAATATGATCCCAAGACCCAAATTTTTCATCATCTTGTGTGTAGGTCCCTTTAGTCCAACTAAATAAATGTTTAGGCCCTATCGTAACATTTAACCTTACATTACTTTGTCTAGTAAAGTTAATTCTAATGTTACATACTGATAAGTACCCTTTCATTACACCAAAACACACATGACCATTAAAATCATCAATTTCTCTCTTCTTTCTAATAATGTCTGGGAACACTCGAGTTTCGTTAATTTGGCTAGTTAGTTGTCGAATCTGCAGATCTTCAATTTGTGGATCCTCCTTAAAACAGTCAATCATCAGTATTGTCGTCATCAGAACTGCTATAAACAAAAAAGATTGTCTCTTGTTGAATGTCAGATGTCTTTGCCATGATAGACTTTTTAATAATTTGCATTGTCCATTCGATTCTTACATACAACCTAAAAAACACAACAGATATGCAGCATCAAAATCTTAGCTGATACAAAACCTTTATTATTGTAGCACCTCACTATAAAACATGATGTAATGTTCTAATATGATTCTTAAGAAATTGTTTAAAATGATTAACATTAAAGACCGCATCATTTTATCAAATAACCAAATAGCAAATTATAACACATGAATTTGGATCATGAGATGAATTTAAGAATATGGACAATAGTAAATAATTAATACTTCAATTGATTACGGAAAAACATATTTGATCAATACAATACAATACATAGTAATCCTTTTTAGTCATGAAGCAAAACCCTGTTCTCATGAACTAAATTAAGGTTTTGAATCAACCTGAGAAGCAAGAAAGGAAATATCCCTAACTTGTACTTCTGCAAATGATGGACACTATGTAGTTGCAGTTTAACATATACAACATATAACATTGCAGGATCTTAACTTACAGAATAAAACAAAACACAAAACTTTAACATATAACACATCTGATGTTGTTCATATAGTTTTTCTTATAAATAAATTAACTTATTCAAAACATCTTCATAGAAGACAGAGTGCAGGGATACAGTACGAATTAGAGTTAATTGCTATACTAGCTCCCTATATACTGAATCAACATAGATCTACGTATTATAGCTCTCACGACACTTACAACAAACATACTCCTGTGTAGTTCCTGTATTAGGTAAATCTTCTTTATTAACTTCAATCTCCCTGATTTGCCTAATCATTGGAGTGTAAAGTAAATCTCTTTGAGGTGTTACAGCCCTGTTAGTATATACATTTGGATCTGAACTGTAAACAAATCCATTTGATTTTCTTTGCTCTTTTAATTTTTTATTATAGAGAAATTTGCGACATTGTCTTTTAAAATGTCCCAGTTTCTTGCAATAGAAACAGTGAAAAGACTCTTTATTCCAAAACCTGTGTCCCCTGGGATTCTGCATCTGGGTATGTTTAAATTCCTGAGGGGGAGAAGGGGGGTGAATTAAATGTGATCTGTCCTTTCTACCTATATCCTTGCTATTAACCATGTTAACTACAGACACATTCATTTTAACCTTTTCATTTTTGCGTTCCCTTCTGATTTTATCAATAAACGCAGCAGCAGCCTCAAGTGTTTGCATATCCGAAGCAATTGCAATACTAGTAGGATCCAAATATTTAAACTTTTTAACAAACACTTGTATCATAGAAGCAGGACATTCATCATCAGAAATTTTAAAAACTATTCTATATGCCTGCTCAAATCTTAACAAAAAAGAAAATGGATCCTCTGAAATTGTAGGTTTCAGGTTTTCTAGTATGTCAAGTGTTGGATTTTCATTTCCAGTTGTAAACTTAATCAACTGTTGGAGTCTATCCTTATCTGTTCCATGGATGATTTCATCATCCTCCACTATAGGAGTACTTATTGGAGCTACTAATCTTCTACTCATGTATGTAGGCAACCAAATTTTAAATAATCTGTTTCGTTGTTCATTAGCCAAATTATGCTTCTCTGTATTCGATTCAAATACATCTGCATTACCAAATGCATCCAAATTAGAATTATACGGCGGTATTTCTTTAAGTAATTTCATTAATTCGCTTTGTATCTGTAATTTTAATTTTGCTGCTTTATTTCTAAGCTTCTTCCTTTGCAGTTCCTGTTCTGAACTGACCTCTGGTTCATCCTCTACATTTTCTGGAATTAAGCTGTGTCTTTGTCTATCTCCCCTTGTAATTACACAAACTTGTTTCAAATCTTTCTGCAATTTTGTAATTAACAAATTCTTAATTTCTAAGCAATCCGACAAATCAGAAATCTCTTCAGTTAATAAATCACATTTAGGACATTCCTTTTCTATTGCACACACATTGTGCATCTCATTTTTAACCATGTCACTACTCTGTGAATTACTTTGACTAACATCATTATTAGTCAGATTAACACCACCATCAAGTAATGTATTAAAAATCTTAATCATTTTCATTACGTTTCTCAACTTTTGTTTCTCCTTATTCACAGAAAATATCTTTTTGTCTATCTTCTTATTTGCATCTTCACATTGACGCCATAAATCATGCCACAAAGCTGAATCACTAGCCGTATAAGGAACAAACGTAAATTCAAGTTTACTTCCGGAAGACAAAGTATTAATAAAATCCATACTTACCGTAGATCAGTTGCTTGCTCAATCTGCTCTCACTACGATACAAGGTTCTGGAATGCTCTTGCTTCTCACCACGTGGTCTGGTAATGGTCTGGTAGTGTCGAATTACACTTTCTTCTGATCACACTGCTAGGTTTTTTTTTTTTTTTTAGTCAGATGATCTCTTTGATCTCTTCAGACAACTGCACACTATCCCCCCTTTGTCGGAAGAGGAAAAGTAAAAAACAAACGTGCAGTAAAGGCTCGCCGTAGAAAACTGACTAAAGACTGGCTGGCTCGTCAATTTGTTAGAATATTCTTTGTCTTGAATATCTAAGCTTCTCCAGTGATCAAACAGCAATCAAGACCACAGCTTCTATGTCTTATTAATAAGGTTTATTCGATAACAAATTATCAATTCATACAATACCAATGCTGGAACAAATGTTGATAAAAGGTACTGTAGGCTAAGTATCTTGGTGAGATGAAGATGAGAGCGTGGAAAGAGCGTGGAAAAAGACCTTGTCCTTGTAGTCATGCCAATTTATACCCCTTTACATTTGGTTAGGGTATACGTAAAGGAATCCTATTGGAACAGTAATAGGATACACCGGCATTCCACAGAAGACCCTCTAAGCTACGTCACTTAATTGATACCATATGTTCCTAGCACTCAAGTTGCATTCAGGCCTAAAATGTGCAGAACAAAATAAAAGTATAAAAATGATTTCTTACACTCTCCTCGATATAAGACTCCATACCTCGTGTCTCAGGAATGGATAGTGGGTAGACACGCCCACGAGGAGGCATAGTCCCGGGTAATAAGTTGATAAGACAATCATATGGCCTGTGTGGTGGTAATCTCTCGGCCTCCTTCTTGTCGAAGATGTCTGCGAACTGTTGGTATGGTTCAAGCAGCAACACTGGAGGTTTTGAAGCTGGGGACAAGGAGGCAAGGCAAATCGGTCTGTGGCAATGCTTGATACAATCCTTATCCAATGCCGTGATCTGTTTGGAACTCCAGTCTATGGTGGGGTTAGGAGACTGTAACCACGGAAACCCCCAGAATGAGTGATATTGTGGGGGAACGGATGATGTGGAAAGACAGCTTTTCCTCGTGTAGGAGCCCGACAGTTAGCGTGAGTGGTGACGTAGAATGGGTCACAGTAGACGGTTGAAGGGGTCTCCCATCAATGGCTTCTACGATGAGGGGAACCGCTCGTGGTTCAGTAGGAATGCCGGCTTGTTGGCAAAAGGTAGTGTCTATGAAGTTACCCGCCGCTCCGGAATCTAGAAAGGCCTCAGTAGAGATGTGACTGGAGGACCAGGATAGACGAACAGGAACTGTCATGCGGGAAACTAGCAAATCAGAGGAAACATCTAATACACCTATGGCAGGTCCCCTGAGCCTGCTTAGGTGCGGGCGTTTTCCCGGCTTCTTGGGGCAATTTCTCACAAGATGTCCAGTCTGGCCACAGTACATACAGAGACCCTCCTGTCTCCTACGGTTTCTTTCTTGCTCAGAAAGTCTGGTAGCCCCCACTTGCATAGGTTCAAGTGCTCAGGGCTCACAGTTGAAACAGCCGGGGGAATGAAACGTGGAGCTAGACGTATATTGGGTCGCCTGGGTCTCTCTCTGTTCCTCATCTCCTCCCTCTGTGCTTGTCTGTCGCCCAGTCGGAGATCGCGAATAACAAGCCGGGGTCAATAACAGAAAACACAAACCAGAACGCACACTGAGGACTAACACTATATGAATAGGTACAACCATCAGAGGGCAAGGTCTGAATGTCCACTGGGAGTTTATAAAGGATGAGGAAGTGACTAGGCACCAATTGGAGCAATTGGCGCCAAAATCTGAACAGGATGATGTCACTTCCTGTTTGGTGGAATCCGGCAGCCATCTTGAGTGTGGCTAGACCGTAGCCTATAAGTATAGGTGCCTGCGGTTCTTGGGCTAACCACCAGAGGGCGTGTGGAGGTAGATGGAGGTCTTCCTCTCCTACGTGGAGGTTGCTGTGGCTGGTAGCTAGCAGAGGGGGGTTTCCCTCTCCTCCTTGGAGGCTGCTGTGGCTGCTGGCTGACAGAGGGAGGTCTCCCTCTCCTCCGTGAAGGCTGCTATGGCTGCAGGCTGGCAGAGGGCAGTCCCCTCTCCTCCGTGGGGGCCGCTGTGGCTGGAGACTGGCAGAAGGTGGTCTCCCTCTCCCTCGTACCAGCGGCTGCTGATCCAAGTTGGTGACAGTTTTAAAGAATTTTTCTGTTTTATATTATGCACTGTGTGAGCCATATAGATATTTTATAAATCGTGGTGATATACATCTTATTTGAATTATAATTGTTGTCACGATCTGAAAGAATTTAGGATCGGAGATAAAATATAGGGTATCTCTTTGTATTAATATTGTGGATGTGGTCCTACAATAATTGATAGCGTTATTATTTTGCGTATGTGATAAAATATTGGTTTTGCCTATTTTGTCTCATTAATATCCCTAACAGCACTAGCCTAGTATTTAGTATCTGTAAACAGGTGAACAGGTTTTCTTGTACTTTTCTGCAGTTATGCTTAAACTGTGCAAGAAATCATAAGGAACACATAAGCATTTATGAAAAAAGAAATTTGTGGCAAAGCGGTTGCATGGTTGCAATGGTTTCATTCTATTTTATAGATAATTTTCTTGCTATCATTACAAACCCAGCATACTGAAGGTAAAAAAACTACAACTGTCTTAATATTTACCCTATAATAAGAAGTATATGGAAAATAATTTAGATGTAATAATTTTGAAAATCAAGACACAAATAATTGCTTTAGTGGAAATTTACATAAGTAAAACTAGATATATTCTTTATAATATATGTTGCACTAAAGTTAAGAAAATGGTATGGCCCTATCTTTCCTGAAAAAAAAAAGAATATATAATTTGTGTAAGGGCATCAAACATTGACAAGAAGAATCATGACTGAACAAATATATGGTAAAAATTAGACGTGTTAAAAGTCCGTACGAGCGACCAATAAAATGGCTTGTACTAGACTTGGGCACCAGGGGGCTCTTCGTGTTCGTCTTCGTGCTCGTCTTCGGGGAAAAAAAAATCTTCGTATTCCGCGAATATTCGCCCGTTCCTGTCTTCTCTGCGGGCGAATATTCGCGGACATTCTTCGTGCTCGTTTAATCTTCGTTTTCCTCCTGGTTGCCTAGCAGGGGTTAATACGGGGTTAATAACACATCACAGCAGCAGCAGCTGCCGTGAAGGTACGTGTGTGCAGCTCTATTGGTCGTTTCGGCAGGGGGCTGGTCTGGCATCAACGAGTGAATTGCAGAACTGCAGAATGCACTTCATTCGTTGATGGCAGGCGAGCCCCCTGCCGAAACGACCAATAGAGTTGCACACACATACCGAGGTGTACTGTCCATAGATGTTTAATAAAAGAATAGGGAATATTTTACATTTTTAAATTGATTTTGGACCACTTTACATGCCTAACATTTGCTACCTATTTACAATGGCATACTTTGCAACAACCCAACTTACTTATTGGACAGGACTGGAAAATAGCAGGACTGTCCACCAAAATCTTGGGTGTGTTGGCAGGTATGCTGATGGAAAAATGTTGGACAAGAACTAAAAAATAGCTTAGGGTTAATGTACGGTTATGTTTAAGATTAGTAGCAGTGCACTGGTTTGGTTAAAGATGGATTATGTCTAAATAATAATAATTTAATTTTAATGTTTTTTTTTAAAAAAAAATAGGGGTTTATTTAAATGTATTTTAAAGTTAGATTTATTATTTAGTACTTGATTATATTTATTAAATGTTTATAGTAGCGTTACCTACCGAGCTATAACTACCTATGTGTATTTGCATTTTGCATACCTAGTTTAGCTAAATTAGATGGGACAGGACTGGAAAAAAGCAGGACTGTCCCTGAAAAAGTTGGGTCTGTTGGCAGGTATGTGGATGGAAAAATGTTATAGGGTGAAGTGTGAGTTATAGTGTTAATGTAATGCTATTAGTGAGTGAAGGCCAGGGCAAATAACAAGGAAAAGGTCCTTGTGTTTTGTGCATTGTAAGTGTGTGTGTATGTGTGTTATGTGTGATGTCACTGTGTGTTATATGTGTTATATGTGTTATTGTGTGTGTTATGTTTGGTTGGTTGTGTATCAGAAGGAAAATAATGAAATGGAAAAGGAAATGGGAAAGGCAAATGAGTGGGCAATTGGCGACCCGCTCACCTGTTTCACCCCAGGGCAAAGCACCCAAACACTGTCAGTCTTAGACGTTTGGCAGCAGACTTCCAGAGCTCAGACACAAGGCCCTAGCGTAAGCTGGCCACTCCGGCGGAGGTAGCAGGCGTTGCCACACCGCAAACAGAGGCAGCCAGGGGGGAGAAACTGCCCTTACCATTAGGGACATTTTGGGCATGACTCTAGCCAGGAAGCGAACTGGCAGAGAAGAGATGCTGGCACCACCACCAGCAGCAGCAGCAGCAGCATTGGAAAAGGCGAATGAGTGGGCAATTGACGACCCGCTCACCTGTTTCACCCCAGGGCAAAGCATCCAAGCACTGTCAGTCCTTGGCGTTTGGGAGCAGACCTACAGAACTCAGACACAAGGCCCTAGCATAAGCTAGCTACACCGGCGGAGGTAGCAGGCGTTGCCACACCGCAGCAAGTGCAACCAGGGGGGAGAAACTACCCTTTCCATTAGGGACATCTGAGGCATGATTTCAGCCAGGAAGCGAACTGGCAAAAGATACTGGCACCACCACCAGCAGCAGCGTTGGAAACGGAAAAAGGTGAATGAGTGGGCAATTGACGACCCACTCACCTGTTTCACCCCAGGGCAAAGCATCCAAAGACTGTCAGTCCTAGGCGTTTGGGAGCGGACTTACAGAGCTCAGACACTAGGCCCTAGCGTAAATTGGCTACACCAGCGGAGGTAGCAGGCATTGCCACACCGCAGCAAGTGCAACCAGGGGGAGAAACTACCTTAAACATTAGAGAGAAAAAATTTAACTTTCCAAGCTAAGAGCTGGGTAACCCAATTTGGGCAGATTGAATTTAAGAAAGGCAATCTGCTCCATCAGATGAGGTGCCATGCGTGAGCGCTGTGGACTCAGTATGTTTCCAGTCATAGAAAACACGCGCTCACTTTGAACAGTGGTTGGCGGACATGATAGAAGCTGCTGCGCAACCCATGAGAGTGCAGGCCACACACTCTTCTTTTCATCCCAGTAGCTAAGAGGATCAACATTAGGAGCAGAAGGAACTTCACAGAGGTAAAGTTTGACCATTTCAGCAGCACTACTCTCCTTTCTGCTGCTAGCTCTGTCAGATGGTCCAACTATACTGCCAAGTGCCTCTTCCCAAAACGCAGCTGCTCCACTCAGCTGTGTTGTGCTGCTTGTGGCACTGCTGCTGATGCTGCTGCTAGGGGTAGCAGACCACATCATCTCTTCCTCCTCCTGCACCTCACCCTCCTCGGACAGCATTCCCATTTTACGCTGCCAGTCACGCACCTTGTTGACCAATTGCTCCCGGTAGCTACTGAGAACATTGAATTTCAAAGCTAGCTTTCCCTTAATTCTTGGATCACAAAGGCACGCTAGCATCATTTCGGGACTCTCTTCCATTCGCTTGCGAAGGTGTACTTTTAGCAGATCCTTCAGCTTCCTGACTATGGCTGCTACGTCAGGATGTAGAGTGCCACCTTGAACAGCCTCACGGTTTCCAAGGAACACATCCATCTTGCTGCCTAGATGGGAGAACACTGGGATTACCTGGGCCAGACTGGCAGTGTTTGAGCTTAAATTTTCTGTGGCATCCCTGAATGGTTTAAGGACTGCCACTAGCTGGGCGATCACTGTCCAATCCTCCCTATTCAATGGAGAGGTAATCCCAATATTGTGCTCTGAGGCAAGATTATGGATTGCCCTCTGCTGCTCCAAAATCCTCTCTAGCATGTCTAACGTTGAGTTCCACCGTGTACTGACATCCTGACGTAGGCAGTGTACGGGAAGACCTGACCTCTCTTGCTCTTCCCTCAAAAGTTGGCTAGCCTTAACACTATGGTGAAAGTGCCCAGCGATCTTTCTGCAGCGGGACAGAACTACTGCTGCCACATTAGTTCCTTCTGACATTGCTGCCTTCACTACAAGATGGATGATGTGGGCTGCACAGCGCACACCAACAATATGACCATCTCGCAGCGCTTTCACCATATTGGCACCTCCGTCAGTTACCACAAAACCAACTTCAACATTGGTGCCCGCCTCTGCTCCCACCCAAAGGCTAAACATTTTCCTAATCGCATGCAGAATATTTTGGGAAGTGTGCTTTTCATCCATCACTTCTGCATGGAGAAGGAATGATCGGTAGCCTGCTGCAGCAACTTCCTTAGACACACCGGGCTGCCACCAGTGTGCTGTCAAAGAAAGAAAGGCATGCTGGGCGCTAGGTGCACTCCACAAATCTGTAGTGAAATGAACACACTGACCAGCAGCCTTGGAAAGCTCCTCTTTCACTGCTGCAACACAGGACCGATACAGCGAGGGGACAATGTTCCTGCTGAAAGTGGAACGTGACGGAACTGTGTATTGTGGAGCCACAGCCGCCATCAATTGTTTGAAAGGCTCCCCTTCAATCATGGAGAAGGATGCCCCTCCAACAGCAATGAACTGACCAATAAGTCGCGTTACTTTATTGGCCTGCTGTTTGGGCATCGTTCTCTTGGAGTGGAATGCCCCAAATTCTTCCAGGGTGGGCTGGGCATGCAGTGCTCCAACCTGCCTTGGTCTCTGGCTGCCAGCACTAGTTGCTGCTGCTGCTGCTGCTGCTGCTATTGGCTCAGAAGAAGAAGCTGTTGGGGTTTTTCCACGGCCACCAGCTATGCTGCCTGCACTAAGTTTTACCTCTGCATCTTTCCCCAATAGCACAGCGTTGTGTTGAGTGCTGAGGTGATGCTTCATGCTAGCACTGGTAAAATGGCCAGACACTTTCCCTCTGCTTATTAGCTTCCCACAATGTTTGCACTTTCCATAGCGCCCTTCTTCAACATTTTCAAAGTGCTCCCAAATTGGGGCGCGCATAGCCTTGGAGTGTGCCTTGGGTGCTGCTCTTACTGCTCGGGGTGGATGAACAGAGGCAGAACTAGTGGTGGTGGGACTGGTGGTAACAGTACTGGCCATAGTGGGACTGCTAATTGCTTTAGATTTGCTAGGTTTTGCTGCTGCTGCTGGTGGTGGTGATGGTGATGATCGTAGCGGAGAAGGTGGAGGCTCAGGGGAAAATTGTGCACTAGTCATTTGGACACTGCTCCCTGAGGAATCTGATTCCTGACCACTCATCTCCTCTACTTCCTCTGGCTCATAGTCTAGCTCTTCATTAGCCAGATCGAATGGAATTCCTGCTAGGCTGGAGCTAAGACTGATATCGTCGTGAGACTCGTGACTAGTAGTAGTGCGAGCAGGAAGAATAGACTCTGCACTTGGCCTCTCAGTCTCAGGCTCCTCTGCTACCTCGCTAGGTGGAGTTCCACTATGTGTAGCCCTCTCTCTAACTGTCTTTACAAAAATTTTGTAAGGACTTGGTGGCTTGCTAGAGGTACTAGGAGGACATGGCGTGGCGGTACCAGTGGGAACAGTAGGCGCAGCACTAGTGGTGGTAGAGGCGGGGGTGGTGGTGGTGGTGGTTTTCCCTACAAAGGAATGAGATCGCTTTGGTTTGGGACCCCTCTGAGTCTTGCTGCTAATTTGGCTCTGCTTGGTACCTTGCATGCTGCTGGTGGATGGGGAAGATGCTGCTTGGGGCAAAAGGCACTTCTTTTTAGTCACTGGGCTGGTACTACTTGTGCTACCCTTTAACTTTGAACGTGCTTCTGGTGCTTTAGGCTTTCCGTAAAAAACCATAGAGCTTGTGGGCCTAGCCGCACTACTACTGCCTGCTTTTGGTGCCTTTCCTTTACTTGATGATCCTTCAAGCAATGCTTCCCCAAATGATAAGCGAGAGCTTGGCCTACTTGGCCGACTAGACTGACGCAAAGGCTGCATCTTAGAGCTGGTGGTGGTGCTGGTGGTGGTGCTGGTGGTGGTGGTGGTGGTGGTAGATGGAGCTTGTCCCTCCTTAGTCCCAAAAGGAGGATCCATTTCAAATTTTGTGTTGTGTGTGTAGTGTAGTGTAGTGTAGTGTAGTGTTTAAAAAACTATAAAAAAAAAAATAAAAAAATAAAAATAAAAAAAAGGAAAAACGAATTAAAGACAAAAAAATTAGAGGAAGTTCTCTTCAGTGCTACTGCTTAAAAAGTAAAACTATGCACTACTGCACTGTGCTGTGTGCAATCTGCCAAAATCCTAAAGTTATTGAAATTATTAACTCAAGATTAACTATTTAATAACTAGCAGTATTTTATTTTTAATTTGAATTTACACGGGCCTAAGAGCTTAGCCTACCACTATGCTAGCCTAAAGCTATATTTCCTTACTATAAGTCTACCTCTAGGCAGACGCTCTCAAACCCACTAAGCTAAAGTGAGGTTAAATCAGATTCAGTATATGATTTATTAATTAATATTAAGTTATATAATATTAATAGATTAGAACTAATTTACTTATATATTATGTATTATAGATAGAAGAATATAGATTATGAATTAGAATTTAGAATTAGAATTACTTATATTATAGATTATGAATTAGAATATTATTATTTATAATATATTATAGATTAAGATTAAAGAAGATTAGAATTATTTTAGTACTACAGCTAGTAGCTTGAAGCTTTGCTTAGTACAGCTCGTCACAGTCAATTTTTCTTGAAAAGAATTAGAAATAAAATAAAATGTCACAGCAAAACAGTTATCTTCACTGCTTGCTGCACTCACTAGCCCAACAAGTTCACTTCACTGATGGACTGAGGAGAGCAAAACACTAAGGGTACTTTTAATAAAATTGAAATAAAATGTAAAATAAATGAGAAAATCTTTGCAAAACAGTTAACGTCACTGCTTGCTGATCAAAAAAAAACACAGCACTTATGCGGCTGCACTCACTAGCCCAACAAGTTCACTTCACTGATGGACTGAGGTGAGCAAAACAAATGAAATAAAATGAAAGATTAATTAAGAAAAATTGACTTGGTCTCTTACTGTTGCTAAAACAAAGCACAAACTATAGAGCTGCAGCACCAGTACTAATAAGATTAGCTGAACTATACGCTAGTAGTAATTAATTAATATTATTACTTTTATTTATAGCTAATTTAATTAACTATTAAGATAAGAAAGAATTAGAGAATTATTGATATTACTGATTTTAGATTAGACACTAGTAGATGTTCTGAATGTCTACAGTACACTCTACACTAGTATACTATTACTAACTATAACTGACAAATATATATATAATTTTATAATGAATTCAATTATTAATTATATTAATTAATATTACTGATTTTAAATTAGACACTAGTAGATGAATGTCTACAGTACACTCTACACTAGTATACTATAGTATATATATATATATGACTGACAAATATATATATATATATATAATATTATAATGAACTATTAAATTATAGATTCTATTAAATTGTAATTTATAAATTCTATTTAATTTATTTAAGCAGGACAGGCAATAGGCACTAGTGCCAGCCCAGGGCAAGGGCACCCCAGTGCCACTGAGGCACTGGGTGCACTGTCAACTCAACAGCACTTACACTAAAGTTGATGACAAATTAATTTTAAAAAAATTAAATTAATCAAATTATTATTATTAAATATATTAATTAAGTAGCACTGAAGTGAGGATGAAGTACACAGTGAGAAATGGCAGGCTAAGGCTTACCAGTCTCACACAGAACAGAACAATCTCTCTCTGTAACGCTCGGATGCAGCACAGCAGTGTTGCCAAAGCAGTCACAGCGAAAAATGAATGGATCTCTCAGGCAAGCTCTGGTCTTATAAAGGCGCCTTCAGAATTCAAAAAACAGCAGCACAGGCATTGGACGAGACCCTTAGCGTTACGTCACAAGAGTGAGCTGATTGGACAGACGAGGATCAGCTCACTCCTGTTTGAAATTTTGGCGGTTGCGCGGCAAAAACGAAGACGATCACGAAGAATCTTCGATTCTTCGTGATTGTGAGTCTTCGTCTTCGCCTACGGTTTGCCGGCACTGTATTCTGTTCTACGTTCCTTCGGAACGAACAAAAAAACGGCCTCTTCGTGCTCGTTTTCATGTTCGCCCGAAGACGAATGCACTAGCTTGTACGGACCTTTAACTGTTGGAGCAAGTTGCGGCACAAGTCTGTACAAGCGACTCTACTGGTCGCCAGCAGGGGGTTCGTCTGCCATCAACCAATGAAGTACAGGTGTACTTCATTGGTTGATGGCAGAGGAGGCCCCTGCAGGCGACCAATAGAGTTTCTCGTACGGACATTTAAAATCCTGGCACCAAAGCTGCTGCGTAGTCTGTACCGCGTTAAACCTGTATTAACCCCTTCTACGAAAAACATAAAAAAACAAAGAAAAAAAACGAACACGAAGAATGTACACGAATGTTTACCCAAACCGAACACAGGAAGGGGCGAATTTTTGCAGAATACGAAGATTTCTTCCCCTACGAAGTCTAGTAAAAATGGCAAAAAGGCTCTGGTCACCTAGATGGGTAAACCCCTCTGTCACAAAGGGGTTAAGTTAGTTAAGGCCTAGAATGAACATAAAAAGGAAGGGTCTATAAAGTCAGAATAAGAGTTTGTTTAGTTATCCTGTTTACGCTCACCAAAGTTGTATTGTCAGGAAATAGGGACTTAAGCTGGAAGAGAAATGTTTGCTGCCCCTTTCCTTCACATAATCCAAGGAAGGCAAACGAAGGTGACCTGTATTCTATGTCTTGCTGTTCACTTATCGAGCTGCAGAATTGTGGCAAAGTACATTATTTTGTTATGTGCCCAAGACAAACACGGGAAAGCAATTATAGTAGCCAACTATTATAGCCTAAAGAAGAAGTCCTGGAACACTTAAATGTCTGCGGCTTGGACAAACTTCAATGAATTAAGCATTTATTAAGAGCCAAATTGCATCATGTGATGGAGTGTTCTTACTAATATAAAAGAAACACTTGATCACTGTATTAAGTGTTACATCTCGTGGTGGTACCTTGCAAGAACTGAGATTCCTCTATATACACAATGAGCAACATAGCTTGTTTGGTGCTTGCCCTCCTGGCATTTTCTTATGGTAAGTAATATGGTAAGTAATATTCAAATATATATAAGATGGTTGATAGCATATATATATAAAAAAACAGGTTTTGATGTAGTTCCCTTTAAGGTGGATCTGTCACTGTTCCTAAATATTGCATTCAGCACCCCAAATAGACCTTTGTAAAATTTAAAAAAGGTAAGTATTTTGAACACACCTTGCATGTATGCCTTTGGGGACAGCGGCCTGAACTGAGGACACAAACAGTATTTCTCCCCTTGTGTGAAGTTACTATGCCTTTTTTGGCAGTCCTTGTCACATTTTGCAACACATCTTAGCATCTGTAAAGTAAATAGTCCAAAACATGATTTAAAAACAAAACGTTCAAGCTCTAGGTTTTAATAAATGAATTTAGTTATGGGAGAATGTGTGAGGCGGACATTTCCCCTGTAAGCAGACTGTAGGGATGGAAGAATTTAGCCACCAAACTCTCAACTTGATGTTTAATTTGTCTTTTAGAGAATGGAAGCTAAGAAGTGGTATTCTTCTGGCAAAATACCCCATATTACTTTAAACAAGATGCAAAACAAATAAGCTTAAATGAATATGTATTCTTAGCAAGAAATTACAAGTATTACAAGACTATTCATCTGGGAATGTCATTAGCTTGTATTTCTGTTTTATTTATTTTAGGCACAACGGCCAATGGAGACACATGCCTTTTTAAAGTATGTATAACTTTACAGGATAATCTTTTATTAAACAAGCAATTCACATGAGAAAAAATAATAAAAATACAAGACTTAATATAATAAGATAAAAATCCCTTTCTCTTATATTTACGTGTCTGAGTGTGGCCAGAAAAGTGTTAGGGATATTAATGAGACAAAATGGGCAAAGCCAATATTCTATCACATACACAAAATAATGACGCTATCAATTATTGTAGGACCACATCCACAATATTAATACAAAGAGATACCCAATATGTTATCTCTGATCCTAAATTCTTTCAGATCGCATCGAAAATGATAATTCAAATGAGATATTATATTACCACGATAGTCAATCAAAAATATTATTTATTGTCAAAACACAATCTAAAAAATTTCTATACAAATCATGCAGTGCATAATATAAAACAATAGAAAAATTATCTTTAAAACATGTCAGAATGAATCAGATCCAAAATACAGTATATTATCTTTGAGCTATCAAATATGAATTATTACTTTATGAGTCTAACATATACAGAATGCAACAGGTAAAAAAGCAGATTGCATCAACATTTTAGCTTGATCGAGTATCACCTTATATAAACAGCATTTGTTAATATCAAAGGAATTAATTTCCACTCCACTCAGCAATCAAATAAAAAAAAAAAAAGGGCAGTAACAAAAAAGATCACCGTCTCTTTATATTAGTCTTACTAACAGGGCCGTACTGGCCCACCGGGAAATTTCCCGGTGGGCCGGGCGGCCGGCAAACTAACATTGAAAACGGCTGCGAGCGGGATTGGAAGCCTCCTCCAGCGCCGGGGCGTGCTGGGCAGGGGGACAAATTTACATTCCTAGAGATATGCCGCTTCTACTCCTTAACTTTCTCATGGAAGATAAGACTAATTAGGTAATATTTGCTGAAGCAGCTATATTCATAAAGGCTTCTTTGGTCTCAATTATACAGAGAACAAGGACAAAAAATGCATTATATGATTAAGGAAAACAAAATGGTTCTGACTCTATTTTATATGAGCACAAAATGCACAAATATAACATACTTTCCAGCATAAAATATCTGACAAAAGTCAGTCTAAATAAAATGTGTTTAATTTTTTACATGTTCATCATGAGAAAAACAGACATAAATTGTAACTTAGGGCACTACAGATGTAATATAATTTACTTATTTACAAAGATATCTAGAGCTTTATCATTGTATTGATCACATATTTAAAAACTATAAGAAAAGGTAGAATCACACAACTAGCAGAATTAATTTGAAGCCCTCAGGAGCTTTTTTGAGAGGTAATTTATGTTTTGTTTTATTACCTAAAACCCACATAGAAAAGGTAAGTTTGTAAAAAATAATATCACATTTAATTAATACACCAAATGGTTAAAATGGGTTATGCCTAAATGTAAAAACATATAACCATTATACAGTATTTAGTTAATGAGTGATCTATAATTGTTATTTTTGTTTTTTTGTATTTCAGGAAAACATTGACATGGTGGCACTGAAGGATTGTCTATTAAAAATAGAAGATGTAGGTTTGGTTTCAAAAAACATTTCTATTCTTGTACCTAATTGCACTAAGAGGAAGTCTCAGGTGAAACTTGGGAGTTGTGCCTAAGTTTGAGAGGACAGGGAATTAAGGTAGGGGTCATCATTGGAGCAACAGAATATGGGACAAAGGGGAGGGAGTGAAACATTAAATGGAAGGATATGAGGAAAACAGGTTGGAGAAGGGTGAAAGTGATTATCAATAATAAAATGGAAGGGGATGGTGAATAGGGGAGAGGAAGGCAGGAAAGAGGACAGAAAAAAGAGATAAGGGGAGTGATGAAGTGTGAGCATCAACTGGACACAGAGGGCATGAAAGGAAGGAGTGAAGACACAGGAAAAGGGGGAATGTAAGAGTGAGCATCATCGGGATAGGGAGGAAGGCGGTCTTTAAATGAGAATAACATAGAGAAAGAGTTGAGATACTTGTGAGATGAAGGAGAAGTAAGAAGGGAAGAAAAGAGAGACAGAATGAGGGGGCAACAAACATGAAAGGGGGTAATGTGGGAACGTTGAGCACCATGAAGCCCTACCAGAAGAGAGACACAAGACTCAAGTGGAAACTGAGATGTAGCAATCTTTACATAAAATTTTATTAGTGATCCGCAGGGGGTAATTGTGATAGTTTAATTGTTGACATCAAAGTAAATTAGTGCTTGAGGAAGGACAATTGTGCTTGTTAGATCCTCACAATCATTGGTTTTGCTATAATGAGGAGGTTAGCCAGAACTTTTGCAACTGAGGCAGCTTTGAAACAAATGTCACTGGCAGGACACATCATGTTAGAGAGTGAGGGATGATCACAGAGAACCTCAATCTGTGGACTGCAGAAGGAAGATATTTGGTATTTGCTAATCTGGTATGGGATCCTGAGAGCTCAAGGCACTAGTAGTTTCTCAGTAGTTTTTCTCATCTGGTTCCGGTTTTCCATGAAGATTGCATTCAAATAAGAGATCTCCAAAGGGCTCACAAATTTTCTAAGACTATTTCCTGAATACTTATGGCCATTCACTGAGCCTGCCATAGTCATGAATTACTATATTTTCTATCTAGGGAACATCGGATTCTGTTAAGAATTTGCAAACTCTTACTTTTCAGTATGACAAAGACAAGGTAAATATATGTAACAAATGTTCACTTTTTATTTTTATTGTTTCAAGTTTTTTATATTTTCATGTGGTAAAAAGCTTGCAATCCATTATGCGTCAGTTAGCCAGGTATTATCTTTACCAAATTTGCTTTCTCTCTTTCTATGACTGTAGATGTTTAGATAAATTATAAACCTTGTTGATTAAATTAGTTGTGTAAATTTACATTTATTAAGGGATACAATGGGTTCCCCCACCTGTGTTATCCCCCCTGTAGTGCGGGTGCCGTCTGGGCAGACAGGGCTGTGCTGGCTGATTAAGAGCCCCAGCCCGATTATAGGATCGTCTCTTTGAAGGCTGGAGCTGCAGCCACATTCAAACACGGTACACATAAATATAATAATAATAATAACAGTGACGATCAGACATGGTTCTTCACAATCTCCACATCTGAACTCAACTAAAGATCTAAAACACTGATCTAACAGACTCGGACTAAACTAAACTTTCTACCCAGCCTTTAAACCAGACATAATGTGTCTATGAAAACCCTTACATCTACTGCAGCAGAATGTCTGATATAAAAATATGTGTATCTCTGTTCAAGGGAATAGAATGATTTGTTAGTTTCATTAAAATGTATTATATATATGTATTAATTCCATGGGTTGTGAGCATGGCTCTCTTTGCCTTCTGTATCGGTTTGTTTAATCTGTCAGTTTTAGTTTTGTCATACCTTTAGAAAGTGTCTATTGCAAGAAGCACTGTGTAATTTGTTGGTGATATATAAATAACATGTAATCATAATCTGGACCTGGGTCTGAAGACCAACATTCAAAACATATGTCCTATACATTAAATAAAAAGTGCTATACATATTAGCAAGAAAGGTAAGCATATCTTACAGGTTATTACAAATAAAATATTGGTATTGGTAAAGGTATCAGCATTTACTGTATTCAATACATGACGTATGTGTGTTATTATGTAGGTGTCTAATGATCTACTATCGCTGGAACTCATTCTGGTGGAGCTGGAGAAGGACTTTGTAAGATGCATTTCATATTGGCAATTCCTCAATTATCACTCTTATCAATTATAATGATCAATTGTGAATTACATTTACTGTATGCATTTACCAGGTTTTACATATTATGGGCATGAAGATACATAAATTACTGTCCAAGGTGCTCATGTAAAATATGAGTTGGATTCCTTCTTGTTTTTTCAACTGAATGTATTAAGGTTTTGCATATCTATGCACTATTGCGCCTGTGGAAAATTGGTGAATTAATTTTGGGGTGTTGGGTTAATAATCCTACTATACACCGACATCGCAGCTTATCATTCAGTTCTCTCGCACTCAGCACTCTGTCTTGGTTTTTATAGCTGGGGGTTGAATGCCCAGTAAATTTGAAAACAGAAGGCTGCACTCCGGTAAGTAATTCCTTAATTAAAAATTGCACTGACTTTCTATAGAGTCCATCACATAAAATGACATTCATTTAAAGGAACAGTTTACTGTAGCTGACAGCCCCACTATAGAAGAATGCATATTAAAATTCCCTGTGAAGCAGCCAATCAGTGGTAGGGAAGCTCTTTCCAGATGGGGATCTAAACAGACCCCCAGCCCACAGAGTCCACCAAGCCAGCAGTGTAGCTGACTGCAGGTAAGTATATTATTTGTAAGGGGGTCCCCTTGAAAATGGGACCACATAGCTATCATATGCATTACAGTGCATATAGTGGATGGATTGACCCTGTAAAGGACTACAAGTTACTTGTACTAAATCCCAGACTTTACATAGCCCATGATTCTTCCGGTAAGGGCTCCACTCAAATACATAAGTACAAGTACATAAATGGAAATAATAAAATTTCAGTAACAGTCATGGGATGGCATTTATATAAATTAAGTGATCGGCTGATTTAATTACTTTATAGACTTAATCGATATAACAGCCCTGACTACAATTATTATTTCTTTAATTTTAATTATTTGATTTAAATCTTATTAATTTTCTCTTCCAATTAGAATCTATAGTTGCATATTTCCATTCAAATGGTGCTAGTGGAAACTATAAATTTGATAGGCGGTTTGATTTATAAACTGAATTATTATCTATTTAATATTGATATTTTTGGAAATTCCCCTCCCTTTGAGTAGCTGACTATATGGATCTATAGTCAGATATATAGATAGATAGATTGACAGATACATAGATGGACCAAGATAAATAGATTTAATATTGAGATATAAATATCCAGTTTCAGTCTTCCACGTGAGTGATAAATAGCGTGTTTTACATGAAAATCTGATCAGGAATGGCCATTTATTTAAAATATAATCCTTTCTCTTCCAGGAGGAACTCCTTGAGGCAACAAATGAATTAGTCCTTTCGGTTTACAATATTGTGGTAACATTTTTCAATTGTATCTCTGGGTACTAATGCCCAAGTTAAGCATAGCTTTGAACATTTTCCAGGTTAGGCATCCTATATCAACAAGTTTTTAATAAGGTACTGAACTCACAACTGAGATGGAACTTAGCTCATGTTGCCAGACTCAAATCTGGCGTTGCACATCTTGCTTTTGCCAGGTTACCCAGCTATGCTATTTCCTAACGCAAAAAACAAATATCTATGTTTCTATTTATGATAGTAACTGAACAGATATTCTGAATTTAAAAAACAATAAAAATCCCCCAAAAAATAAAACAGTCAGTATTTATATTAAGTGCATTTGCATGAAGGTAAGGTGTAGTTGCTGTTCAAACATGCCTTCTATTTTATTTTTATCTGTGATTCTCTGTTCTCCCTCTCATATTTGTATAACATGCATTGACAATACTTGTCCACTCAATTGCTTTCCATACATCATTGTACTTCAGTAACTCATGGCTCTATGGGTAGTCTCGCTGCACAATCTTCTCATTACCGTATGCTCTCATACTTATTTGCAAAAAAATTATTATTATTAATAAAAAAGATGTATAATGCCCTAAAGATTTAGATCTTTGATGTGTATTATTTAATGTGAGACATTCATTCATTTTTTTCTGCTTTCACAATTCAGAAACTTTTGAACTAACGCACGAGGAAGGAACAACAAAGGCTGTGGTGTCAACATCATCTTTTAATTTTTTCTGCAGCAAATCAGTAAATGCTTATTCTTTTTGACTATGGCTGTCTTACAAATCAACTAATAAAAAATAATGCTGAGCAAAATAAGCTTACATTTTGGTGTTTTTTTTACACGGATAAACAAAGGATTTTAGATATATGTGCATTTTTATTGCAAACCTCTCCATACAACAGAATTTGAAATTGACAAATTCAGCTTTTTAGTAGAAACATATCACTCTTGCCTGGAGCCCCCACTATATTAGTAGATGGAAGGATCATGACATTCCTGGGTTTGAAAAGGGACTGGAAAATGGCTGGAAGCAGCCAGGGAGTTAGTGATTTTTAACATTACGGTTCCTAAGGATTGATCAGAATGATTGCAGTACTTGGAGCCTTCCAGCAAATCTGCCGCTTTTCCAGGTTGTCTTCTATTTAGTCATACATTAACATTGTTCATATCTAGAAAAGGCTGAGAGGGGGGCTTTCATTCAGGGGTATGGCTAGCACTAGTTGGACTTGAGTGGGCAGGAAGCTGGCAGAACCTTGGCAGGGAGTGGACACAATCAAGTGCACCCACAACTCATAAGTGAATAAAAAACAAATAGATAACACTGTTAAATACTGAAACTCCAAGTGCCCCCAAACCAATGAGATTTTTGAAGCCTACAAGCTGAGCATAGAAAAAAATCATAAATGCCTCTGTTAAATGGACAAATGCTAGTGTGGTCAATAAAACCTTCAATATATTTAAAAAATAGCTTGTCTGCATGAAGTCACAGTACCATATACCCCAGGGTAAGGGCTGGCACCTTGTGGTCCAGGGGCAAGTAAAGCCAAGTGCCCCAAATGGGCTCATTGTGCATGTCCCCCTCCCACAACCCCAGTAACTCACATATGCACTGGCAAACATATTTACACACACACTTATACATACTCACTAACACACACTTACACACTGCGTTAATAAAGACACACTTACAAATACACATTGAGGCTTACACGCACATAAACATTCATGCTAATACACACAGACATTCATGCTCACATACAATTACACATATACATGCTAACACACAAACATAATCATGCTCACATACAAACACGTATAAATTCTTGCTCACACACAGACCCACATTCATGCTAACACACACTTACACATACACACATTCATGCGCAGACGTAGGTATACACATTCATGCTAACACACAAACTCGCTCTCATGCTAACTCACTTATATGTATACACGCAATCTAACATGCATACTCACTTCCTCCCTTACCCTCTTGCTAAATTACTCGCTCCCTCACCCTCCCTCTCACTTGCAGCAGCATATTTTTTGAACAGTGCACAAGCAGCCTCGATTTTACAGTGGAGTCGGACTGGCCCTTTGTAAAGCCTTTTGAACGGGCCCAGGAGGCAGGGGGAAATCGCAGTCCACCCCTGATACAGTCACAGGAGCCACCGTTTTTAGACCACATTATTATTATCTTGTATTTATTAAGCACCAACTAATCATGCAGCACTATATACACCAATCAGCCATAGCATTATGACCACCTGCCTCATATTGTGTAGGTCCCCCTTTTTGACCTGTTAAGGCATGGACCCTACTGGACCACTGAAGGTGTGCTGTGGTATCTGGCACGGAGACGTTAGCAGCAGATTCTTTAGGTCCTGTAAGTTGCAAGGTGGGGCCTCGATGGATGCATCATGGTGCCATGTGTTCTCCAAATAAGTGACGCACACACGGCCATACACCTGATGTAAATGAATTAATCAGACCTGGCCATCTTCTTCCATTGCTTCTATAAAAACCAGCATTAACTTTTACAGCAATTTGAGTTACAGAAGCTCGTCTATTGGATTTTAACACACAGACCAGGCTTCATTCCCCCATGTGCATCATTAAGCCTTGGCCGCCCATAAGCCTGTCACCGGTTCACCTCTTTTACCTCTGTTCCTTCCTATAAGATTTGCCTTACTGCTCAGTTTAAATAGAAATGAAGAAAACCTCCCACAAGCCAAGCACAATCAGAGAATCCCCATTTTATAACTACTAAAAAAATAAGAAAAAAATGTGTGTAGGTATCATAACTGGGAAAAGGAGACTTATTAATCAGCAAACAACTCCCACCTTAAGTATGAAATCCATTGGTCATGATGTGGTTAAATCATTTTATTACATATCTATATACGACGTTATAATATAACTAGAATTCATTATAAAGTATAATGTATATGCTATCGTATATCCTAATATGCCATTCTTTTTTGCACAAAGTAGCAAAACTGTCCCTTTATTAAATCTAAACATAATATAGATATTATAATATAAATACGTATGTTTTGTAAACCGTTTTGTCTCTATCATGTCATTCGACTTCAGAGGCTTTCGCCTATCTTCTTCCCGACTACATAATCAGGTGACGTCACCAGGGATGTGGGCGGGGCTGGTGGCTGTGTTATTCTTGCACGTATTGCAATAGGTCCCTCCTCTCTGCAATCTGTATTGGGCCTCTTTACTTCTTTCTCCTTGCCATTGGTGGGCTACTAACGCAGCTCCGCCCCACGGAAGTGTGCCCTTGACAGTGTGAGGACTGTGGTAGTTTCATGTCGGTATGGCCCAACCGGACCCCCCAATGATTGAGGGATTTACTCCCAGCCCGCATACGACGAGAGAGGGCTTTAAGAACAAGTTTATACGGAAGGTCAAGGAGAACCCGTTTGTACCTATTGGTACGTGGGGGGGGGGGATTTCGGGTGTTGAGTAAGGGGGGATGCTAGGCGTACATCCTTTATTAATTGGGCTTACTAATAACAGATAAGTACAGAGCATGTTCAAAAATATACACTGTAATTACTGGCTGGAGCTTTGATTTATTCAGAACGATGCTATTATTGATATTCGCATGATGTCAAATACCTGTTTCATCCTTAACTGTGTATATCTATACGTGTTTTTTAATGTTTTTAAATCTTTTATTTTGCCTCTGCATGATATATATGTGTGTTGTCTAAGTATGGTCCTATATGTAAAACAGGCTAAACTGCATCTTTTTATCCTCCAAACACACCGTTTAGTATCTGCATTAAGAATTGTGCGCCTTTGAAATGTTTACATACACCCTGTGACATAATTCTTGAATTTAATCTTTTCGCTGCTTTCCAGGTTTTAATAATTTTGAACATAACTTAAGACATAATTTTCTCTTTTGTAATAGTACAACCATGCAATTGGAAAATATTAATCATGTTACTTCATATACCGGTATATATATATATATATATATATATATATATATATATATATATATTTCTTTCATTGTCATTTACTGCTGTCCGTAATGGCAGTTGTCCTACCGCAATAGTTTAATTGCCTAACGCTAGTTGGAGAATTATATAGTTATTTTCTTTTTTATTCTTCTCGTAATCTAAATTTCACTTCTTACATGGGAGACCAGTTTTAAAGTGGATCTCTCCTCTCAAAACACGAGTGTGGCTGCAGATAAATTTATATTTTTCTATTAAAATCTCTTACATGCTTGCACACTATTTTGTCATAAAATGGTGTGCGTGTGTGTATGCAAAGATCTGTGTATGCCGGGATAGAGATAAAGGCTGAGAATTTTAGGGTGCATTTTTATTGGTAGGCTGTAAATGAAAGTGACATGAAATGTTCCTTTATGATCTCCTCAGGTTGCATTGCTACCACCGGAGCGCTGACCTACGGACTGATATCCTTCAAGCAGGGGAAAACCCGTCAGTCCCAACTAATGATGCGCGCCCGTATATTGGCGCAGGGTTTCACAGTTGCTGCCATTATGGTTGGAGTTCTTATGACCGCTTTGAAGCCTCGTGGTGCCCCCCGTTAACGTTTAGCCGTTTCCTGTGGACTCACTGAAGAGACACTTGATATGTTGACGTTCCAGCATGTGCCCGGTGCTACCCTATTGCTAATGGGGCAAGTTGGTAGAAATGGACAGTAAATTTGTCATATAAAATATGAAGCATTTGCCTCTTTATTATTCTGGTTAAACCTATGGTTGCATCCTGGGGAGCCACTAAAAGAAACCACATCAGCATTACGCTTTTTAAACAAAAAAGTAGGTTTAAAAGGTAAGTTAAAAAAATAAAAATACAGTAACAGGCATGTACTGATGCACCAAACTGAAAACACATGAACGCCAAAACTAAAGCTCTTTCTCTCTAAATTTTTTTTTATTTAAAATTACAAAAAGAAATAATAATCTAATACTAGTGATAAAATGTGGGACTTCCCCTTTAAGATTTTTGTAAACAAATGGGTAAATAAATGCAAGAATTGACAAGCTACATTTAGATAAAATAAGTGTCCTCGCTGCTGTCCATCAAACTCGCAATGCTTTGTGTATTATTATAATAGTAAATGGAAGTATGGCTTATGCCCCCAAAAATCCATGACCTGCTTTTATCCTCCCTCTCAAGTCTAAAAGCAAGTGTAATTAAAATTATTTTCTTCATCTCGCTGAAAAACAGCACTGTCAATTCTACAAGCTCGGTGGCGGCTATCATGTTCCTGAGAAAGATTACCTTCCAATAGAACGATATCTTCAAAAAGCGTGCAGTGTGTATATTTCTGCAGAAAGACATATATGTAGATGGTCCTTTAAGTCCTGCCGTGAGTTACTGATTGTAGAGTGTCATCGCGTCAGCACAATGTGTCCTACAGTTTAACATCTTACTTTAATTAGATATTTAAAGTTAAAGGGTTAGAAATGCCAAAATGTCATTTGTGTGAGCGTGTGCCTTAATCTGTGGGGAGGTAAGAATTCTACAACATGGTCCAGATTATACTTTCATGCAAAAACAACGCATTCATAGTGGTGAGATAGAACGTTTTGATGTATTTATTTATATAATTATTTATTATTGTTGCTGTAACTGGGGTATTCTACTCTGGTTTTAGGTGACACTATGAAATGTTGTATTTCAGGATCCCTCTTATAGTGGCAATGAGTTTATGGAATTGCTTAGTCATGCAGTAATTGAGTTCAGTTTAGCTGACAACGTCATGACATGCGATTTCCCCTTATAGGGAGTTTATAGCATAGTGTTCGCATAGATTTGGGTGAAAGATACCTGAGATTTTAACAGGTTAATGGAAAACATTCATAGTCTTACTTCTTTATGACTCATGGAAGTTCTCAATGATCAGTGTAAGGTGGAGTTCTTCCCCCAGCTATCCTGAAATATAATCTATGATGCATGTGTAAATGGATAGGGGAGTAAATGAACATAAACGAGAAAATGTAACATCAGTTCTGGACCTAACAAACGCTCTACTGGATGAATGGGCAAAAATTCCCACAGAAACACTCCAAAATCTTGTGGAAAGCCTTCCCAGAAGAGTTATAGGTGCAAAGGGGGACCAACTTCATATTAATGTCTATGTATTTAGAATGCAATGTCATAAAAGTCCCTGTTGGTGTAATGGTCCGGTGTCCTGATATTTTTGCCTATATAGTGTACTTTGTTACATATTTTCAAGTACAAGGTTACTGTTTTAAATGAGTAATTAACAGGGAGAGGGAATGGAAGCAAAGAAAGAAAAAAAAAAAAAAGCTTTAATTACAATGGAAAATAAAATTGAATTACACTCACTGGCTACTTTATTAGGTACACCCTGCTAGTACCGGGTTGGACCCCTCTTTGCCTTCAGAACTGCCTTCATTCTTCGTGACATACTTTCTACAAGATGCTGAAAACATTCCTCGGAGATTTTGGTCCATATGGACATGATGGCATCACGCAGTTGCTGCAGATTTGTTCCACCTCATCCCAAAAGTGCGCTATTGGGTTGACCCTGCCATCTGAATGTTGCAGACCAGGCAACGTTCTTCCAGTCTTCCATTGTCCAATTTTGGTGAGCCTGTGTGAATTGGTTTCCTGTTCTTAGCTGACAGGAGCGGTGCCCAGTGTGGTCTTCTGCTGCTGTAGCCCATCTGCTTCAAGGTTCCCTTTCTGTTATCTCGAACCAGTCTGTTATCTCAGACCCATTCTCCTCTGTCCTCTCACATCAACAAGGCATTTTCGTCTACACAACTGCGCCTCGCTGGATATTTTCTCTTTCTCGGACCATTCTCTGTAAACTCTAGAGAGGTGTGTGTGCGTGAAAATCCTTGTAGATCAGCAGTTTCTGAAATACTCAGACCAGCCTGCCTGGATCAACAACCATGCCACGTTCAAAGTCACTCAAATCCCCTTTCTTCCCCATTCTGATGCTCTGACAGCAAGTTGTCATAACCACGTCTATATCCCTAAAAGAATTGAGTTGCTGCAATGTGATTGGCTAATTATCTGTTTTGTTAACAAGCAATTGAACAGGTGTACCTAAAAAAAGTGGTGTTTAATGTAAATACATACTAATTATGGAGATAGCTAAGGTTAGCATCTTAGATATATTTGAGCATTAGTGACACCATGTGGATATATTTATATAGAACTGTATAACTTGTGCAGTATCAATGCATATATTTAAACATTGACAACATCTTAAATACAAAGATTTTAATCCTATCCAATTATATATCGAGAAAAAGAATGATCCTTAATAATACAAATTCAGTATTAGAATAATACACAGTGGATTGGTTTGTGTTGTGTAACCAATACAACCATTTCTATAAACTATATATTTAATAAAGCATCTTAACACCCACTTACTGTGATTTATATATAATAATATTATACAGTAAATATATACCGGTAAATTATGCATTGTATATTCACACACAAAATATACTACATGATGTTCAATGTTAAAATATTAAAGTGACAAATGTATATACCGGTAACATCCAGCTATATCTGTAAATGTAAGTATAGGGGAAAACATGAACATAAATATGGGGGGGGGCGAGAACAGTCAGAGGGACCCAGTGATAAAGAAGCCAAAACATATTTGGTAAACAATACACTTGTCGAAAATAGTTTACCCTTGAGTATCTGCATTAATACTGCCTAATCTCCTTGTTACTACAGACAATCCTGTGGTTGTAAATGGCTTTGTAAAGTAAAGGGACATCAATTATGTATTGGTAATTTGACACCATTTCTAGTGAGTGCAGCTGGGTTTTTTTTAGCCTTCACGTGCTTTTTTTTTTCTCTCGAGTTCTTGTTGGTTCATGTATTATGACATGCATATATACTGAAAGCAAACACAGAAAAGTTGGGTTTTAGCCCATATGTTAGAACCAAGCAACACCCCTGGTCACTGGGAAGTCATCATGAAAAAACAAATAACTCACATTTTCTCTTACTGCAGTTATATGATGTGGCCAATAGGGAGGCCACAAAAGTCAAATTGCCATGGACCCTGTATTCTTTTAAAGGTTACAGCAGTCAGATTTCCTGAATGCATCAACAAAGCATTATGCAGAATCTGCTCAGCGTTCATGCAGAAAAACCTGTATGGGTTGGCCCTTTAATACACATGCTTGCCTGCACAATCCTGTTTTGGTGGGTAAACTTCACAGCTTCACCAAACTGGAGATCCTGAAACATGCGTTGAAGAAACATCTTTAATTTATACCTCCTTATATTAGTCCACAACATACAGTATTTAAACACATTTCTTTGTTGAAGTATCAATTTAAACTACTCTACATAGCAGAGAACTAATACACAAGCTAACCATACACATGCAGAAAAAAATAAATTGATTCCAGTGGAAAACACAAATTATTGAGATATTTAGATATAATATATAATATTTTCCTGTATAGCTGCAGCCCAAAAAATGGCGCTCTCCTATGCGCAACTTAAATGCAATGAAAAGAAAAACACAAAATGATATATTGCAGATTATCCAATCAAATTCAAAGTTCGGAGGAGGGGACGATATTGCACTCACAAGAATGTTGCTAAGATCAGCCTCATCTTAAAATTAGCGAGATATACAAATGGCATAATTTCACTGACACAGTTGTGTTAACAAAATTATTCACTATAGAAAAAACATATATATAAAAACATAAATACCTTAAAAATAATTATCAATCGGCGTTTGATGGTTTCCTTTGACAAGCTTAAATATACAGCAGTAAAATTGCATCTGAAACCTGGTGACTATCCAAAAGTTTTTAAAGCCTGCCCAGTTCCTTTTGCATTAATATGCACAAAACTGGACTTAGCCATTACACAACTACTGACAAGAGTGAAATGATACAGAACATTCTGAGAACACAGGCTAGGGAGGATATTCTGTGGATGAAATTCTACAGGTGACATACCTTGCAGGAGGCACTAAAAGTAATGGAAGTTCTCGATTCCAAGAGATATTTTATAGAAAACTATTTTGGTCAGCAATTCAAACGTCACATAGACCAATTGCTGCCTGGACCTTCTGTTTCCAAAAATTCACATGGTGATACTTCTCTTTAAAAAAACAAAGTCTGGTTTCATCCACAAACAATTGTTCAGGAGCCAAATGGAACAGCGACAAACCAACAAAACGCTACATAAGAAACATGTGAAGTTTAGCCAAACAGGATGAACAATTCTGGTGTGTCTACTAGACTTGTGCATTCACGAAGATTCTACTAATCTCCCTGGTCCCTTCCCCATCTAGCCTATCTAATCTCCGCAGCATCGCAGGGGTTGACGGAAGCGGAAATCCGTAGGTTCGCCGTCAGTTCGTTGCCAACTACTGACAAGAGTAAAATGATACAAAACATTCTGAGGGGCCGTGCGAACGACTCTATTGGTCGCCTGCAGGGTCCTCCCCTGGCATCAACCAATTGGTTGATGCCAGAAGAAGACCCTACAGACGACCAATAGGCTCACTTGCACGGCCTTTTTAACTCCTGACGGCGAACCTACGGATTTCTGTTCCCGTTAACCCCTGCGATGCTGCGGAGATAACAGGAGTGGAAATCCGTAGGTTCGCCATCAGGGGTTAACTTGGCCGGCAGAGACCACTGCTATAACAGTTAAAGGTCTGTACAAACGACTTTAGTGGTCGGTCGTATGGACTTTTAAACGTTGTAGCAGGGAGACCAGTGGTCCCTGCTTGCCCAGGATTTTAAAAGTCTGTATGAGCGACCCTATTGGTCGCCAGCAGCGGGCTTGTCTGCCATCAACCAATGAAGTACAGGTTGATGGCAAAGGAGGCCCCTGCAGGCAACCAATAGAGTTGCTCGTACGGACATTTAAACTCCTGGCGCCAAAGCTGCTACTTAGCCCGTACCGTATTAACCCCTTCTAAAAAAAACAGGAAAAAACAAACGAACGCGAAGAACGCACACGAATATTCGCCCGAAACGAAGACGAACACGAAGAGTTGTCCGGCACCCAAGTCTAGTGTCTACTCAGTTTATCAGGTGCTGTGTGTGAAGCTGTTCCTAGTCATTTAGGAAAACTACCTTCAATGAGCAAAACTGGTGTCAAAAAGAACAGACCGCACAAGGAAACACTCAAAGAAACAGGGATCCATCTTCGCGGTTCCAAATGAATGAGTGGATGAGAGACTTCCAGAACCCATGGAGACTTAATAAATGACTACTCTATATAATGTTATTTATTATCCAGGGTTAAGGGAAATAAAATGTTATTTTATAATTAGTTGTTTTATTATTATATTTATGGAAATATTTTCATATAAATAAATACGTGATGTTTGGGATGATAAACAAGTTATAGGGAGTTAGATAACCGTATTCTCTTGGCATGTATGATGTCATCAAGTGGGAGGAGTTTGGTGTTCATTGCCTTTTCATATGTGGGAACAATTTGGTGATGTTGGGCTGGAGAAGCTGATCAGACCTCAATAAACAGTGATTTAATCAAACTCATGTTGGAAATAATACTATAGTGAAAAGACCACATTTCATACATTGCACCAGAATTTGTATGTAATGTCCATTGTGTTTGTTAAAAAAATGTCCTAAAAAAATGATGCTGATGACCTTCTAACTGTCCTGTTTTCCATTAGACATTTTGTGGGAATCAACAGCCGCTATAGAAAATCCTTTGATCTCCCGAGTGGCCCACCAATCTAGGAATTTGATTGATGTCTATGTTGTTGTTGTTAAAGTTAAACTTATTCCATATTTATGTCTGTTTTTGAGGACAACATTGCCGTATCTTATTTGCATAACTCACAAGTAAACAGAATTGATCAGCAAACTGTAGTTTAATTTCATTAACAATAATAATAGCATCATGATGAAATGATAATTATAGTTTGCAGTGCAATGATTGATGGAATAAAAAATATATTTTATTTATTTATACATTTATCCTCTGAAGTGTTATTAGTAGGTAAACACAGATTTAGTTAGGGACAAATAGCCAAACATTGGCCTTATAAATTATAAGGGTTAAGTCTTCAAATAATCAGCAGGTTTACAGGATCCACGGTTCGATGACCAGATGTTGTAAATGGGAACCTCCCACCAAAATATTTTACTTAAAAAATATTTTATTCTGTAAAATGACTTTTTTACATAATATGTTTTCAGATAAGTATTTATCTGCCAGGAGTAGAGTCTGGGGGGAAAAAGTGGAAAAATTCGGGAAAATAAATTTTTTCCAAAGCCATTTTTTTCTCCAGGAAAAATGTAAACAAAATGGAGCGTGGAATATCTTCTCTATTACATGAAGACCTTTAAGAAAGATGCAATGTCTCTGCATCCGACTGTCAAAAATAATGTCAGTTACTTAACTTTTCCATTTACAAATGGTGCTAATGTGCAAATCTGATCCCTGTCCAATCCATGGAGGATTACAGGAAATCTTTTGTTGTTTTGTGTTGATGGTTTCCTCATTTATTTTGTTGCATTTGAAGGAAGGGGGGGGGGGTACCTGTTCTCATGTATAGTTAAAATGTTCTTAACACGTACAGACCTTGTTGCAACAAAAAAAGTTTTAAAAAGCAAATTTAGTTCATTACTGAATAAGCTGTACTTTTATTTAAAACATACTCTCATATACACTGCATTTCATGTTCCCGGTGTAACAAAATAGTGATGAGTTTGTAAAACGACTCCACTCTGCAATTTTTTCCATAAAAATAACTTTTTTTCCTGTTTTTTTTCGATGGCTTCAAGATTTCCAGAAATTTTTTCATCTCTAGTCATGAGTGTCCTAACTTTATTATCTTTGCCCAGTCTACTAAATACCTTATCTCGCTGCCTTGTGGTTAACAATGGAATGGCTCAGTTTTAATCATCCAGACTGATGCTGGCTACTGAAAGTATATGGAGAAAAGAATTTTTTCAGATAAGCAATAATAAATTCGTATTGAGTCAGCTCAGTGCGGTGTTTGAGAAGGGAGACCAAAATATCACATGGAGGTCTGCAGATAAAGTTTATTGGAATATAATGAAATAAAACAGAGGTTTCTTCAGAGCTAAACTACATTACTGTATGCAGAACGGTATTTCATACTCAAAAGAATATTTTTATTCCATGAAACATCCTCTTCAGATTAAATCAAGGGACATACTTTTCAGCAAATATATACATAAACGAAAAGCAGACCCGTCATCTGCAAAACCTCTAATAAATGCATGGATGTTTGTCGGACTTGTACTTATCAGTGCCAGCGCTATAACAAATATAAGCAGCCCCCCACAATCCTATGTTATGTTACAGAATGCTTAGCTGAGTGGATTTGGGGTGTGCATGCACCCCGCAGACATACTATTACCGTATTTAGTTAGCGTTAAACGCTGAAAATCTTTCTAGTAAAATAACTGGCCAGGTGTTTTGTTGTTTTATTTGACACTTTGATAAGTGTGTCTTTTTTCTTATTCCGTATCACAAAACAGAACAGAAAATAAATTGAACCATGCATTTTTTTTATAATGTCATTGTCTATGGTAGAATAACTTTTGCGGGTTCATTAAAAACGATAGACAACCCTAATGGGCTTTCTCTTAGGAAAGGCTGCAACCTGTGCAGTAAAATCTCTGAGATGGTCTCACAGATTTAAATTATAGATTATGCCTGAGCAATTTCTCCCTTGATACAGTATAATTTTTGGCCTTTAAATTGAGTAGATCAAAGGCTTAATCTCTTTTAAGATTACTGTTTAGTTAATAAGCCTATCTACAATGTCTGACAACCTCTCCCATTCAATATTATTTATATCTTGGGTCATGAACTGTAAAGAAGTGCCGGTCTGAACATTCATTCACTGGATATATTCATTCATGAGCTAAATATTAAATGTTTTTCGCTACAAGCTGTCCTATATGGTTTAATGAACCATCTTTTTCAAAAGGGACAGTTAAATGATCCCGAGACCACTACTATAGAAGAATGGATTTTAAAGTACACAAAAAAAATTACCCGATACAGAAGCTGCTGCACTCCATGGTATGACCATTCTTGCCACTGATTGGCTGCTTTAAGTGGCAGGGAAGTGCTTCCACGAAAGTCAATGGGAGCACTTTCAGCACAGAGGTCTGAATGGAACCAGCTTATTTATACACTGTATATTCTGCCGAACATACCTCCTTCACCCCATTTTGCTGGGAAAAGGGGTAAATGCATGTTGGGGGGGTTCTGCAGAATCCCTCATGCATCTGCAGAATGGACAACTCGAAAGATTTAAAGGGAATATGCAGCAGTGATCAATCACACGTGCCATTATAAGAAACTACATAGTCCAACTTCCCTTTCATATCATACATACCAACTATAATCTCCCAAAATAACGTGCCACTAAATTTGAAATAAAAATGTAAAGCTGCAAAGGCCTTGTTTGCATGCTTTACAGAAAGAAAGTGAGATCTGAAGATCATGCGGACACTACTTCTATGAAAATTATTGTTAAGGGAAATGTATCTAATCACTCATCACTTTACATATGAGGCAGAAGAAACAACAGATATGACAGACACAGCAATACCGGTTAGTCATTGAGGATTATTAATGTCGTTGCTTAAAATACAGCAAGATTTAGCCCAATACCAAGCATAAAATATTCTTGTTACAGATACTTGCTTTTGCCACATAGTAGTGCCACATTACATTATGTAGTGTTGACAGCTTTAAATAAAAAGGTATTTCTGTAGATATTTCCCCATCGAGAAAATATTTTAAACACAAATTATAAAATTGCCAGAAATACGCTATAGCAGAGCCCGTGTGTATGTGCGTGTTTTTAATTTTTTTTTAACCATAGAAAAAGTAAACCTCATTGAAAAGGAATATTCAGAGGCAGGACTTTCTCTATAAGCCAAGCAATCGGAACGGTCGGCTCCAAAAATGATGTTCTCCTTGTTAAGTAGCGATAGGTGGTAACTTTTTATTTATTTATTTGCGTCAGTAAGTGTGTTTGCTGCCAATAGCTATAATGTGCAGCACCTGCGAATAGATTAGTAAGTATGTGTTTGAACGGCCAGTCTGGTGATGCAATCACCTTCCAAAAAAATCGTCACGCTCGATATAAAGCAGGCAACCATTAAAGCCAGGCACTCGAGACAATAAATAGATATGTCAACAAAGCTTCTGTAAAGCCATCATTACATGTTCCTTTCTCAGAGTGTATGGGCATAAAATACACAACTCAAAGGGACATTTGTTTTTGTTTTTTTAAAGATGTTTTCCATTCATTACTTGGGTGGAAATGTAGGGTTTATAGGCCTATTCCAGCGGAAAGCATCATATGCCCAACCTTCTTGGGATGATTTCTTTGGTATAATGTGATGCGAGGAGGTGAAGCGAGGTTCAGAGAGACAGAAGGAGAGAGAGGTTAACGGGATAAGGGTGTTTGTTTCAGGGAGATGAGTACGGATCGCAGACGAGATACATCTTTCGACTGCTTGCTGTTCTTGGGGTTGAAATCACATAGTCGGGCGACTCTCTCCCATTCAGTCCCAGTTTCCTCATCCTTTGTCTCAGGCACTAGGGCCTCGTCAGATGCTCTACGACAAAGAAACGTCAGGTAAGTCAACATGAAGACGTATCAGTCTTTCCCTTTCTCTAATAGGTTTAACATAATTTTTACTTTGATATTCATACTGCGCTCCAACAGGGGCTATCCAATCATATTTGAAAGACAAAACAAACCATTTTTTAAAACTCCCACTTAACTAGGTTTACAAGAATATTTTATTGACAGGCAGTATAATTTTATCATTACTCATAATAACAACATGTTATTATAAATATTATTTGTATTAATCCTTGGACTGTTTTACTAGAGTAAAAACTTATCACAGTGCATTTAAGGAACACAGGTTGCAACGGAGACAAAACCATCACAGACAACAATGAACTGGATAAAGTCAACATACACATAACCAATGACCTCAGCGTTAGGCTGTTGGTAAAATGCTTTGTCCGTAATCCTGGGGTAGAAGCGTAGAAAAGAGGGGGGAAAGAGAGAGAGAGAGAGAGAGAGAGAGAGAGAGAGAGAGAGAGAGAGAGAGAGGACAAGTGGAACAGGAAAGTGACACGTTAATAGGATATTAGGAAATCCAGTGAGACAGAAACATAGAAACAGACTTTGCAGTAAGTATACAGCATTAATGTTAGTAGAAATGTCAGAGACATTATTTCTTTTCACAGTAGGGTAGGGTCTACAAATGAAATGCCCCTATTATCTTTAACTGTATTGCGAACCATATTATTCACTTATATATATTCAGTCATTGTCATCCATTTAATGATATTGCACATTGTACAGCCACTGACAACATAAGGACCTACTTATTGCAAATGTGTATGAGGCCAACTAAATTGGGATCTAAAAATTGTTGCCCCATGGTAAGTCCACACTGAGGAGAAGCACAAGTGTTGTGCCACTACAGAGTAAAAATCTCCTTCAGTATGATATAACTAATCCTACCCATAAGGTTCTGCTATGCAGCTATACCCCTTAAATGGGAGATTACAGCTATACATTTGATCTCTATAAATGTCCAGAAAATCCCGCACCTAGTGGTGTAACAATCATGGTAGCAACTGCAACCCACTCTAGGGGCCTAGGCGGCCCCTGCACCCAATTGTCCCATTTGTCCGTCGCCTTTAAAGAGGCTAAGTATAGTAATAGCTGCAGCTGACAGCTCGGAGAGTGTAGAGATCATCCGATCAGATACTCCTGAAGGTAAGTAGTGTGGGCAGGGGCACAGGCACGCTGTTTGAGAACAATGGCGGCACAGAAACTGTTTGGAGGCACTGATGGCACAGGCAGTTTGGGGGCACTGAAAAGCTGAGGACAAAGATGACGCAGTCGAGCTGTTTGGGGGGCACAGACAAGCTGTTTGAGAACTGATGGCAGTTTGTGGGCCAAAGATGGCACAGGCAAGCTGGTTTGTGGGCCAAAGATGGCACTAAGGGGTACGTAGCTTAGTGAAGTTGGGGGCCCTGGGGCAATTTTCACACCGGGGCCCTGTGGTTCCTAGTTACACCACCGCCTGCATCTCTTCACAGACTGAAGTAAAAAAAACAAAAAACTTGACAGGGCAAGAACTGCCGAGGTAGCCCCGACCCCATGCCTGGTGTAACTGCAGGATTTTTTAAATAGATCTGGTGATTTTAAATTACAAGAAGGGATCATCTGTCAATAATTTAAAGATACCATGCAACTTTATCAGTGCTTCCAATCCTGTATAAGGATATTCTCTGTGTACAGCACAGAGGTCATCACATACCTGTTAGAAATTTTATTTTTTTCTATCTGCTCGCTCTGCCTTTGATACCACTCCTCTAAGTCCTTCTTGGCTTTTTCTCGCCACTCCTGTTCTGTCACCTTAGAAGCTGCATCTGGGAGGCACAGAGGAAAGGTGTAAATCATAACTGTTTGTTCTCCAAGACAGTAACACAAAAGTAAGTTGGAACTTGGTACCCTTGTTATCAAGCAAATCTATTTAGATCAATACATTTTGCAAAAATTCACCTTAAGACTTACTTGCACACTAATCTGCAAATGATATTTCTTACAAATGTAAATATCCCAAACAGGCAGCTGCAAAAAAATCATATCGTGTAGATACGTCCATGATGGCATCTTGTGACACCTTTTTTTTTTGTAAGGACCGGTATGTCTATAGGGACTGGGGGGTTAAAGGGACAATCTTTAGGACACATTTTAATCCATATAAAAGCTGAGTGGTCCCTTTACATTTTTGTGCAGTGCCCTTTGCAAATGCATGAATGGATTTTGCATTATTGTCCATATATATATATTGCCCCTTTCCCCCGCCCCCCCCCCCAGCTACTTGCAGGAGATATGTGTGGACAAACTTTCACATCTTGCATCTCAAAGCCAAGGTGTACTATCCTTTTGTTATAAAGGAAATTTTCCTACAAATATGTAAAAATGCAAGCATATGACACAGCAGACCAGCTGTGAATAGACAAACCTTAACCCGATGGTCTCAGACATTTTAATATCACTACATAGGAACATTTCCCATAAGATAAGAAAGACATAGAACTTTAATCCCTCGTCATCAATTCTCAACCTTGTATCTTACCAAGTTCCTCTAGACGTGTTTTCTGCTCCTCTCTCCATTTTCGGAGGCTTTCAGGCTCCTGGGTCAGTCGGTCCGCCTGAGCTATTGCTACATAACCATCACCAAGACCAGCAACATCCTATAATAACAAATGTAGGATACATTAGTATTTTATAGACTTGTTGTTTCCATTGACTTGGAGAAAACAACATGAGAACAACGTTATTCCAATAAAATCTGTAGAAAGCAAATGTTAACTTAGTGAGAAAATGAAGAACTTACCTTAGAGAACAAGGTAAACCCTTGCTACTTTAGGTACAATTCACTGACTCAGAAAATAACAAGTGAACATCCATTGCTGGAACATTGATTGTTGAGAAACTGGGTCACCGTAGCTAATTTGGAAAATTATTATTGATCCCTGCTAAGAATAGCACACTATCTCAAGAACAATAGACTACATTCATTACACTAAGCTCTGTGAGAAGTAAGGTTTACAATACCACAGTGTCATCTAAAATGGATTACCTATTTGTTTTATTGCGCTGTCTGCATTTTATGCAACAGTTTGCTGCAAAATGAAGTGAATATTAGGATCATTACCGAGAAAAAGAATGAACTCTTCTTTAAAGACCAAAGATCTGATTGAATTGACTGTGAATTTAAACACTTATGTATTCAAGTAGTTTTGTTTTAATATATTACAGATAATTTAAAAGAAAATCCAGATATTTATCTCATAGCTTATTTCCCACAACGCCACACAGTCCTTACAGACTGATGTTTACTGAGTCTAAATGCTAGAGTGACAACTCCACACCTTATTTGTTTTGTCCCAAGCAACACCCATTCCCAATACCGGTTCCTTGAATCACACAGTGAGCTCAAAAGTTCTCGCTCATTCAGTCTTAGCTACCAAAAAGTCGGGTGGAACTTCCGTGCTGTCAAGTGGGAGGGTCAGTTAATGCCTCTAAATTAATCCCAAAACGGCAGTATGTACATAAAATAAATATTTTAGCAAATAAAATACACTAAATATTATACATTATAAAGCCAAAAATATGTAAAATACAAAAAAGATATTTTTGATGGTATCACTTTTACAGTTTTTTCACCTGTCATTAAATATATAAAAAAATATAAATTTTTATTTATATGAGAACACTTAAATAGAAATTTAGATGATGCCCCTTCTGTTTGGGTTTGTGTAACCCTTGCTGTTTTAATGTCCAGATTGGGCTGAGAGTAGGATGTAATGCAAAAATAAGGAATGAAACAAATACAAGATCAAACACATTACTCCCAAATAAAATAAAGAAAAAAATAAGAATTAAACAAAGCAATACTACATTAATTGTCTCTCAATTTCAGGGTTATATCCTCGCAGATTACATAGTCATACATACAAGTGGCAATCTTGATTTAAGGGTTTTTGTTTTTTCAATACTGGTCAAAATACTACACAAAACACAAACCACAAAAAAAAACAAAAACCACAAAACACAAAACACAAAATTGTCGCCTCTAATCCATGTATAAAAGCACTCTTTATGTCTAATACAAACGACACGTCCACTCTTACCTCATATATGTCTCCATTCACTGGGGTGGTGACCAGGTCATCAAATCCCACTGCAAAATCAAAACGGTGTAATTCTGAATAAATGGTGAACAAGACTCCTTGACATCACTGTGCTACTAATATCTGTGATCGTATCTCCATACACTCTCCTAACCACCTTTTTTGTTCTTTCCACCACTTTCTTCTCTCTTAATATGACTTTCTTGCATTCATATCTTCAGGATTTTTTTGTTCTGAACATATTCTCGGAAATTCCCAACCTCGTTCTGCGAGAACCTCCCATACTTTTTACTCAAATCGTTCACTAAAGTACTACTCTGTGAAGAATACAATCTAACCTCCCAATACTCTCAATTTACATTATGAAGGAAACTGTTCATTCTCCTACCCTTGAGATCTCCACACCATTGACTTCTCCACGCCCTCTTGCTACAATCAAACCACCCTCAGCCAAAAGCCCATCATCTTCTGTCTCATTCCCCCTTAACCTCCTCAAATACTGTATCCTTGGAAAAGCTGTATATTCTTCTCCTTCTGTATCAATGTACCACTGTTAACGCTACGTATAATTTTCACTCCCTCAAACCGTAATAGCCGTATGGAATAAACTGGCATGCCATCAATAAATAGAACAAGAAGAAAAGGGAATTCTGATCTGGTGTGTGGGACTTAACATTTTGAATAGGTAAAAGTATAACGAATGCTCCTTTGTCATTTATAATCAGACAGGTGCAGCATGAAAAAAATACAAAAAGAGCAAAAAGTGCTCCCTCCCTTAATTATATGAAACACAAACATGCTTCCTTGAGTTGCGTCTACTGGCCTCTCCCTGTTCAGTCATATCACAGTTTGCTTTCCACTTCATGGATTGCCTTTAAGCACTTCTATATATACACACTATATCATATATTATATATACTAGAGATGCAATCAGTACAAAGCAGAACAAGTGCTAAGGAATTGTAAAATGCAATAATATACCACCCCTTAACATTATATAATGCTTTCCTTATATAGGTACTGTGGTAGTATGTAATCTTTACATTCATTTCATATATTCACACGTAAATGTAAACATGATAGGGACAAACTATGGAATACCATCACTGTTCAGCATATTTTGGTGCTGGCAGGCTACACAAATCTACCCAATGGGACTAGTTAGTCACCAGCTGATCGCTGGTCAACACCTGGTCAACCCTAACTGGTTTGCCATGGGCCATCCAGTAGTTTAAGACAAAAGTCTACATATTGTGCATCAAACATCAAGCATAAAGTTCTAGTTATGTTTTTGTGAACCATAGGTTTTTGAACATTCAAAAGAAGATTCATGTTTTAACCAGGTGACTCTCTAACTCTAGAATATGTATAAGTGTGAATGGGACCTGTCATTAGAAGAAAAAAAAAACAGCTGAATGTGAGTTAATTTGTTCTTAGTCACATGTTTTTTCCTAGCCTTTTCCAGAGACAAAATCATGTAAGCGTGCTAGCTGTTTGATAGATCATTTGGGAATAAATTGCCCATCTGACCTTCATTCCTCTCTTCACAAAAGATGAGATTCATAGATTACATTTATTGAGCTAGAAGATTTTGCACAAGAAAAGAATATGGATTTGGAGCTCTGAAAACTGAAATTATCTCTGCTGTTGAGCTTTGTGATAATTACTGCAGCTCTATTGTTCAATCCCGCAAAAGGCTGGGGGTCCATTTGTTTCGCAAATGTTCTTGGTGGATTACAACTGCATTGTAAGGGGCTGATCAGCATCAGACATGTGATGCCTAGGGGACATCAGCGAGGGGAGCCTAAATCTATACAGCGCTTGCTGTGGCATGTCTTTCATTTTAGTAAATTAGTTTTGGGATTACGAGAAACCTATGGTCAGACTTTTTCCAACCTCTCCAATGATATAATTTCTACAGTAGGTTGGCTGTTACATCAGAAACAAGGTAGTTACTTAACATTTACATATGAGCTTTAATATTCATATACAAGTAGAGTTGGAGTTGGGTCAAATCTGATTCCTTGGGCTTTTGTAGCCGCTATCTAATCTGCTGACATTGTCCACTGAGTAAAGTGTTCAAGGAACCACCCATGGAGGTATATTTAATAGCTAATATATATTTAATGATTAATACAAGTATATTCTACCAGTTAACATTCAGTACAGCCCAAAAGAGAAAATCATTAATATAAAATGTGATTCCCCTATTTTCTTTGTATCAAACGATCCATTCTGTAATTTCATCCCATTTCAAAGGAAAGATGCATCCCTATTTGAAATATATATATACATATACACACACACATAGATTACATGACAATAGCTGAGTACACAGTTGCAAAATACCACCATTGTTTTTTATTACAATATCGCAATAAAACAAGGCCGGGTAATCTGATGTTTAGGGTTGGTCACTAGCACTCAGGGACAGTAAATTGTTACACAACTCATAAACTGCTTTGCAGTAAAACTAACAGCAGCCATCACTCAAAATCAGGAGCAACAAGAGTGAATTAAAGTAGACTAACACACAGCCTGAAACATTCTCTATCAACTTTAATAACGTGGCCTTTTACAACAAACAGAGGCCAATGACCCACCAAGGGACTGGATCACTAAGTGGCATCTAATCAGATTATAAAAAATCATATGCCTTCATCCTAAACCAGAGCCTGCAGTTTTAGAAATTGTAACTGTGAGTGTTTAGCAGGTATGTGCACCAGGCTGTAGTACTATCAGGCGCACTGCGTGACCTTGGAAACCTGCCTACACACTAGTGAGCGTAAGCTCTGCGGACTAGCGCGTACTCGCACTCACTAGTGTTGTAGGGAGTACAGCGCGCCGCTCGCCAAATCGGGCGATACCCTTTCACCTTGCGGCTTACCAATTTCTGGCTGGTCCATCGAGAAATCTTGGCCGCCCACCAGCACCGCTCCAAAACCTTCGTCATTCTCTATGCCAGCGATTTCGCTCTCTTGCTGGGCCAAGAAAGCAGCGGCTGGGTCCTCTTCTGTTTCCACCGCAGCCCCGCTCTCCGAAGAGGAGAAGAAGCCAAAATCGTCCGACATGTTCGTTTCTGTTTAATACAAAAGGCTTGCCAGCGCTGGAGTGATCTCTCGATCAGAGGATCTAGGGATCAAATGAGATCTTTACTGCGAGAAGCAAACCATTCCCAGGAGCAGCACCCAGCCCTGTGACTCTTACCGCTCCACATCAGAGGGAGGATCAGTGGAGTGACATCAGAGCTGTCATACCCACAGTTCACCAGCAGGTGCTGCTCCTGCGCCCACCAACATCAATGCAGGAACAAAAAAATCATTGACACGAGGCAGGTGCTGCTCCTACACCCACCAGCTCCAATGCAGGAAATTAAAGTCATTGAGAGGAGCAGGTGCTGCTCCTGCACCCACCAGCATCAAAGCAGGCAATGCAAGTAATTGACGAGAAAAAGGTGCTGCTCCTGCACCAAAGCAGGCAATGAAAATCATTGACAGGAGGCAGGTGCTGTTCCTGCACTCACCAGCACCAATGCAGGAAATGAAAGTCATTGACACGACTCGAGGCAATTGCTGCTCCTGCACCCACCAGCATCAAAGCAGGAAAAGAAACTCATTGACACGAGGCAGGTGCTGCTCCTGCACCAATGCAGGAAATGAAAGTCATTGAGAGGGGCAGGTGCTGCTCCTGCACCCACCAGCACCAATGCATGCAATGAAACTCATTGACAAGAGGCAGGTGCATGTGCTAAATAACTTTAGAATTCATATACGAATACAAGCTGCCCCTATGTATTCCTTCACTCTAGTATTATAGTTTCCACTCATTGAGTAGGATAGCCAGTACCCCACTGTACAGCTTACAAGCGGCTGAGATCCTGCTGGTGATGGATCTAGTCCTGAACTTCCAATACTCCTCAATTTTACTCACCTGCATTTACTATTTCATGGGGAGGCAATTAAATACCCCCTTGAACTGAGACAGGGAGTTCAATTTGTTCCTTGAGAGCGGGAAGAGAGCTGCTAAAGTTGTTTGGGCCAAGTTGGAATCCTTTGTTAGTATCTTGGTTTTTGTTTTGTTTTGTTTTATTTTTTATAAATTGACACGGAGACCAGCTGCAGTTATGATTCTAACATTTTGTATAATTTAAAGTGTGCTTCCATTAAAAAAAATAATATATATATATATATATATATATATATATATATAAAACTCATACAGGGTACAATAAAGATGAGGCATGGCATAGTGGACAAACTAGTCAAATAGAGTCCACATAGACATTTAAAGGGTTGAATGGTAGTAAGAAATAACTTAAATGGTTTTAAACCTTATATGGGTTTTGTGTTCCTAGTACTTGAAAGTACTTCACAAAAGAGTGGAAGCTGTTATAGCTGCAAATGGGGGGACCAACTACATATTAATGTTTTTATATTTAGAATGCAATGCCATAAAAGTCCTTGTTGATGTAATGGTCAGGTGTCCCAATACTTTTGTCCATATAGTGTACATTAAAAACCACTGTTCATAAGGGTTGAATAGGTACAATGAAATTAATGTAACTATAGTTTGATACTTACACATAAGCATCATGTGAATAAAAAGGCAAAACATACATAGCTAACAAAGAACCATGCCTAACTAAAAGCAGACGGAAAGAGGAAATTGTTGAGGATACATGTCTACACTAACAAACATATATAAACATACCAAAGTCAAAGTTTCTGGGTGTCATAGCTTTGTAACGAAAATGCAAAAAAAGGGTGTCTGTCATCTTCAATAAACTCTACCCAGATACAACTATTACCTGTTGTCTATAGCAGGCTCTCTGCTCAGGGATGGAGTCTCATGAAAATCCAAGCACAACTGAACAGTAACACTAGACACTTGTCTCTAAACAATTCTCACTGTGTCTCGCAGTTACAGGACTCCTGCATGACGCTATCAATTTCACAACAGATACAATCCTCATCTGTGGGCATTAGTGTGCAGGGAACATATTCAGATGTATGGGCAATAATAGGAGTCCTAGACATCAACATGTCGGGTTCAGGTAGTCGTCTCATCTATCCATCAACACAGCTCACCGCAACCTAATGCAATCACTTAAAAGCATAAGGTATTACTATCTACATGCCCCATTGCAAGTAATTTAGGTTAAAAAAAGACACAAGTCCATCAAGTTCAACTTTGCTGTTGAACTTGAAGAAGGCAAAAAGAACCCTTACTGTGAAGAACCCTTTTCACAGCATTAAGTGAATATTCATTTCTTCGAGCCAGGTGACCTTGTGTTCTTTGCACAGTCCTATTAATGATCAGGCCGTCAGAGAGCGACTGGTATTGTCACTGTATGTATTTGAATGATACTATCATATCCTCTCTAAAATGCCTTTTTTTGTAAAGTAAACAAATGTAACTTCTTAATGTTCCATTCCTCTTATTAGCTTTGTAGCTGCCTTTGCATTTGTTCAAGAGCTATAATGTTTGTTTTTTAACAACAGGTGCCAAGACTTGCACTGCATGTTCAAGGCGGAGTCTTACAATGCCAAAATTATATATTTCCTGTGAGTGAATACCTCTTTTTATACAAGCCAATATCTTACTGTCCTTGTAGCATCTGCCTGATATTGAACACCATTGCCAAGTTTATTGTCTACAATTTTTCCCAAGTGAATGATTTTTCCAGCGCAACCCCATTTAAGGTAGAATTTAAACATTTATTTTCCCAAAATGCATAACTTTGCATTTGTCAGGATTAAAACTCACCTGCCACTTGGTTGCCTCCAATTTAATGCCTGCAAACACTGACACGTGGCTTTCAATACCAACCGCAAGATCATTAGTAGAGACATTAAATAAACCATGTTGTCCCCTAGTTATGATGCTATTGGTTAAATGCATTTCCCTTAGCAATGTTTCAAATAATTTCCCCACCACAGATGTTAGACTCACAGGTCTGTAGTTACCTGGCTGAGCTTTTGAGCCATCTTTTATTATTGGTGTCATGTCTGCTTTACGCCAGTCTTCTGGCACCATACCAGACGAGAGACAATCCTTGAAGATCAAAAGCAATGGCCTGGCCATTTCTTGGCTTAGTTCCCTAAGTACCCAGGGATGTACAGTGGGGCAAAAAAGTATTTAGTCAGCCACCGATTGTGCAAGTTCTCCCACTTAAAAAGATGAGAGAAGCCTGTAATTTTCACCATAGGTACACTTCAACTATGAGAGACAGAATGGGGGGAAAGAATACAGGAAATCACATTGTAGGATTTCTAATGAATTCATTGGTAAATTCCTCGGTAAAATAAGTATTTGGTCACCTACAAACAAGCAAGATATCTGGCTCTCAAAGACCTGTAACATCTTCTTTAAGAGTCTCCTCTGTCCTCCACTCGTTACCTGTATTAATGGCACCTGTTTGAACTTGTTATCAGTATAAAAGACACCTGTCTACAACCTCAGTCACACTCCAAACCCCACTATGGCCAAGACCAAAGAGCTGTCAAAGGACACCAGAAACAAAAGTGTAGACTTGCACCAGGCTGGGTAGACTGAATCTGCAATAGGCAAAGAACACCATACCTACGGTGAAGCATGGGGGTGGAAACATCATGCTTTGGGGCTGTTTTTCTGCAAAGGGACCAGGACGACTGATCCGTGTAAAGGAAAGAATGAATGGGGCCATGTATCGTGAGATTTAGAGTGAAAACCTCCTTCCATCGGCAAGGGCATTGAAGATGAAACATGGCTGGGTCTTTCAGCATGACAATGATCCCAAACACACCTCGCGGGCAACGAAGGAGTGGCTTCGTAAGAAGCATTTCAAGGTCCTGGAGTGGCCTAGCCAGTCTCCAGATCTCAACCCCATAGAAAACCTTTGGAGGGAGTTAAAAGTCTGTGTTGCCCAGCGACAGCCCCAAAACATCACTGCTCTAGAGGAGATCAGAAATACCAGCAACTATATGTGAAAACCTTGTGAAGACTTACAGAAAACGTTTGACCTCTGTCATTGCCAACAAAGGGTATATAACAAAGTATTGATATGAACTTTTGTTATTGACCAAATACTTATTTTCCACCATAATTTGCAAATAAATTCTTTAAAAATCAGACAATGTGATTTATGGACTTTGTTGTCTCATTCTGTCTCTCATAGTTGAAGTGTACCTATGGTGAAAATTACAGGCCTCTCTCATCTTTGTAAGTGGGAGAACTTGCACAATTGGTGGCTGACTAAATACTTTTTTGCCCCACTGTATATTAACTTCTGTGTTTCTTCCAACAAGAAATGAATCCAAGTTAATTAGCTCCAGGGATGCCCCAGGGCGTTCCCATTGACATCGGTGGACGTTCCCGTTGACGTCGGTGGGCTGATCATCTGGCATCAGGGGCGGTCTCGCTGACACCACGGGAAACACCCCCATTTAAAGGGGAAATGGGTGGGGAGCGAGGTGCGTCAAGACCCCGCTCTCTCAACCCGGAGGATTCAGGTGTTGACCCGGAGAACCAGTGCTTCACCCAGAGATCTCCAGGTCAAACCCGGAGAGTTCCCAGTCATGCCCAGACCTGTGGAAGTTGGCTGCCTAAAATTCAGTATGTTTTTGGAGCTTCTTCTAGTCTGCTCTCGTGAATGAATCTCTAGTGTCACCGTGCCATGGTCACTGTCAACCACATGTCCAAAGAGCCGCAAAATGCATCTTTATTTTTGGCAATACAGGGGTTCACGTGTGGGTAATCCCTTACGAAAAATTTACTGCAGTTTTTCTGAAGTAATACTGCAGTTTTTTGGACATGAAAAAAATGCAATACTGCACTTTTACTGCAGTATTACTGCACATTTACTGCAGTTTTACTGCATTTGTACTTCACTGTACTGCAGTTTTACTGCAGTTATTTTTGTACAGAAGTACAAATGCAATAAAGCTGCAGTACACTGAAGTACAACTGTAGGTTTGCAATATAAAAAAAAAGTGCAGTAAATGTGCAGTAAAACTGCAGTACAGTGAAGTACAAATGCAGTAAAACTGCAGTAAATGTGCAGTAATACTGCAGTAAAAGTGCAGTATTGCAGTTTTTTCATGTCCAAAAAACTGCAGTATTACTTCATAAAAAGTGCAGTAATTTTTTGTAAGGGATCTGTCAGCTCAGGCTAGTACCGCCAGTTGGTCTGACGAAGAAAAGTAATGCTGTAGGGCACAATGGATTTACTGCATGTTATACACACATGAAAAAATGGGTCACACATGCAAAATCTTAAGTCTACACATACCGGGGGAACTTTCCAGCTTCGGCTACCCAGAGCCCACCCTTGCGGGATGGGGGTAGAAGGTCCAATGTTGCGGAATACCTGCGGTTGTTGGAAGAGGGTGGGATGCACCAAAACCCAGAGATTCCCTGTAGCAACCTGTAGAAGTGGCGCTTAACTACATCCCATGTGTACTCTTTTTTTCTTAACTGATTTGTGTGGTTAGTTGTATATATACTGACGCAGATACGAGTTCTTAATTTGTGTAGAACTTACACTTAATGAAGTGTAGAATGCCTGTACTTTTTGTGCTTTTTTGGTGTTCATTTATAAAAGAAAATCCCTGTGTTTGCAGCAAGTAACATTTATAATCATGTTTAGATGATTATTTAAACACGTTTCCATTTTATTAATTCTTCCAAATTTAGCGTATGACAACTCCGACGCTAGTCTGACAGCTACATGAACTTCCTAAAATGCACTCGTTGCTAAGCACCGAACTAAGATGGTGGGCTTCGACGGAACTTCCTCTTTTCTACCTGGATCTGCGTCGTCACTTCCGGTGAATGGGAGTGACGGGTCGGAAGGCGGAGAGGGAAGATGGCGGCGCCGGAGGAGCGGGAGCTGAGCCAGGAGCAAACCGAAAAATTGCTTCAGTTTCAGGTAGAGTGAGGCGGAAGCTGCGCGGACGCGGGTTTCGGTTTGTAGACCGCGTACACCAAGTGTGGAGAGGCGGGACCGGGTGTCTGGTTACAGCTGGAGGCCTGGCCTAGCTTTGTATGAAGTACAGACCGCGGGCTGCCATGGCATCGAGAAAAGTTGTGTGTTATAATGAAGTGATGGTCGCGCTGTAACGGCATGGCGTAAAGGCAGTGCTGAGAGTTCTTCTCCAGATACTAGACGTGTAACACAATTGCATAGGGCCTCTTGCACCGTGTGTGTAAGCTGTCTAGCTCCCGGGATCATTGAAAGTGACACGCAGCATTGCCTCACTGTGCAGGAGATCATCACAGTGGCTGCAGTTGAGCCCATCGCATCACGTGACTTGGATATTTCTGCACTTTACATGCAGATTTGTTCTTTATGCATTTTAACCTATTAAAGGCCAGTTGTACGAAGACGTTCCAACACGTCCGTGGTCGAATTGTAATAGCAAGAATTGGACACTGTTGCTTGACCCCAATACTAAATTGGGTGTCAGGTGGGCAGAATATGACTTTAGCCAGAGGTTACTAACCAGGCTGCCATGGGCAACATTTTATGGAGAGCTTTCTGGATGCACCAGATATTTGGCTCTTAAGTGCGCCGACTTTTGTCAAGTCATGGATGTCATAGAAACATAGAATATGGCGGCAGATAAGAACCATTCAGCCCATCTCGACTGCCCAGTATTTCCTGATATAGAGATTTAGACCTTAATTAGTCCTTGGTCTTGTGTCATATTCTGTATAGCTTTATGACACTGTATTAACTTCTACCATGTCTGACGAGAGGCTGTTCCATTTCTCTACCACCCTCTTGGTAGAGTAAAACCTCCGTACATCACATCTGGACTTTCTTCAACGTTCTGGAGTTACTCCAACTTGTGTTTTTTTATTTTAATATAAAAACTGATCTGCTGAAAGCAAAATGAATTATATATTTTTTTTATTTTAATTAATGAAGTATATTGTCAGAGAGAGTAGAAGTTGGCAGCCAACTATTTAATATGATGATTCTGCATTTCCGTTGTGAAGCTGTTGAGGTGTACAAGCGATGTGGGTGATGGTTATTGCTTCTGAAATGAGCATATTTATGCAGAAGTACCATTTGAGTGCTCGTCCAGTGTTTAGATTGATCTGATCAACTATATTGGTGTTTTTTATTTCTTTAAGTTTATGACACTTTTGTTCCCAAAAGCCTGAGACTTTTTCTGCATTTTTATACTGTTTTCTTAACCATGATTCTCCTTTTTTAATTTTTTGTGTACCCACGCAAAATATATTTTTTCGAGGACAGATAGAGCCGCAGAATTTGATGGTACTGTATAAAACAAAAATATTATTTTTTAGTATAGTCCTACGCTTAATATGAATAATACATAAAAATTTTGGGGGAATATTTTACAATCCAAATCATTCATTTATGTATTTTTGGGGGACAAATTGGAACTTTCCCGTTCCTGTTTCCAAACTTGAAATTTTCAGCTTTTATTTTCTGACGCCTGTCTCATTTAAGGCCGTTTAGTACCCCCACAAAAGTATATACATTCAAAATGTATTCAGCTGCATCTCCAGATACCAAAACTGCCCCACAGGAATAGATTTTCGTATATTTTTTTTAAATCTACAGTGCACACCACATGATGCGCTCATTTCACTGGAAAGAAAGAGTTAAAAAAGAATACGTTTTTACAAGTATGCCAGCTTTTTGCTTTTCTCATGCTCCTGTTTTATCAGCTTGGGTGAGTGTGATGGAGTTGTAATCCAGAGAGTCATCGGCTTATTTATATATAAAAAAAAAAGGCAATTTTCTCATAATTTGTGATTTATTTAATTGGGAGGGGGCGATAGGTCGCTGGATGTGCCATAATGTTTGATCCCCTGTGTGACGAGGGATGAGAAAAATTCTTTGTGTGTGCCCAATTATAGATCGGCTGGCAACCTGTTGGCGCATTTTTTTTTATTTAAGTTTTTATTCTATTTTTTTTCTTACATTTTTCTTTTATATCAGCAGCACTCACAGCAGATTAATAGAGCATCGTGTTCATTGAGAACACAGGGCCCTCCATTCATAAAGGAAGTCTGGCTTGATCGCACTTAATGGCGCTTCCCTCGGACTGCCTCTCCGCTACTTCATGATATTCCGTGCTGCCATGATAGGTTTTTGGACCGCTTTTTTTCATGAGAGCATAGAACGTTGTGAAGGTTTGACAGAGTTAAATATGTATCAGTTGTGTACGGACTCCAGTTTATTTTACTGCATGTAAATCATTGCATCAACAGCCCAAATAACTAATGAACACATTTTTATTGTGTAGGTTATTAGAAAGTGGGAAACATCTACAGTTTCCTTTTTATGTTATTAAGTACATGAGAATTTGTAAAAGGTCATATGCACACATGCAGCTCAACAAAGTGAAAGCGTTAAATGGGTCTTCAACATTAAAGGGATACTACAGTGCCATGGGAAGCCCCCTAAACAAGCTGTAGCTTCCCCCCCACCCTTCGTGGTCCGTGGACACCTGCCGCTGCTTGAAGCAGCCCCTCTTGAAATCTTGTTCGCCCCCCAGAATTTGCCAACCCAGTCCTGGAGCTGACTGATAAATATGTAAAGCGTGAGAATTTTTGATCAAATTCTGGAGATTCCCCCAATTTATTTGTAAGTGGGATACCATGTGAGTGTAACGGCACCTCTCAGCTATCAAATGCATTAAAGTGTCCCTTTAACAGGAGCAGTAGGGTTAAAAACAATTTAGTCTTTCAAGGCCCCATATATGTCCCGGCAGACAGGTACAGACAGTCCAACAAATACTAACTGGTACATTCCCTGTCTGTACCTTCGTAAAGCAATAGTTATTGCAAAACTCCGGCTAGCTAAGTGGTTAATTGTTTTTACTTTACGTCCGTTTTTAGCTTTTCTGTTGAATGCTATTTCACTGCACGCTTTATATAAAGGGTGAAGCAAGCCACAAACCCACCTGCATAGTGTGAAATTGTGGGTTGCTGGGAGATTGTATTCACAATGGCAAATGCAACATCAGAAAAGACACAGAGGTTCTTGCATCACTGGAAATTCAAGTTGATTCGTGGTCATTCGCTATGTAAAACCTCACATCTCAAATGTTTTGTGGTTTATGACTGCTGTTGTTTTCATTTTCAGATAGTGAGAAAGAGCAGAGATAAAAAGAAAAATATAGGCGGGAGAGATGAGTTCCGTCTGAGAAGCCACCAAACATCTTGCATGCTTAATCTAACATATATATATATATATATATATACACACACACACAGCCAATGTCATTTTCTTCCTTTAGATGTGAGAAAAGGGTAAAACATAATGCAGGTTATTCTTCAAATTGCTATATATATATAATATTTTTATATATATATATATATATATATATATATATATATATATATATATATATAAATTAGAAATATACACATACACACATTTACACACAGTGGCAAGAAAAAGTAAGCAAACCCTTTGAATATCCAAAGTTCATGTATGAATGTGTCTTATGATATGCTCTTCATCTAAGTTACAATAACGAACACAATCTGTTTTAACTAATAACACGAATGATTGTATTATTCTTGCAATAATGAGTACATCATTCAAACATTTACACTGCTGGTTGAAAAAAGTAAGTGAACCCTTAGGCAAATCACTTCACCAAAAGCTAATTGTAGTCAGGAGTTGGCAAACCTGGAGTCCAATCAATCAAATGGGATTAGAGATGTGTGTTAGAGCTACTTTAAAATAACCCCAAAAAACACTTCTACGTTTTAAGTTTTCTACTCTCGAGAAGCATCTGCTGATGTGAACAATCCCTCACAAAAAAGAAATCTCAGAAAACCCATCAATCTGGAATTGTAAATTTGCATAAAGCTGGAAAGGGTTGCGAAGTAATCTAAAAGAGTTTATATATTCCTCAGCCCACGCTTAGACAAATTGTTTGTAAACTGGGATGGTTTAGTACTGTGGCTACTCTCCCTATAAGTGGGCACCCCAATAAGATGACTCTAAAGGCCCAACGCAAAATCCTCAATGAGGTAAAAAAAAAAGAACCCAAGAGCGACAGTAGCATTGAAACTGGATAATATCTCGGTTCATGAGACTACCATATGCAAAACATTGAGCAAGTACGGAGTCCATGGCAGGACACCACAGATGAACACCCTGCTCTCCCAAACAACATTGCTGTTTGCCTGAAGTTTGCCAGAGAGCACTATAACACTTAACAATGCTACTGGGAAAATGTTTTGTGGACAAATGAAACTAAGGTTGAATTGTTGAGTGAAAACATGCAGAACTACGAATGGTGTAAAACGGGCACAGCATACCAACATGAAAACAACATCCCAACGGAGAAGTACGATGGAGGGAGCATCATGATTTGGGACTGCTTTGCTGCCTCAGGACCTTGACAGCTTTTCATCATCGAGGGGACAATGAATCCCCAAGTTTATGAAGGTATCCTACAGGATAATGTAAGAATAACTGTCCACCAGCTGCAGGTCAGTTGAAGTTGAGTATTGCAAAAAGACAATGACCATAAACGTCAAACTAAATCTACCACAGAATGCTTTGAAAATAAAAAATAATAAACCGCCATTTGGAGTGGCCCAGTGAGAGCCCGGACACATAAGAGATGCTGTGGATTGACCTCAGGAATATGACAACTTATGTTTCAGATTTGTCGATTTGTTTTCTGGTTTGGTTCGTAGGGGTGTATGGAATAGACATGACATGTTGATGTTTGCTTAATCATCAACTTCCCTTTATACTTTTATATAATAAAAAAAAAAAAGAAATAAAAAGGGGAGAGTCACACGGAGTGAGAAAAACAAGTAATTCCAAAGTGGTCGCTAACTTTTTCTTGTCCCTTTATGTGCGTTTATATATCCACATGTGTATGTATATAAACATCAGCCATAACATTATGACCACTGACAAGTGAAGTGGATAACACTGATAATTTTATCATGGCACCTGTCAGTAGGTGGGATATATTAGGCAGCAAGTGAATATTTCCTTAAAGTTGATGTGATAGGATGAAAAATGGGTATGGATATGAGTGTCTTTTACAAGGGCCAAATTGTGATAACTAGATGGCTGGGTCAGAGCATCTTGTTGTGGGGTGTTCTTGGTCTGCGGTGGTCGGTATCAAAAGTAGTGTAAAGAAGGGAAAGCGGTGAACCGGCGACAGTGTCAAGGGCAGCCAGGGCTTATTGATGCATATGTGTGGGAGGGTTGGTGTTGGGGGATGCTGGCCTGCGTGGTCAAATTTAACACACGAGCTACAGTAGCTCAAATTGCTGAAAAATTTAATGCTGGCACTTATAGATAGGTGTCAGAACACACAGTGCGCTGCAGTTTGTTGCTTATAGGGCTGCATAGCTGCAGACCAGGCAGGTTGCCCATGCCGGTGAAAGAAGCCTGGCGGAAGTGCCGACAGCAGCGGAGGTTGTCTGTGCGCATCCCGCAAATGTTCACCGGCTGTGGCATGCGCACAGACAACCTCTGCTGCTGCCGGCACTTTTGTGGTGGAGCACCGGAAGGTCATGTGAGGCCACTCCAGAGACTGCCATGGAGGAGGATCCAGGTCCCCTGCAGCGCTGCGGGGGATCTGGATCTTAGTCTTGTAGCCAGACCTCTATTTAAGGTCTGATTAGAAGACAACCTTGAATATAAGACTAGGGGTATTTTTCAGAGCATTTGCTCTGAAAAAACCTTGTCTTATAATCGAGCAAATACGGTATGTTACACAAATATCTACCATTTTAATTGAAAAAAGCCTTAGAGCCTGGAATATAGAATAAATATATATACACACGTAATAAGTTATTTCCAGACTTTTAAATTTGGAAAAAAATGTTCCACCTTTTCTGTCTTTTAGGACTTAACAGGTATTGAATCAATGGACCAATGTCGCCAAACCCTGCAGCAACACAATTGGAATATTGAGGTATGTACCAGTCCACTGAATCAACGGTACTGTTTTCAGACAGAACGTTAAGTATTCTGTGTCCACAATGGTAGTCCAAGCTGCTTTTGCAAGCCTGGGGTATTGATAAGAGCGGGATCCACAGTCTTAGTGGGCACTTAGTGGGATCACCTGATAAAATGTCACACAATCCTGCAGCTTCATTCCAGATCTACTAAATGTTGTATAGATGCATTAACCTCGCTAAAATAACTAGTCTGTACTTTCAACACACCATCCTATTTTTCACTCCTGATAATTCTATCAATGTACATTCAGTGAAAAGAGAGCGTGATGTGCTGTATGTGTATGCGGTGCTGTAAGTGTGGCCAGGATGGGTGCCCAAGCAGAGCCGAGGACCGTCTGCGTGGTAAAGTGGTCGCTGTGTTTGAGCTTCTGTATGTTTTGCTATTTCTGAGAAAGGTCAGTTTAAGTTTGCTGCAGGTGGATAAGCGTGCTTGGTGTATTTGAATTTCCATAATTTTGGCTAAAAGTTAGTTGGCATGAGTATGGCCAAGAGCGGGTAGTACAGTAAGTGTGCGTTAGTGTGACAGCCTTATAAAATGACTCCCTCTTTGGAAACAAAATACCTCCCCCACTTCTAAATCTGAAGGGGAATGAAAAAGTGTCAGGTCCTGGTTATAAGGTATGAACTGAAGCTCTCTGTTTTATCTGTTCTAAAAATATAAACTGAATAATAATCCACGTTTCTCATTATGAATTCCTTACGTTTCTTTTTCTCCAGGCTGCTGTTCAGGACAGATTGAATGAACAGGAGGGGGTCCCCAGCGTCTTTAATACTGCTCCCAGCCGGCCATTGCAGGTGAACACAGCGGACCACAGAGTATACAGTTATGTGGTTTCACGACCACAGCCAAGGGTGAGTTAGGAGAGTCTGTTGTTGGCCATATAGTCCTGTAAAATGTGTTTTTTATTTGTTACATTGTTGCCTATTTCTGTAGCTGAGGCTCCATCCCCCTTACACTCAAATCCTTGATATCCAAAGCCTTTAGCAGGAATTCGTATGATGCTTCTTCTAGTTATTGATTATTCTCTCAAAGGACTATGGAGAAGTTTTGGCCTGCTTCTTCATGCAGCGGCTTTTACTCTGAGCGGACCATCAGCCGTCAAACCCGCGTAAAATCTCGCGGGTGGGTGGCGTAAATGTAGGGAGGGCCTCGTTTAAGAGAAACTAATGTTTATTTGTGTTGTCTGTTTTTGTGTCAATTTACCAATCCATTTTTTGTGTGTGTATGTATATATGTGTGTATACATTATTATTTTTTTTTTTTGATTATAACTGGTTAGTATTATTTTTTTTTTAGGTATTGATAAATATGGTAAGGGGTATTTTTTGACAAGATATAGATTGGAATGGATGGTTATTGATGGATATAGATTGCTATGTATTTAGATGGAGATAAGTATTGATACATGTGATTAGGACTAATATAAGAGACTTATTGATTGGAATGGAGGGTTATTGCTAAGCATTGATAATTATTGATTAGTATTTCTATATATTTAGATGCTGAAAGTTATTGATAAATATAGTAGGGATAATTTGACTTATTGTAATGCAGGGTTATTGATGGATATTGATTGTTATGGGTAGTGATTTCTAGGATCGGATAAGTTTAGGCACTTGGAATGGGGGGTTATTGATGGATGTTGATTAGTTTTGATTTCTATGCATTTAAATGCAGATAGGTATTGATGATATAGTTACTGATAGTTTTAGAAAGATTATAATTTTAATATTTTTGTCTTTCATTCATACAGATAATTGTCTTAATTGTTTTCAACTCTCCCCATCTGACTAATTTACCCCTCTCTTAGTATTTAACTGCCTATCTCTACCTCCGGTGTCACTTTTACATCATCTTCTCTAATTCATCACTTCTATCCCAATCTGTATACATAATTTTAATTCTCGTTTGTATGTAGGGTAGGGACTGAAAAGTAGAGTTTTCTTGTAACCTTGTTCTTTTTAGTCAATAAAACACTGAAAAAATCCTGGCATTGTACATTTTCTTCTATTTCTATTTGTTAGCCGTCAGTAGCACCCAGGCAGCCAGATATATATTTGAAAATCAGCCAGGAGACAAATCCTTTTTCACACCAGTGTATGGGCACAGTTTTCTTTTTCAATTCCTTGCACAGCGTTCTAATGCAATGTTCTTTCTACAGGGGCTTTGGGGATGGGGTTACTACCTGATCATGCTTCCATTCCGCATCACGTATTATACACTACTTGACGTATTTAGGTAAGTGAGCTGCATGTAGCCCGGTAACCGCTGCTGAATTAAGAATCTCTGTACCATATGTATCTGTCTTATGTCCAGGTTTGCTATTCGTTTTATCCGGCCAGACCCTCGCAGCCGTGTCACTGACCCCGTGGGAGACATTATCTCCTTTATACAGTTGTTTGAGGAGAAGTATGGCAGAAATCACCCTGTGTTTTACCAGGGGACCTATAGCCAGGTAAGACTTCAGTTTTATATACACGATTCCCAAATCTAGAGTTTTGCTTATGTTCCATTGCCTGCCTAGTGTTATATGAATAGGACACTTAATGTAGCATGGAGCTACCGAGCGGCCGTCAGCCTTGCCAAGGTCCCCAGGCGTAGGCCAGAAATGGCCTAGCTGTTTAAATGCAGATGGAAATAAAAGACATAAAAGAAGCCCACAGAAAGCTGGTGCAAATTATGAAGGAGTTTTTTTTGTTTGGAATTCTTTTATTGAAACTAAATGAGAAAATCACTTTTTCTAGAACCTACATGTTATAGTCTTCTACTCTAAATAAACTATTGTGTGTTTACAGATTAAAATGAATAGTATATATGTATGATTTTTTTGTCATGATTAAGTTGCCTTTGCAGTGTTACGTTGCTAATTGTTGTTAGTTTAGGCAGCTTTTGTAAGTGTGGGGTTGGGCAAGGAAGAAGAAAACTTCAGACCAGGAAATTGGTGAGGTACAGCTGACTCTACCACCCTAACAGATCGTAGCTCCACAAGGCGAGCACCTAAACGAAATATCTACAAAACAATGGAACTAGATGCCAAACAAAAAGCACACTCTTTGGGTCTTTCTAATAAATGTTATAGTTACTACAGAAATGCACCATACATCTCCGTTACCACTATGCGGTTAGTGTTGTTAATGTTTTTAATGATGTTTAATCTGATCTGCTTTTTCATTGCCAGGCCCTAAATGATGCCAAGCAGGAGCTGCGGTTCTTGTTGGTTTATCTGCATGGTGAAGATCATCAGGACTCTGATGAATTCTGCAGGTGTGTTTTCTTCTTGTCTTTGACTTCGCCTCATGTTGGAGCAGTGTTAGTAAACGGTGTCACTCTCTCCTAGGAACACACTCTGCACTCCTGAGGTGACTCAGTTCATTAACAGTAGGATGCTGTTTTGGGCATGCTCGACCAACAAGCCGGAGGGATTCAGAGGTTAGCCATACAGTGTGCCGCATGCTGTAGGTTTATCGACCTTCAAACAATCATCTGTTTCTAATTTCTCTCCTTTATTTCTGTCATGTTCAGTTTCCCAGGCCTTGCGTGAGAACACCTACCCTTTTCTAGCCATAATTATGTTGAAGGACCGCAAGATGACTGTAGTTGGGAGATTGGAAGGGTTAATTCAGCCACAAGACTTAATTAATCAACTAACGTTTATAATGGATGCAAACCAGACTTACCTTGTGTCAGAGAGACTGGAACGGTAAGTACACCTGTAGGTGTTGGGATAATATTATAGTACTGTATATAGTTATCATTCAGCATGTTTTTGGAATAGTTGTTTTTTAACACAGGCTAATATTATCAGGGGGTGTTTCTAATGTGACTTAGTAGTTCTGCAGCTTCTGGAGAGAATGGCAGATTTAATTCCATGATATTGCTATGCGTAATGAAGGGCAAACCTTAGTGAGCTTCTCCTGTAGGAGCCTCGTCAGCCCTGTACAATAGATAATAAGACCAATAAGATTTATTCAACATTGCCTCAAATTAAACTATTCATTAGATTGTAAGCTTGCGAGCAGGGCTCTCTCCACCAAATGTATCAGTTTGTCTTAGTCTGTCAATTCTTGTCTTGGTATATCCCTTGAATTTATGTATTGTATTAAGCGCTGCGTAAACTGTTGGCGCTATATAAATAAAGGATAATAATAATAATAATATAAAGGGCCATATTATTTAATTACATTCTGCTTTAGTAGATTTACCCCTATGACACGGTTTATGCTGTGGTTTGCCATCATCTTTTTCAAAACTCAGTAACTTAGTTGAGTGAACATTGAGTATTTTTTTCTACAGTAGGACGATTCTAAATGTTGAGTGTGTTCCACCTAATGTTCTGTTAGCATGTCACAAACATTTTTTTTTCTTTTTAATCAGAGAGGAGCGAAATCAAACCCAGGTGCTGCGGCAACAACAGGATGAGGCTTATTTGGCATCACTGCGTGCTGATCAGGAAAAGGAACGCAAGAAGAGAGAAAAGCAAGAGCAAAAGAGAAGAGAGGAGGAAGAGGAACAGCTCAGGCAACTGGCAGAAGAAAGGAAGAAACAGGTAATGTTTACCAAACTCCAGTTTTCTAGGGGTGCAGCTTACCAGAATCTCACACTAACACTTACCAGAGCACTTAGCGAAATTGTAAAACTCCAACATGGAGGTCAGATCACCCAATCTCTATAAACAATGAGGGTTTATTATTGTGGTCTTCCATTTTTCATGATGACGTCTCAGTCATTTTGGAACCTTTTTGTTGCCAACCATGTATGGGATATGTGATTGGCAAAGTGGCCCCTACTAGAAAACTGCATTCCTTACTATCGCTAAGTGTTTGCAGAAAAACTTTGCCGTAGAGGGGCTGAAATGTCGTACCACCCAGCAGCAAGTCGGCTATGTGATCCTAAATAAATAAGTCAATAACACCTTTTATGATTTTGTTTGTTTGCTTAAATAAAATATGGCTGAATAATGATGGTCATGGGGACGGCAGTCCAAATGAGCCGTTGCACCTGGTGCAGAATGGGTGTCATACATGTATATTTCTCCTAGATTGTGATATATTTGTGATATTTAACTTTATAATGTGTGATGTTTATGCCTTAGACTGAACCAGTGAATGGGCTCTGGAGCGGTTTCCCAAGCTGCCATAGTTACTATTAGTTTCTGTGAGAGCAACGCAAACTATACACTGATGAAGCAGACATGCTTAGCCTTTAATCAAGTCAGTCTAAAACCAAGCTAGACACAGAAAACAGTGAATTAAAACCTGCAGCTTAATATATATTACCAAGGAAGAATCCTGTGCTTTAATGACGGAGGAACCTTTAAGACTGCATTTATTTTTTAGATTGTTGTCTTATCCGATATTAGAAAAATGCTGTATATATAATAAACACCTCTTTTGCAGAACTTACAGGAAGAAAAGGAGCGGAAATCTGAGTGTCTTCCTGCAGAGCCGCCACCAGATCATCCCGATGGTTTGAAAATCATTTTCAAGATGCCAAACGATACAAGAGTGGAGCGGAGATTCCTTTTCACACAGTCCCTATCAGTAAGTGGTCTGGTCCAACTTCTTATTGCAGCTGCCACATTTTGCTGCTGTCTCTATTATGCACATTAATCTCTAGTATGTTGTCAGGACATATATTTAACTTATAGGCCTATCAGTGTGTGCTTCTTCCTTTCATTGTTGTGGCTTTAGCGTCATGTCTTGCCCCTTCGACCCCAGTTCTAGACTTTGTGATTGGCAGCTAAGTCCTTAGTCGTGTTGGAGGGCATGTCTTCAGGGAGGCTGTGTATTGATGACTGATAAATTACGCTGTATTTTGTAGTCATGCTCCATGTTTGTATGGTCTTGCTTGACACACTGTACTGAGGGGATCCATCGTTACCACAAGAACATATCTTCTGGTTGCGGTGGGAATCGCATTGTTCGGTCTAATCTGTTCTGAGTAATGGTTATGGTATAAGTTTCCTCTTAAGATAGCAGACCTACTATTCTTTTCAAGAAGTGTGTAGATATGTTCTCCTTCAGATGAATATCATGTGCTTGTCAGGAGAATACCATTACTGCTTGTAAAAGGTGTATTCGGTTGGCACTAAGTTCTGTTATTGCCAAGACTTTTTTTCTGTTGGCCCAATAATCACTTGAGTAAGACTCCAGGGTAACATTACAAATTATTTGGCCATTTGTGTATCTGTTAATGGTTTTTTTTAATTATTATTTTGTTTTTACTGGAAACCGGATGTCAAGCTTTTATTTAACACCATTTTATTCTTCCCATTTTAGGTGATTCACGATTTCCTCTTCTCCTTGAAGGAGACTCCAGAGAAGTTCCAGATAGTGGCAAATTTCCCCCGACGAGTGCTGCCGTGCCTTCCCAGCGAGGAAGATCCTGTGCCTCCTACCCTCCAGGAGGCTGGACTCAGTCGCTCCCAGCTACTCTTTGTACAGGATCTCACAGACGATTGACACTATATAAATATATATATTTTTGCATCCCAAGAAGCTTGGGAATGAAGGAAAAAATAGGAAAAAAAGCAGGTAGGGAGGAATGAGATACTTAATCTCATAACATTATTTTTTTAATGGTTGCTGCTGCTGACTTTGGATCCTTGTATCCTCGCCCTGGCAAGGAGGGTAAAGCAGTTTGTAGCAGTGTTTTTTTTTTTTTTTTTTTTCTCCTCACTGGAAGGGGACAATGGCTAAGTGACCACGAACATAAAGATGCAGGTAGATGTTGCAGGGTTCCACATCTATATTTGTTATTTCTTTCCTTTTAATTTTTTTTGCAACTGACAAAGCCTTTTCACCTACAGGAGGGCTCTATTCCCCCCCCCCCATTTATCTTGGCAATGGAAGAATCCTCTCTAACGAGTTAACAGCCCAAAATTCACTTTCTGCCTAGATTTCTGGGGATAACTATTGTGAGGTTTTTACTCCTTCGAGGAACAAGAGGAAAATGATTTCCTCATTCTGTGTAACAGTTTTTTCTTGCTTTCTAAAAGACCAAAGGAGAGAGTTTGGCAGCTGTCTTTGCTCAGTTTTGAATGGATTTTGGCAGATCCTGCATGTAGCAAGGTGTGTGTGTGTGACTGATCTTGCTTTGGGATTGGGGATGGTTACCAACCCCCTGTATTGTAATAAAGGCAATATATAGTGACTGGTCTCCCTGCTTAGATGCCTTCTCTTGTCACTAGTATTCTATATGTCCCTACTGGACTATATTCCAGATTATAATTTATTCCAAATATAAATTAAAAACATTTTAGAATTTTGCTGTGTGCTAAGTGTGTGTGTATATGTATTGAATGCCTGTGAATGTAAGGAAGACTGGTTTTGTGGAACCTACTTTCTGCATATGTTGCAGATTAGTCAATTAAATATGTTTCCCCCCAAGTTAAACTGTCAATTTTTCTTAGACTAATTTGCCCAGCTAACTATAAATTATGTAAATGGCTGTGTATGATTTACACGTTGTTAAAACACCCAATCAACTGAAACAAAAGGGATATTTGCGCGTCTTACACTTCAGATTCATAAGGTATATGGCAGGGTGCCCTGCGGCATAAGCCAGGTGGCCTGTTGAGTATAAGCATAGTTAAATTAAGTTTTCATCAGCACTTGGTTTTTAAACTGCACACCTGAAGACGAACATTGCAGAAGGTGTGTTGTATTGGCAGACCTGCTTAAACCTTCCCCCTTGATACAGTGGTGGCAAATGTAATGTTCCTCTGTTCAATCATAGCACACACTTTGAGATTCCAACCTAAAGATTACAACAAATGTCTGCATCAGACAGACAGCAAGCTGTTACCTGGCACTACTAGACATTGTGCCCTGATAGCTAGAGCTCAAATAGTCATGTATTGTTTTTGATTATAACAAATATTCCTTTTACTAGAAATCTAGTAGCCTTTGGCTTTTTGGTACTGTTTGGTTACGTTTATATGTTAACTTAATATGTTTTAAACTAGCTGATGTCGCCTGCCAATTCCTTGCAAGAACCAGCAGCTGCTTGAGGCAAGGTGAATTTTCCAACAAGTTCTGCTCTACAGTTGCTTATGTGCTTTCAGTTTACACTAAATTTATCAGCAAAAAAACCATCTCAGAGGCTGGTTTATTTTAGCTATTTCAGAATGTAGTTTTTTGGGTTTTACCACCTCCTTTATAATTGTGCCAGATTCAGGTTTTGTTGGTGTCTTATGCACTACACAAGCTTTTAGAATTTTATATTGGCACTCTTGAAATATACGACTCACATAAGTAGCTATGCTGTGTATCCAATCCCTATCAGCCTCCATCAATGGTGATTATTTAATAAGCTGTAAAGACTACAAAACATAATTAGGCTGTTTCAGATATGAATGGCATTGGGCAGATAATATAATAAATTGGGGGGGGGCCTTTACCAGCTTTATTAAAGTTTGCCAATACATTAACCAGTGTGTAAGAATAACACATTATTTCCCATAAAGCCAAGCCTGGACAATTCTTTCATGCAAACCATTTTTGCCACTTTTGTTGCAGTCATGGTATGATTTACCAGTTTGCTGTTCCTTCGCAAGATCATTAGGAGTGTTTCCTTATTACTATGAGCCAAGCATCAGTACTGATCCGGACCTAGAGTAGGGTCAGTGTTTTTGAACTCTATTTGGGCTTTTCTTGGCTCTTAAGATTACAAAAGTAGAAATTATTTTTTTTGGTTGTGTTCATAAAATATTGCATTTCAACAAAGCATCACATTTAATCACATATTACTAGGAAGCATTTAACACTGTATAATAAAGGCGTTTTGCTGCATTGCCAGACTATGGAGCATGCTCATAATAATTTAAATATAAATCTATTTTAAAGAGCACTATGTAGTTATATCAAATTCTGACATATTGAACATACATCTTGCAAGTACCGTGAAATCAATAACTGACCCAAAGCCTGCCCCGGTTCATCTTGTAGATAGCACCCATTACTAGAAATTGTCTAACAGTCCTTAAGATATGTATATACTGAAATTTGATCTGTTTTCAATGAATGTCACCATATAAATAGCATAGATGATAAAGAAACATGTATAATTTGCTATCCATACTGTGAACATAAAATGCAAGACATAAGTAACTGTGGTATGTATGGTAAATAAAATATACTTGCTAATATTGTAAGAGCTAGTACAATTTAAAAAGAGAGAAAAAAAAAACCCTATGCAGCGAGGTAGCAGATTTTTCTTGGGTATGAGAACCACCTCACTACATTGACTTAAGATAATTGAATAATGCCTGAACTGACTAAGCACGCTAGCTTTACTGCTGTTGGGTTGTATCAGATTTATATTCTTTGTTCCATAATTGAATGAATGAATCAGAAGTCTGTTTACAACAATATCACATGGATCTAATAAAGAAAATACATGATTATATATATATATATATATATATATATATATAATAATATGTTGAGGCATTAAGACCATCATAATGAAATGGGTATTAAAAACATAAGTACACTTTAGTATAAGATAATTTATAAGATTAACAAAAAAAAAGATTACTTATAGCCCAGAAGTTACACTACTGCTCAAAAGTTTTAGGTCACTTAGAAATGCCCTTGGTTCTGAAATAAGAGCATTAACGTAATATCAAATGGATCAAAAATACATTGTAAACATTTTTAATGAAATATCTCCATGCGTGTAGCGAGGCCAGTGGCATGTTGTGAAAATCCTTTTGCATTGTTTTCCAAGAAAACAGCTACCTTTCAACAGCAGTGTATATAAAATACATTTAATTATAATGCTCGTATTTACAGGTGTATCAACCACCTTTTATTTTAGCTATCTGCAAAGGTCCACAGAGGTGGACTTCATACCAGGGGTAGATCCACTTTACAATACTCTGCTACCTATCAGCATAGGACAATAAATAACTTTTATTCCAAATGAAAGAGTCCCATGTCAATCATTTACATTTCTGAGGCTACAGCATCTTGTTAATGGATTGTGTAGGTTGGGGTTACCTCCCCAAGTACAGCCATCAGGTTGGTTTTTGCATTTGGGATTAAAATAAAAATCTAATGTACATTTTGAGAACCGATCCAAGAAAATCCTGATTTTGATGGTGAGAAGACATTGTCAAACATTGCACTAGGATCAATTTATGTATAACCTGTATAACTAAACACATCCTGACTGTGTCAGAAACCTTATGAGAAACGGCACAACCATATTTTTTTAACCTTGCCCTACACTGCAGTTTGAGAGACAACCTTAGTAAAACAAGAAGCATACCTTCAAAAGGGTCTAGGTTGTGCCTTTTGCTCCTTTTACTGTAGTTTAAGATTTTATTAATGTTCACCTCACTTAGGTTTAGAGCTGTGGGCAGCGGTGGCACAACTAGCTTTTATGAATCAATTCTCTTTTATGAATCCTGAAAACGGGAAGTTAAAAGGACTGCTCCCATTTACTGTAGTTACATGGAAAAGTGAAAGATCTGCTTTAAACTTTGATTATAAAGATACGTGACAGAATGGCAAGAGTGGATGATATTCCCATAGCGTGATGGATAATTGTGTGTTATCGTAAATCTGGCCATTGGAAGGTGTCATGGTTCTGATCGTTAAATATTGATAAAACCACTGCTGGTACTTTGCATTTTTACCTTGTGGAGTGATGGACATAAAAGTCCATTATTTGATTACTGGGACACGTTACAGCTACATTTGAACGCAGTGGTATCTAGTGAACACATCTAGTTGTGTTCAGATTACTGTAACAGCATGTTAGACAGCCCTGTGGTATATGTGCCCCGGCTAATTAAAATGACATACATAAACCCTAGACCTGGTTAACACTTGTATGGAAGGCATTTCTGTAACTTTAAAATATAAGACAAATATTCGTAGCATGTTAAGCTATGCAGGTGTGGGGTTCTCCCATAGGAAACAATGGTAAAAATAAATTTTTTGTATGCATCATATGGGCATGCCTGAGTTTTAGTCATTTCATTAAGAAGTCACATTTAAGTACAAGACCCATACCAAATAGTGGAGCAGAGCAATAACAGGCAAGCAAATATCAGATATTATCCTTGTATACATTTATTAGTGAAGAACCCTCTCAATTCAGCCACAACATTAAAAAAAATAAATGATTGCACTACCAGGTCAAGCAAAACTAGCAACTTTCATTTTAAAAAAAGTACAAATCTGTTAAAAATTTCAATCAGTATACACATATATATAATACAATAGTACTAGTTATGTTAAATGCTACAAACCAATATTATTCCAATGGAATGAAGGAAAATAATAAAAAAAAAAACACACTTTGATAGCATCAAGAACCATTTTCTATATATTAGCATTTTTTTTTCAAATACATACATGGGAAATGAGGTAACCAGTAAATGTGCAAGTACCAAAAGCCAAAAATAAAAAGTTTATATAGAGAGATATATCTATATATGTATACACACATATAGATATATAGTTATAACACAGAAGACACCTCCGGGACCCTGAGTAAGGGAAGCCACAACTCTAGGGGAGGGGAAGGGGCAGGAATGTTAGTGGGAAGGAATAATTAAATTCAGCCCAGTGAGTATGGGGTCCAGGAGGTTAGGATGATACAGTAAACAATCCACTATATCCCACCATAGGGGTATTTAAGATAAAATGTGGCATATATGCAGCAATCACAGACATCCTAAATGAATGGGTGTTATACTTTGATAATGAGGCAAGTAAGTGCTTTGCCTAAGAGTTCAGCAGCACTCAAGCTGTGGTTGCAGGGTTCCTATTGTATGTATTTCATAAAGTGGATCAGCGAGCATATGATGTTAAACCTCTTTATCTGCTGGAGATGGGCCTAGTTTGGTTGTGGACACCTCCAGGATCCAAAAGATGCAAGGGCTAGGCTGCTGATAAAATTGCGACGTGTTGCGATTGTTATATACAGTAAGACCTTTGGTAACGTGTGCTGTATAACAAGTGCTCCGTCCTATTCCTCTGATGAAGACACCGCCACTTCACACGTGAGAATGGATTGGGGCAGAGATGTGACGATTTACTTAGTCTTATGTAGGGAGGGGGGATTGGAAAGATACATTCTCGCTCCAGCATCTGGAACAGTTCAATTCTTCACTTATTTCACTGTTAGGAGTATGGCTTGAAACACAATGCCCTGGCAAAGCTCTTAGCTACAGAAAAGAAATGGTGGGACAATATGGGGGGGGGGGAAATGTTTGTAGTGTCCTGTAGAGTGACCCATCAGATGTGTAACCAGTTTAGGTACTATCAAATAGCATACAGAAGTGGCAGCTATTTCTAGTGCATTAATATGGATATATTACATTTTTATCACATGCAACGCATCACAAAATGCTCTCGAAGTGGGGGTGGGATAATAATCACTGATTTAGAGGAACTTCCTCGAGTAACGGATGTGTCTCTTGGAGCAAGACAGTAAGCCATCTTCCTCTGTTTACATATAAGTATATGTGCGAGACTGGATTTCAAATTCCCAGTCATCAACTGAGGCTTCCAAAGCCAAAACTCTAATGTCCACAGTTGGCCTCAACTATGGGCGGTATTATGATCATTGATCAGACATGAAAATCAACTGCACTTGACAGTGACACTGCACCTTATTTATCGCTTAGCATAGGGCCACAGCACTGGCAGGTGCGGATCTACTGATTTAAAAAACAAAAGGGGTTTTAAAAAGAAAGAACAGCTGTATGTAGTGGCGCCGTCAAACAATACATTGTCTGCAATGTGATGTGGGCCACACTGAAGTCATTTGATTTTTGAGAAAAGGGGATTAAAAAAAACCATCACATACAAAAACACACAATCCCTGCCCGAGTGTGACCTTCACAGGCAACAAAACATTCATTTATATCCCTACAAACAGTTCAGGTGCCTTCTGCTTGGCGAACAAGTGCACAGCAGGAATCAGCTCAGCATGATACATACCCCTATATAATTATTATCCCCACCCACCCCCATTACGTCACTCCACAGACGGCCAAGGTTAGCAGATACCATATTCCAAGCTGCTCAGACATGCATATTGTGAGACATCAAGACAGTCTTTCTGCCTGACCGTTAAAACGCGCACACAGACCGGAAATGGTTGACTGGCTCTTTTGTGGGTTTTCATTGCCGTTCAGTCATGCAAGTTCAAACTAAAACAGATACAAATTGATACATAAGGCAGCTGCTCATCCAGTTGCCCCTTTTCTTTGCCCCCACAGGGCCCAGTGTGGGAAAATGCAGGTACCATGTGCATCACGCTCACAAGAACACCGTTTGGTGTATTGTGTGGAGTCACACCAACCCGCGAGTGTGTAAACCTGCTGCCTAACAAAATAGAACGCAGAGGCATTACCAGGGTTCATTGCAGGGACTGTAAATAAGCTGAGCAAGCAGTTCTTGCACAACTGGTGAGTACTAAGTGACAGAAAATTGGAATTAAAAGACTTGTAAGGTCTCAAGGGCAGACAGTTTACCAAATGCAGGTTAAAAAAAAAAAAAAAAGCTGAGCGTAACATTTTCAAGAGGAGAAATACCTGCAAATTAACTCTGTTTGACTACAGACTATTAAAGCACCATTTGTACATTTTGGAACAAAAATGCAGTTTTCTACACAAGTCAATGCAGTAGCTAATGGGTGCAGAAACCCTGGGGGGGGGTCAGCGATCAGTGGTCTACCTAACATAACGCACCTTTGTTTATCCGCTAAAACCAATTGCAGTGTTAAATAAAAATTGAATATGTAAACATACTGGTTAAATGTGGGTCATTGGAAGCAGAACAGAGTCTGTTTCACACAAAAAATAAAAGGAAAAAACATGATTGTTCTCACATTGCAATGCACTTCAGTATGTTTCTTATACTGGTCTCAAGTGACTTCAAACGGATTGCTCAAATGAGGCTGGAAATACAGGGCAATGCAGCATCAGACAAAAATAAAAATTACGACATAAGATGCTGATTAGAATCTAAAGCTTATAAAATAACCTAATACAGGCCATTATAAAAACAAGGAAATAATAAGAAAAAGCCCTACTAGGGCTTCAGTGCAAACATTAAAAAAGCAGCTGTGGCCTTTCCCTCAACCAAAGGGATTGGCAGCAAAAATATATAAACAGGGTGTCCCTGGTAATGCCTCAAAATACCCTTTGGGGGCTAGCACTGGCCATGACGGCCCAGTCTTTTTATTTTAACCATAAGCTACCCTCAAAAACGAAGGGAGAGAAATAATCTCGCCCATTTGCAACCAATGTTAACTCCAACACAACTCAAATTACTTCCTTAGCCCACAAATATGAGAACTTATGGGTACTGGTTGGAAGTATTGAGGTGTAGAGGTATTAGCATGGAGAACGTGGAATGTGTGACTCGACACCACCCCCAGATCCAAAGCTGCTGTGTCCAAGCTGGAAGGACAGGCGAAGGTGGAGAGAGAAGCTGAAGCATCCGAGTCAGACAAGGAGGCTGGTTTATTGTGTGTTGATCCCTCGGGGTTTGTGCACCAGGAGGAGGTGAGGGGACATTATTTGCGCCTCATTCTCCATCTCTATGAGCCTCAGAGGCATCAGCCCGGCAGATTGGACATGTGCGGTTTGACTGTAATGAAAATAAACCAGATGTAATCATTTCCAAGGTAGGATGAAACTCAAAGCTTCTAAGAATGTGAGTCAAACACCAGGCCTTGAAGGCCAGAAACAGACCAGAGTTTATGGACATTCTTGGACACAAGCATGTTAATTTAGGTTGCCTTCTTAAATTGGATATATCCAGAAATCCTGGCCAGTTTGCAGCTAGTGTTCAACACCTCACACTAGTAAGAATTCAGCTCATGAGAACCGTATCTTATTGTAAATGTACTCGTATATGACTGAACATTTTATGCTCCAACTATTACAGATTAAAATGTGTCTTTTAGGTGACTGAATGCAGATAATATCAAAACATTGAGACATATTTTACGCATATCCAGCGCTTTCAGTTTCATAATCTACTTTTACTAGACAGCCTACAATATGCTTCTATTGTTCAAGCGAAAAGTCTATGAATACATAGCTCTTTGTTGACATGCCTATTTTTGCACAGTATGAAAAGCAATTGTTATGCTCAAATTCTGTTTAAGGTTCTTCTCCTTAATTACACAATTCAGGCGAGGGATGATGTAGGGTGACCACATGTCCTGCAAAGGGACTTTAAGTCCCGGGCCCTGGGCAGCGTCAATGAGAAGTCTGAGTGAAGGAGGTCTCAGCCAATCAGGATAAGCAGAGTGCCTCCTTCACACCAAGCTCGGTGTAAGCTGCAGCCAGCACCAGGTTTGTGTGACTGTGTGTAATGCCTGGTAATAGAGGAGTTAATTCTCTGAATCAAATATAATGATTGTATGTATATTTTTAAATCTGAAATCAACATGTTTCCAAGGCTTCCTAATAATAATTAATAAATAAAATACACGTGTGTGTGTGTGTAATCTCTTCCGCTTCATAGTGTGTCCCTGAATGGCAGAAAAAAAATGTGGTCACCCTATGATGTAGCCCAAGCTATGTCTTTAACATGGCTTTTTGTAAAGAGCCTTATGGAGTATATATAAACATATAAAATATATAAATAATGCATGCTTTTATGCATACATATATAAATTCCTCCTTTAAAAGTTCACAATTATTGTGTAAGAATCCATTAATCATGTGTTCATAACACGGAAAGCATAAAAGGAAGATTTGAGGTAGCTGTTTGACAGTAATGACACAGGGATTCTCATTGGGAAAAAAATGCGTCATTGATACATTAATACACTGTTGTATACAGTAATGTAGGTTAGCACTAAGAAAAAAAACCCAACTTATTTTATATTTATTTTGTTCCAATAAACCTCCTTTGTTTGTCAGCCATGTGATATTTTGGCAAAAGAGTTTCTGCTTCTTAATTTCACTATACATTATGAAGAGCCAAAGCCAGTGAGTGAGCATTTACTGCAAACAAATTTGTAGAGGAATTAGTGAGGTTTCTTCAAAGTCTCTTCACACCATGAAATATACATAATAAAGCTGGAAGAAATTATAACATAATTGATAGCACAGTCAGAAAGTTTAAACCACAGCTCTCCCTGAAGTTAATAATCCCAAGAAGTCAGATGGATTGTCTAGTAGGCTACTTCTGAGCACTGATGAAAGAAATTGACCTACCTTAAGCCATTTATCAACACACTTCGCATGGAACTCGTGATTACACGGCAACACTCTGAGGAGCTGCCGGCTTTCAAAGTCACTAAAGCAAACCACACATCTAAGGGGAAAAGAATAGGCTTTGTTTATTTAAGCTTGCATTCCTAATAGCCTACACCAAAATATAAATGTATTAATGCTAAGAACATTTTCTGAACATAGAAATACATTGTCATTCAGTGAAAAAACACCTTGCATCTACATCTCATATCTAGTAAATGAGGTGGACAAAGACAACATATGCCTGTAGCTTAATAGGTCATTGTGTGTCTGTTCACAAGATTCAAACGCCCATTCAACAGGAAGAGAGTGCTGGTTATATCAGAATCAGATTTGCTGCCGTGGGATGTTGGAGACAACATGTGCTACAATCACAAGCGTTGCTCCGGTCAGAAAACTCTGAGAAACCAGAGGACAGACAGGGTCGGCGCTACATTTGAGGTAAAAATGCAGCTGGAACAAATTGGGCATCCTTTAGTCATGAGGTAAAAGCAGAGACAGGGGCTTTCTATTAAATATTTTACCCTAGCTCACACCTGCAGATGGCAGTGTATGACAGATTGCCATGCAAGGTTTTAGACACCTTTGCTCTCTTTGCTGCACACACCTGGTTATCCAGTCTTACTTCACCCAGACCTACACAGGTCTACTGAAGTTTCCTCAGAGACTGTACTTTGCTAGGCTTAAACATTATTTCACCAGAGACCAAACTTATTTTAATGCATTCGTTCACATCATATCTCCTTCCTTAGCTACAAGGTCATAATTCACTCACAGTGTCTGCTCAGACTGGTGGCTCTCAGGGTTAAAGCGGTAAGAAGGAAGCTGCTCAATGTTGGCTTTGGTTAGTCCCCGTGGTTTAGCTTCCCCCAGACGTTCTGCTAGATTCAACAATGCCTAAAACAGATAAAAGTCAGTTTACAAGCCAAAGAAGAGCTTGGCAGTAACAGTTTAGCAGGCAAGTACACAGTATATTGCTGGAGGGTCGGAGCCAACTCACCTCATAATTCTCCATCTCTACATCATCCACATCCAAATCTAGGCTTATGGCTGGACCAACAGAGGTGGGAGACACAGGAAGCATGGAACTGCAAAGAGAAAATGCCATTTAAATCCTCTTATGGGGATGGCATTAGGATATCAATAGAAAGGCATGCAATGCCATACTTACAGAAAGTAGGGTAGAAAACTTGGGTAATACGAAGGAGGCAGAGGTGGAGGTGGCAGTGGTTGCTGTAGGCGATACCGTTGGGCATTCAATCGCCGTGGCATCAGATGAGCATATGGCTACACATAAATTAGCACAGTAGACAAGCCATAAATATACACAACTAAAGATTAACACTAACCAATAAAACAGTGGAAATGTGTTAATGGAAGCAATAATTGTAATGAGCCACAGAAAATTAAGATTTCTTCTAGAAAAACTGTGTTACAGTGCCACTTACCACTGGAAAGGAAATATCCTGGTGCAGTGCATCATGGGAGAGGTAATGCATGGGCATTGAATGGGGCAGTGCAGGCACAGGGTGTGAGTGATGGAATGGGAAATTGCCCATGTGATGCTGGTCCCCCCGAACATCCAACTCATTCTCTATCCTCTGCAGAGGCTGAGGTAGAAAGAAGAGCAACACTGTTCATATTGTTTGCGAAAAAGAAAACCTGCACATTTTAGAATGTTAAACATTTAAGATGCTATTCTGAACCTCATACAGAACAGCTCTATAGTAGGGCATATTTACTGAAATGCCTTGTTTTAATAATCATAATTTATAATGTAGTACATTGAGAACCCAAACCACCTCACAGGTTTAACACAGTAGTTAGAAAACCTTGTCAGGAGGATAAAATGAGAGTTAGTTGATAATACCAAATCTACTAATGCATAGAATTGTGCATTAAACAGGGCCAGCTCAGACATTCTGGCTGAATAGTCTTTCAGGCTGAATAGTGAAGTGAGAAAGGTTATAAAAAAAAAAAAAAAAAAACTCCCTTTAGTGAATATACCCCAATGTGTTTGCCATGGTTTTCCAAATTCGTTGCAAGCTTACCAGTGACCAATAACAGCTTCCATGCTAAATTATACAGCTAAACACAATGTCCTGTAATAATCCTGAACAAAATATGCAGTATAACCTGCACTTACCATTCTCTGGGGCTGCACTGTAACAAAGGGGGCAAGTGAAGCCAGATGGGGAGGCTGTTGTGGAGGCATTGGTGGGTGCGGGTGTAAGATGTAATGTTCTCCGGACAGCAGGGGGGGAAATGGCTGGTATGAGACAGGCAGCTGCTGCATTGTGCACCCTGGAATCAGCTGTTATGGGAAAAAGAAAAAGGTGCTTAGGGAATAAACCAGGCATTCATCCAAACACGACTGCCAGTATAACAAATACATTACCAACATGATGACAGAGGACTCCAGGTTACAAAGCTGTACCTCGCTACCCTAAGTCACAGGGGACAATATATGGTGCATCTCCCAGATCCATAACCTAGAGAAGACTATTTCCCCCAAAAAGTAGCCCATTAGAAAGAAGTATTGAAATGTTGTTTATAGGAGCTGTCCATGCAGCGCTATCCGGTGTCTCCTCCTTTAAAGTATTATGTTATTATTGAATCATATAAGTATGAAAATGAGAAGTGTATAACCAAAGATGGGAACAGTGCTTGTTTGGTCTCTTGCAGTATGTCAACTAGAGCAGCACATGTAGGAGTAGGTGGCAGATTGTACAGAATTTGCCAATATTCTGCCTCTGCGTAGCTTCAGAAATATACTGCACTGTACTGGCTGTGCTAGAATAGCAAAACACAGCCACATAATACACTGCTAAACGTACTGTCTACATAATTAAAATCAGTTTGCATGTATAAGATAAAGGTACATAAGTAAAAAAAGAAACATCAAAAAGTAAACTTAAGCCAAATAAATAAAACATACCCTTTTAGAAGCCCAAACAACAAATTAAAACATTTCACGACTTGTTCAACAATGTACAAATCTGTATTAAACTGTACATATATTGTTGCTATGACATATCCGTTGCTCTGCCATCATGCACTTCGATTTTCAGATCCCACTCACCGGAGGGGGCAGGCAGCACAGTGGGTAGTGCTGCCCACTGAACATGACAGAACATGCTGGCAGCTGCTGAGTGCTGCAACCTGGGATGTGCTGGCCAGTGTGCAAAGGGAAGCCTTGCGTTGTTACGGTTGTAACAGTGTATGATAAAGGGACAGGTCCCTGGTGCACCTGGAAGATGAAACAAAAAGAAACAACCCAAATTAATATTTTGTAGTGTTTATGCTAAACATCTCTACTATTGGAACATATGTATAGTGTGATGGTTTTAAAGTACTGCCAGCTGTTTAATCATCCTGAAATGTAACATCCCAATCTCTTGCGCTGCATAGGTTCCTCTAAAAATTAGCTGATGTGAACCTACGTAGAAGCATATTAGACAAGGAAGTAAGCCTAAACCTCCTTGAATACACATGCTTATCACATACACGGATCCCCATAACACAGTGCAGTTTAGGATACATTTCAGAAAAACATTTTAGTGAACATTTCAGAAAACAAACTTAGTTTGTCAATGTTACCTGCTCATGGAGGTCGACCATGAATGGCGTCTGTTGAGTGGAGTGTGTAGCAGGATGGAGCATTCGTGGTGGAGCGCTGGTGAGGGCAAAAACTCTACGATCATCTACAGGAAAAAAGGCAGGCCTCACAAAACTATCATCCTGTACAAAGACACTCTGCTGAGGTCTATCCCTCCGTCCCCACTGGCGCCTAATCGGAGGACTAAAAAAGTATGACAGAAGATGAGAGAAGGGAAAAAGAGGGAGAAAAAAAAAATGTTACAATAGAATTCACATCTTTATTAACATAAAAAAACAAAAACCACTTGCGTCTGTATAGATATGTCTAAGGTTGACACACAAAAACATAAGGTAATTATATGGGCTCTCTCATTTGTATATGTCTGCTGGCTAGACACAAACATTAAAAACACTTGGTTGGTGTGATATCAGGCATCTGGGTGTACCAAAAATGTGACAGAGTAGGTAGCCAACATCTCAAGAGCAGTGTTCCCTCTAAGCTGTGCGCTTGTGCGCGCGCACATAGCTTTAAGAGGGAGCGCACACGAACAAAAATTGTGCGCACAACCAGCAGCGTATCGGACGGGGGGGGGGGCGGTCCACTACTGGTTGTGTGCACGGCACCCCTCCAGAGACGGACAGTAATGTCCGCCGCTAGAGGTGCAGGCTCAGATAGAGGAAGATCAAGGATCTCCCTCTAACCGTCTTAAAAAAATCAAGGGACCGGGAGGTCTGTTAATGCAGACCTCCGATCCTGCTCCCTTGCGATGTACGCGGCAACTGATGTTGTGTGTCGGGATTTGATGTCATATCCCGGCGCACAGCACTGAAGCCACGCCCACCGCCTCCACTGCACTGGAAGGAGAGGACACAGAAGAGGAAGAACGAAGAGGAGGAGAAGTGACAGTGACAGAGAAAAGGTAGGAAAACATTCTGTGAGAGTGAATTAGTAAGTGTGTGAGAGTGATGGGTGTTATGGTGTAGTTTAATGTTTGTGAATGAGTGTGTGTGCGTGATAGCATGGATGTGTAAGTGTGTGTGGGGGGGGGATAGCATGGCATAGGGAGGCTGTAATCATATTCTTATCATGCTCAGGTTCCAGCATGTACTGGCTGCCTGAGCATGATAGGAGTGAGATTGCTGTTAGCAATTATATTTTTTTGTTCAATTTTGGTGTGTTAACCACACCTTTATTACAAGTAAGTAACACACCAAAATTGGATAGAAAAATTTGATAACAATATTAATATATATATATATATTAATATTGTTAATTGCTAACAGCAATCCCACTCCTATCATGCCCAAGCAACCAGTACATGCTAGAACCTGGACATGATAGGAGTGTGATTGCGGTTTATCATATATATATATATATATATATATATATATAGTTGATTTTTTGTCTAATTTTGGTGTGTTATTTTTAATCAGTGTTTTTATTTTTGTTTTTAAAGGTGTGTGTGGGGGGTCATTTTCGGTTTCAGTCAAGTGAATTCTAAATTTTCAGGTCCAGAATTTTCATTTCGGTGCATTATATATATACATACATATATACACACACACACACACACACACACACACTAGGCCAGACAGTGAAGTGGTAGGCCTACACCACATCAATGTTTGGCTTAGTATATAGTGATTGGGGTTATGCTGCATTATTGTCAATGTCTGGCTCAATGTATAGTGATAGGTGTTGTGTTGTACCACTGTCAATGTGTGCCTCTGTATATAGTGATAGGTGTTATGCTGTACCACCGTCAGTGCATGCCTCAGTATATAGTGATAGATGTTCTGCTGTACCATTGACAGTGTTTGCCTCAGTATATAATGATAGCAGTTATGCTGTACCAGCCTCAATGTTTGCCTCAGTATATAATGATAGCAGTTATGCTGTAACACGGTCAATGTCTGCTTCAGTATATAGTGATAGGTGTTATGATGTACCACCGTCAATGTCTGCCTTAGTAAATAATGATAAGTTATGCTGTACCCCTGTCAATGTTTGCCTAACGATAGAAGCTATGCAGTTTTAAAGTGTGTGTGTGTGTGTGTGTGTGTGTGTGTGTGTGTGTGTGTGTCCCACGTACAGGATCCGCCCCAGGTGCCAAATACTCTAGGTACGTCCCTGCGCACAACAGTTTTTCCCAATTTTTTTTTTTTTTTATCCTTTATGCGGCCTGGAGCCTCCGCTCTTGATTTGCTCATAATTTACTTATGCAGTCAGAATTTCACCTTTAAAAAAACATTACAGTAAGTAATACTGTTGTGCAACTAATACTACATTATTACACTATAATGTAGTATTATTAACCATGAGCGAGCTATACCAAAAATGTAAATTTAACATTTGCAGAAGCATATTGTGCGCACAAAATTTTGGCTCTGGGAAAATTTTTTACATTTTCTGCGCACACCACCAAAGAAAAATTAGAGGGAACATTGCTCAAGAGCACTTTTTTTTTTTTTTTTTTATTGGGTGGTGCCTCTTCCAGAGCCCCGCAGCTCCTACCTTTGTCTGAGTTGTGCAGTGGTGCTGCAGGGCCCCAAGAACCTCCGCTGGTTAATGGGGGCTGAGGGAGGCCACCTATTCACTGCCAGCTCCCATGGTCGCATTTGTGACGTCGGGAAGGCGGAGTGGTGAGAGGGGCTTCCACAACACGCCGTATCTTCACACCTGTCGTCGGCACTCTGCCAAAAAGCAGACACCCGTGAGACCCTAAACCTATGTTTCTCTTTGATCTGTGTGTCATTCCATTACAACATCACAGGTTGCAGAGCATATTAAAAAGTTGTACCTACATCGTTTCCTGTCACTACGGAAATTCATATTCACCTCCGACATATTTGAACAGTTTTGGTCCACCTCAACTGTGGATGCATTTTTCCCATATGAAGGAAAAAAGGTATCATTAAACTTACACAATATCACCTAATTCTAGAACTGGGAAGTCCACAATGCCTTATGGTTTGGAGCAACTCATTCTAACTGCACACATGTAACTACATTTTACACTTGGTTAATGTTATACATCTTCCTGCCCTAAACTTGGATATTGCTATATAACAAGTACATTATAGTGAGTTCTAGCTACCTATTCATAAGCAATGTGGAAAGGTTATTTCATAAGATACTTCAAACAACAATGTTGCAAACAAAAAACACACAAACCACAAAACAAACAAAAAAGAACTGCAAGCACCACAATCATAACTCAACATGGCAATCTCAGGAAGCCAAAGAGCCTTGGGAGACCACTGACTGGCTCTAATCCAATCAATACACAGTGGTTCTGGTATAGCCAAGAAAAAAAATCTTAAGAAGCCAAAACATGAATTAGGAGTTTTTGAAAGAATTGTTATACATTCCACAATGCTGCCACAAAACTACGGTAAGTTATCTTGTTCAAACTGAGACTTGTCTGTCACTCTTGCATTAGCTACTCATGGTTGAGTAGAAATCATTCTATTTATACAACGTATACTCAAAGCCCCATATTTCAAGAAGTTACACATCAGGTTACAAAGATCCAGCAGTCTGCAAATATTCCCCAAACTCATGATTGCCAAGATTGTTTTGTGGTTAAAGAGCACAGATCATTAAGGATACAAAAATTACTCAAAATGTATATCTGATATTAGGCCAATCATAATTGTATCTACAGAAGGGCACAAATCAAAGTTGGGCAACAATAAAAGTGACTTAAAAGATAAAATCACAGGAACATATGTTTATACAAATTTACCTTGGAGCACTTCACAAGTAATTGAATCTGAAGCCACTGCTCAGTCTACACTTTAAAAAGACCACTCCAGCCATATTTGATATAAAATGTATAGTGGGGTCCATTTTTTTGTCGTTATATAAAAAACACCTACACTAATAAGAAAGATGTGTACCCCCCAACCGTATACTTCCTGCACATACTCAACAGATTTTCTATTAAATTCAAAATTAGATTATAATGCATGCTATTAGTAACATAGTAACATAGTTCATAAGGTTGAAAAAAGACCAAAGTCCATCAAGTTCAACCTATATACATATTGTGTCCCTACTGTGTTGATCCAGAGGAAGGCAAAAAAAACCTTATGAAGCAGATGCCAATTGCCCCATACCAGGGGGAAAATTCCTTCCCGACTCCAAATATGGCAATCAGAATAAATCCCTGGATCAACGTTCTGTCCCTATTAATCTAATATCCATAACTTGTAATATTATTGCTTTCAAGAAACACGTCCAGGCTCCTTTTGAACTCTTTTATTGAGTTTGCCATAACCACTTCCTCTGGCAGAGAGTTCCATAATCTCACCGCTCTTACTGTAAAGAACCCCCGTCTGTGCTGGTGTAGAAACCTTCTTTCCTCCAACCGTAGAGGATGTCCCCTTGTTATAGATACAGTCCTGGGTATAAATAGGTCCTGGGAGTGATCTCTGTACTGTCCCCTTATATATTTATATATAGTTATTAAGTCCCCCCTAAGCCGTCTTTTTTCCAAACTAAATAACCCTAATTCTGATAATCTTTCTGGGTACTGTAGTCCTCCCATTCCCCTTATTACTCTGGTTGCCCGTCTTTGAACCCTCTCCAGCTCCACTATATCTTTCTTGGACACTGGTGCCCAGTACTGTACACAGTATTCCATGTGTAGTCTGACTAGTGACTTGTACAGCGGTAGAATTATTTCCTTGTCGTGGGCATCTATGCCCCTTTTGATGCACCCCATGATTTTATTTGCCTTAGCAGCAGCTGCCTGACACTGGTCGCTACAGGTAAATTTACTGTTAACTAAAACTCCTAAGTCCTTTTCCATGTCAGTCGTCCCCAGTGTTTTCCCATTTAATACATATTCCCAGCCTGGATTTTTCTTCCCCATGTGCATAACCTTACATTTATCTGTGTTGAACCTCATCTGCCACATCCCAGCCCAAGCCTCCAACCTATGCAGATCCATTTGTAATCGTGCACTGTCCTCTATTGTGTTAACCACGTTACAGAGCTTAGTATCGTCTGCAAGGATTGATACTTTACTATACAATCCCTCTACAAGGTCATTAATAAATATATTAAAAAGAATAGGACCCAAAACTGACCCCTGTGGTACCCCACTAGCAACAGTAACCCACTCAGAGTATGTACCATTAATAACCACCCTCTGTTTCCTATCACTGAGCCAGTTACTTACCCACATACACACATTCTCCCCCAGCCCAAGCATTCTCATTTTATGTACCAGCCTTTTATGTGGCACCGTATCAAATGCTTTGGAAAAATCAAGATATACGACATCCAGCGATTCACCCCGATCCAGTCTTGAGCTCACCTCCTCATAAAAGCTGATCAGGTTAGTTTGACAGGACCGATCCCTTGTAAACCCATGCTGATATGGAGTCATACACTTATTTTCATTGAGATACTCCAAAATAGCATCTCTTAGGAAACCCTCAAACAGTTTACACACAACAGAAGTTAAACTAGCAGGCCTATAATTCCCCGGGTCACTTTTTGTCCCCTTTTTGAATATTGGCACAACATTTGCTATGCGCCAGTCCTGGGGAACAGACCCTGTCACTATAGAGTCCTTGAATATTAGAAATAGGGGTCTGTCTATTACATTACTTAACTCCCTTAGAACGCGGGGGTGAATGCCATCTGGACCTGGTGATTTGTCTATTTTGATTTTTTTTAGGCGGCACTGCACTTCTTCCTGGGTTAGACAGGCGACATGTACTGAGGCAGTTATCTCATCCTGCTGTATATTACCTGGCATTTCATTTTCCTCTGTGAATACAGCAGAGAAGAATATATTTAATAGATTAGCTTTTTCCTGATCCCCGTCTATAACTTCTCCCTCATTACTTTTTAAGGGGCCAACGCTTTCATTTTTAACCTTTTTACTATTTATATAGTTAAAGAACATTTTGGGGTTTGTCTTACTCTCTTTGGCAATGAGTCTTTCTGTCTCCACTTTTGCTGCTTTTATCTGATTTTTACATATTTTATTTTTTTCCCCGATAGCTTTTTAGTGCTTCCTCACTGCCTTCCTGTTTTAGTAGCTTAAATGCCTTTTTTTTGCCATTTATTACCCCATTTACATTTTTATTTATCCACATTGGTTTTCTCTTGTTCCTGACTCTTTTATTCCCATACGGTATGTACCTTTCACAGTGAGAATTTAAGATATCCTTAAAAATCTCCCATTGAGTGTCTGTACTCTTGTTTTTGAGGACATTTTCCCAATTTACAGTGTTAAGGGCTTCTCTTAGTTGATCAAACTTTGCCTTCCTAAAGTTCATGGTTCTTGTGGCTCCTCTAAGAGTTCCCTTATTGAAGGACAAGTTATAATGTATCATATTGTGATCACTATTTCCTAGATGCCCCCTGACCTGCACATTAGTTACTCTGTCAGGTCTGTTGGTTAATATTAAGTCCAGTAGGGCGCCCCCTCTGGTCGGGTCCTGTACCATTAGGGACAGATAATTATCCTTACTTATAGTCAGAAACCGCTGACTGCTGTAGTTCCAAATAATTTCAATGAGAATGCTAGATTATGTGCAGGAAGTATACTTAAGTATGCTTCTGGCTTACACTTCCTGGAAGCAAGTGAGACAGTAAAGAGAGTATAATGTCCCTGACACCCTCACTATAGAAGAGTGCATATTAAACTCATCTGTGAGTACTTTAGAATGCACTCCTCCAAATCAGGGAAAAATAAATAAAAGCACCTACCTGACACAGAAGAGCCCGACCGCCTCCATGTGGCAACTATACTTGCCACTGATTGGCTGCTTTAAGCCAATCCATGGGACGACTTTCCACAGATGAGCACAAGGCCATGCCTGCAGTGGAGCTGACTGGAGGAGAGTACATCATGTGCACAGAGATGTATTCGACCAAACACATCTTCTGCATGGCACTTAGCTGGGGGTTGGGCAATGGGGACAAATGCGTCGCTCCATGCGTTTGCAAAATGGACCACGCAGCCATCATTTGCCGATGACAGCTGGAGTGCCCCTTTAGGAATGCATGAACCAAAACCATAGGAGCCCATGCAAAACTAGTTCCAACATCCTTTAAGAACATAAAAAGGACTAGATTGTCCCTTTAAAAATTTAATATATGCTTATACAAACATTTGCTAGTACTCAGTATCGCTGGAGTGTACATTTTCATCTTATACATTTATTCTCCACACAAAAGGCCAACTTGTCACTCACTTGTTTGTGTCTATTTCGATACATATGAACACATCTAAGACCCTGTGTTCTGGCACATTATTTCTGGGGAAACTATATTAAACTGACTTTCTAAACTATATTGGGTAACCCGTCATATTGGGCTGACTTCAACAGAACTGCTCAATTATACCCTTGTTATAAATATTAGAAATTTAAAAAAAATACTTGTGAACCAACTAAGGAATGTATCATCCACTTTAAAACAGGTCAACTAATGAACATGGATTAATGAGAGTTTCTTAGTGAGCACATTTTATGGTTGTGTGTTTGTGCAAGGAAGGCCTGCAGGTATCCGCTAAAATAGAGCAAGATAAAGTATTTATGCAAAGTTTGCATTAACAGTTCCAGGTAGGAGACTGCTGTGTCACAAGTTTAGAGTGTGAAAGACCATCTTTGCAATGGAAATATACAGGGCAGGAAAACAAACCTAAGTCAAGAAACCAGGGCTTTTGGTATTATTTCTAGAAATGTGTCAACCCAACAAATCCTTGGCCCACTACTTTAATATAAATGTGCAGAATTAATTTACACCACATTAGTGTCTGTACAATTTGACTCCATGAAGGTCTATCAGACTTCACCCAGTTAAGGTCATAGAATTAAGTTAGGCCTGCTGACCAATCACAAACAAAAGGGAATATGATATACCAAGTAAATAACTTTCTAATTGAGATTAAAAAAAGTTACAAGAGCAAATGGGTTGTGTTGCCATTTACACACAACAAAAAACCCAGTCAAAAACTAGGGGTGTCACCAAATGAGTACAATGGAAAACGGCTCTGATGAGCCATAATATAGTTGGGCATTGACACTAAAATTAAACAAAGTAACCGATAATTGCTGCAGCCTTACATGCCTGTTTATTGATTTGGAGGTTTACAGCTCTAGACACAGGAGGGCTGGATATGCCGATGATTAACATCTCTTATTATGTGTCCATTAAGCCGTTCAAACAGTACCACGGATTGCAGAAGACCTGTCTGGAGGACACAACCGAAACAGAGTAGGGAGAGGCTGTGTCTTTAAGAGCAGCCTGGACTCGGACCATGTGCTCAGCAGGAAACACAAAGCAACAACAAAAGAAACTACCTTCTATTTCCTCCCGCAGCAAGGAGAGCATGCAAACCACTAGATCGCCAACACGAACCCAAATTCTCTCACCCGTCCGGTCACCAGCCGGTCCCGGGGGCCACGTAACGCGGGCACCGAGAGTGCCAGTAAGGACAGAGACCAGCGAGACACAAAGGGAGGGAGAGCGGACTACGGAGGGGCGGAGGGAGGGCTGAGGAAAGAAAGACAGCAGAACAACATCATGACACGCACAGTGACCAGCACACGTGTGGCAGCCCTACCGGAGAGATCACCCCGACAGCAGTACCCGAGTCATGCCAAACCGAGCGCCCTGCTTACAGACAAAGAGCTGCAGCAGCACATGGGCAGGATGTGAGGGAGGGAGCTGGGGACTGAAGCCAGCACATTCACACGGTATACACGGGGGGAGTACAGCCCGAGTCTACGGGCTGCACGGCGTGTCACCGCACAGGGTAGCTTCTGGTCATGACAGTATACAGTCTAATTATCAGGGGACACAAGGACGCTGAGATCATTACAGCGAATAGGTGTGCAGCTAGCAGCAGGGCGACCCTGACCTAGTATAACAATAGAGAGGGCGCAGAACGGACAATTACAAGTCGAAACACGAATAGATCCAGCTTCGTATCCTGATGTAACCCTTTCGGTGGGTTACAATGTAGCGCTCAATTAATAGTGAACAATGAGCCCAGATTCCCGCATGCAGCGCACGGGAGGGCAGACACATTGTATATAAACAGAACACAGGCCGTGTGCACACATCCCAGCTGACTCGCTCGCAAGGGCTGCTGTTGCCGCGGGCACAATCCCCAGGTATTCACTGTGACAGGGAGCACACGGTCGGCTAGGGGGTCTGCAGAGCACGGCGCATAGGGCAGTGACACATGTCGAGCAATAAAGGGTTATATCAGGTGGGCACACACAGCGCTCGCCAGCGGCCAGCAGGTGACCTGGTCTGACGGGCTGTTGTGTCAACCCATTACCGTAACCATTTCGGTCGCTGTTACCGACTGGCCAAATCCGGCGAGACATGCCAGGTTTCAGATACAAACCCTACCCGTAGGTGTTAATGCGGCCCCTTATACCAAGGGCACAGCTGGATTAGTGTGAGGAGCCTGAGTAACAGCAGCGGCTGCACCCCCGACAGTTGACTGTCGCTCTGGGGTCAGGTCACGGCCACCTCTCTAGGTGTGTCTGCCACCTTGTGTATCCGTTTTACCTGGCAGGCTCGGGCCTCTGGCTGCTAGTCTTCTATTTCGGCATCAGCAGAGAGATGTGTAGAAGGCACTCAACTCCCCCGAATACTGGGGGGAGCACGCCCGAGTCTCGTGAACGTGCAGCGTTTTCAAAAGTGCTGGTCCCTGTCCCTTTAAGGCCCCGGGCGCGGCCCCGAGGCAGACAACGACTAACTTCAATTCACAACATTCCGGAGCGCGCACGCAACGTGACCAACCAAAGGGCGCGCACGGACATATACAGAGTGCGGCAATTTTACTTGGAGCTTACGTCATCCCCCTAACCAAGCCAGCGACCAATCACATACAAACGGGTTTCTGCAAGGGCTGCCAAACACACGGACAGGTGACGTAATTGTGGCACGCCCACACCACATTACCGAGGGACACCCTCAAGCAAAATACACCTGTCTGAGGACAGGTAACCCGCCCTCACAATCCCCGGGGTTTAACACAAACTACACGAACAAAAACGGGCTGCAGTGACATGATGGCAGCTGTACACATTGAGAGTGAGTGACCCAACATTTGTCAGTACATGTTCAAGGGGTATACTGATAAGAAAAAAACAAATTACAAAGTATCAAGAACATTAAAATGTAACTAGAAACAAACAAAAAACCACAGCCTGCATGCAGTCTTGCTACCTTTATGCCTCCTTAAAGTGCACACCTGCTCAACAGAAGGCCTACTCTATGTATTATAACATTTCATTTTTACACAATGCTAGTCAAATAGCTTGCAAACGTGCAGATGACTCAGAAATCTTTCATTGTTTGCTTTCTGAGCACACCGGCAACCTTCCACCATACATGCCAACCATAGATGAGCCAGCATTGGTTTGACAAGACTGGAGTGCGAGCCTTTTGGCATCCACACAAATAAACTGCTACAAAGTATAATTTCCATTGACAAAGTAATCCATACCTTTTTTCGAAAGGTTTATTTTTTTTCTTTTTAGTCACCTACAGCATTTTTGGTTTAGGTAGTGAGTTAAGCATCACTGGGTCCTTGAAGACCCTGTCCTGTATTGGTGGGGGGGGGAGTGGATTGTGCCTTCTGGCCCCCACTTCCCCTTGAAGAATTCAGTTTTTCGTGGACGTGAAGACATCAGTGGGTCTCCCTAGGATACTTTGGAAGACCCGGCCCACCCAAGGCTTATGACTGGGTGGGAAGGAGGGGGCTGTATATTCCTTTTGGGGGAGTGCAGCTCCAGAAGACGAAGACTAGGGACTCAGCTCCACTGTGGCCCTACAGTTTGGATCACCGATCACCTTGTTTTCACCGTGCATGGTAGTAGAGAACGATCCCCAGGCTTTCAAAAAATAGCATAAAAAAAAATTACTAGTTCTAAGATCTAAATTTTTAGAACACCAGCAATGGGCTGGGGCAAGAAATGGCACAAAAAAATGGCTGTCCCTCCCCTACGAAATGCCATACCTCTGCTTATTAGAGGATTTCTAAATTCAAATTGCCATGTGATGCTTTACTAATGTCCTGTTTAATAATAATACAATGTTGCTGAATATGATGCTGCAATATGAATAAAATAACAAACAAACTACTCCCATCTTTCATTTTCCCAGGGAAGTGAAAATAATGACTTCCCTTCTATCTTGATTAAAGGTTACCTACATAAGAAATTAAAATTAAAAGTGGAACTATTGCTGGGAAAGTACTTCCATTTTTCATATATTTTGCAAAAATCAATTCTATTTTAGAATGTTAAACATTGTGCCCAGTAATATTTTGAAGAGTATTAAAAAGGGAAATTAGAGTCAAGTTTACAGTGTTTCTTCCATGGTTTCACACCTCCAAGTAAAATATCATCCAGTTTTAATAAAAGTTTTTCGAAAAACACAACACAGCAGGTCCCCACACCGAATTTGTTCTTAGAAATCACCATTAAAAAAAAATCCTATCCTATCCTAAGGGATAGCAGTGACTTATGATAAGGCAGCAATATAAGTACAGCTTCCATAATTATAATCCCCAGGCTCTTTTTGTACATAACCTAGTTGGAAAGTACATGTACACACAGCTCATAGTGTAACTGATCATAATAAGAACAGGCATTGCTGGAGGTGAGGGGGGTGGAGTTCAACATGTATTTATGGTGCACAGTACCCCAAGAATAAACAAAAACATTCAACTGTATGACATTGGATTCTCTCCTTTCACTGCTGCTTCTGGCAAGGAGCAGGTATCAGTGTCAATAAATGGAACAAAATACAGTATATGGACAAAAGTATTGGGACAAATGACCAATACACCAACAGGGACTTTTATAACATTGCGTTCTAAATACATAGACAATAATATGCAGTTGGTCCCCCCATTCTAGCTATAACAGCTTCCACTATTCTAGGAAGGCTTCCCACAAGATTTTGGAGTGTGTTGGAATTTTTGCCCATTTATCCAGTAGAGCGTTTGTGAGGTCAGGCACTGATGTTGGATGAGAAGGCCTGGCTCGCAATCTCCATTCTAGTTCTTCCCAAAAGTTGTTCGATGGGGGTTGAAGTCCGAGCTCTGCGAGGGTCAGTCAACTTCTTCCACAACAAACTCACCCAACCATGTCTTTATGGACCTTGCGTTGAGCACTGGGGCACAGTCATGCTGGAATACAAAAGGGCCTTCCTCGAACTGGTCCCACAAAGTGGGAAGCATAACATTGTCCGAAACATCTGGACAATGCTGAAGCATTAAGATTTCCCTTTGCTGGAAGTTAGGCTCAACCCCTGAAAAACAGCCACATACCATTATCCAGCCTGTCAAACTGTGTGATCCACATGACAGGTTTCCACTGCTCCAGAATCTAGTGGTGGCATGCTTCATCCCACTCAATCTGACACTTGGGATTATACTTGGTGATGTGGTGATTGCATGAAGCTGCACAGCCATAGAAACCCATTCCATGAAGCTCCCACTGCACACTTTCTTGTGCTGATATTAACACAAGTGGAAGTTTAGAACTCTTCAGCTGCGGAATCAGCAGAGCGTTGGTGACTTTTACGTACCAGGCTCCTCAGCACTCGGTGACCCCGCTCTGTGACTTCATGTGGTTGTTGCTGTTCCTAAATGCTCCTACTTTCTAATAATACCACCATTATGATGACATTTCACAAACTGACTTCCAAAGGTGGCATTCTATCCCAGTACCACACCTGAATTTACAGAGCTCTTCATTTCCACAAATGTTTGTAAACACAGACTGCATGGCTAGGTGCTTGATTCTATACACCTGTGGCAATTGGTCTGATTGAAACCCCAGAATTCAATAATTTAGAGTTGTGTCCCAATGTGTGTGTACATTTAATATGGATGGGGGAAAACACAAGATCTAAAAGCATGCACTGAGAAGTGGGAACATCAGAAGTTGGAAGATGTTAATCTAGACCAGTTCTCAACCTTCCGAATGCCGCGACCCTTTAATACAGTTCCTCATGTTGTTGTGACCCCCAACCATAAAATGATGTCATTATATATTGTGAAATATGTGTTTTCCGATGGTCTTAGGCGACCCCTGTGAAAGGGTCGCGACCCACAGGTTGAGAACCACTGATCTAGACCCTGCTGAATCTAAAACTGAAAGCCTAATTTCATTTTTAGGGATGATTAAAAATAAGAACTGCATCTAATGTACTTTACATTAAAGAGACCCATCTGGACAATTAAAATTGGTTTTCGAGAAGCCATGATGCAAGTTTTTACAAAGTATACAGGATCATACAACCCAATGTGATTAGGACTGGACTACAGTTTACAGGCTTACTAAAAAACACATTGCTCTGAATTTTGCATATTTGCACATTGTCATTCCACGTATAGATGAAAATATTTGATGTAAATGTCATAGTAGACTGCATAGTGTCTATAGAATCAGTCATCCCTTCACCTTGGTTAAATTCATTTTAGATTATGAATGCACAGCACAGCCTGTTGTACTGCTAGGTCATGTGGTGGCAAGTCGTGACATCCAATGTACTTTATGCAAATCACACCAAGGGCCATTTATGTCCAATTACGCAACATCAGAGCTAACACTTTAACACCTAGAGTGCCAAAAGGATACAAGCCCCTGTAGGCGGCTTTTCCACAAAAAATAAATACCTGACTATTGTAATTACGCTGCAGGGCACGGCTATCAAACCAGTATGGATTTTTTGTTTTGTAAACTCATGTGTTTAGTTCAGATACCAATTAATTGTAGGTATAAGAATATTAAAATAGTTTGTTAATATTAACGCAAGTCGCATTTTGCCTTCCACCATCCAACAGTATGTGTTTCATAGCATTTGTTGGAGTAAAACGTCATGTATTTGTCATGTTTTATCTTCATTTTCTTAATTATGCCTGAATAAAGGACTTTAGTGTCCTATAAGCTCGTATTTAGTATCCTCTCAGCTGTTTAAGGTATTGTTTCTATCAGATGTTTGTGATTTATTACAAAAGTAACTTTACTGCTACCTATTCTACTAGCTTTTTCCCTCTTCTACCACAACGTCCCACTCACAAATGAAAAGACCCTGCTGAAGAGACTGGCACAAATGGAGAGCAAATTATCTCTCACTACATGCCAAAAAAAAACAAAAAACACATTCCTAAAGGCCCTGCCATTAAGAATCCCTAGTTGGGAATAAAATAGCCAGAACCTCTTGGTGAGATATGCCTAACACTAGATCTATTAACCCTTTCGGTGCCAACCACATACAGAATACCCGGTTGGCAAAGCAGACCAAGGATACCAACCACACATCTCATACATGGCGTCTCTGAAGAGAGCTTGATCACTGACTTTAGGCCAAGTGCTGCCTAACATGGTTGTTTGCTACCATTTTAACCCTTTGCATTTAGGTAAAGGAGATATTAGCCGGCTGCCATGAAGCCTGGTCCCCGCTAATATGCACGGGTCAGTGATTGTAATTAAATAGGTGCCCCTCCACTAGTAAAAACCGTTGCCAAATAATTAGGACAAATATAAAACCGTTCAATCGAACAGTGTGCATGTGTGGATACTTACTACCAGCCAGCTCCTATGAGATTTCCAGTGGATCCAACAAGACCCCCTACACATGCATGCACAGAAATTGCTCCCATTGATTCAATGGAAGGGCTTTGCTGCAGTGATTGGCTTCCAGCAGCCAAAACTGGCACACATCACAGAGAACGGAGGGATCTGTACACTATATCTTTGGAGCATCTGTCTCTTCAGCAGGTCAATCCATATTATATTGTCAAGTACTTTGATATGGATTCATTATGGGTGATGCTATTGGTGGAAGCATTATGCCTCTTTAATACACAGAATATGTATGTTAATGCAAAATCCAATTGACTGCATAGCTTGTATGAAAAAGCAAAGCATGTCTTGCCTTCTCGATGTTACGATGCTAGATAGCAGGACCTGCGCTGCACCCAAATCTAGGTCAGCTCAAATACAGGGATTAGCTTGGGAAGTCATCATACCATGTCAGCTCCTCCTCTCCAAGCTTTCAAATGCCTTAGAGGCTCCCAGGAAACTCAATGTGGCTGAAAGGGAGGGAGCTCTAGGACGCAGTTACCATTATTCTGACGGTTGGCTCAAACTTAAAATTATTATCCTCTAATGTGCCATGTGGTATAATCGACTGGCATTTTTTTTATTCTTAAACTGCCAGTAGAAGACTTTTGTCGTAAGAGATACCCAAACATTCATGAACATATAGCTTTCCAGAGCAATAACCAGCTCCCAGAAACTTCCCCAAGCCATTGAACCCGAATAACCTTCTAAAACCCTGATGACCTGCATACCAATGTACATTTTAATAATGGAAGATGGGCACAGACAACTGATCACTATAAAAGCGCCACAAAACAGCAAGGGAATCTTAAGAAAATAAGTGGCAAACACTTTGATTGCTTTGGCACTTTGTTTTTCATTAAACTAATATGGATACGCCAAAAAAATGGAAAATCCAATTTATGGAACTAATCATAACTTATGATACAGAGATCGTCTTTGTAATCAAGTAGAATGAAAGCCGATCGTACATGAACCATGAAGTGGCATCACTTGTATTTTTTACACGTAAGTATTTCATTTGCGGAATGCATTGGAATAGGTTCATAAGTTTACTGCTGAAGGATAAAAAAAATTCCTCATTTATATTCAGGACTGTAATTCATAATCCAAACAGCCATTTATATTCTACTGTGTATTGCAGGAGATTCCCAGCAGGGCACGAGTCAATTATTGCATTAATCCATCTTGTGTACATAGTTCATAAGGTAACTAGGTAAAAACACAAAGCCACATCTGTGTAAAAATAAGGTTACACACACTTTGTATTTAATTACTGCTCAGTTTTAGTGTTTCTTTAATTAGTAATATAATCAGTTGTAGAAAGATTAGTAGGAGTTATCAGCTGCCATGACAGCTCACTGTATCAATGAATGAGTGGATGGATAGATGGAGTTTTAAGTTGTTTTTTTTATTATTGTAATATACAAAACTGTCACAATGTTACGCAATGTTTGCATGAAACACCGTAAGGAAATAAGAAAACTCTACAATGTATGCAGTCTGAGGACATTATCAGGTTGTGGTAAGCAACCAACTGAAATCTAGTACTATGGGAGAATGTTTAAGCTGATCTGTAAGATAAGCAAACTATACTTATTTAACCCTTCACAAATTTGCAATCAGGTTAAATGTTTAAAGCAAAACAACAGACCTGTACAAGAAGCAGAAAAAAAAGAATATCTTAAGGAGCTCTCCCAGTGCCCAACCCATATGAACCAGCTACCCAGAAGAAGCTAAGAGTTGCCCAACCCATATGAACCAGCTACCCATTAGAAACTCACATTGTCATGGAAGTCTCCTGTTGTCTATTGAATCCACATATACACATGGTGTTCAGTGCAATGGTGGTAAGAGTTGCTAAAGGCACCAGTCTAGAGCTGGAGGCCAACAGCTACATTATATCATCAGGGTAGAAGAAAGAAACTTCATGAACAAGTTTTAAGTAGCATTGTGTTTTAACTAATCACGTGGCCTGTGTTTGGCTATACAACCAACTACATACGAGATAAAGCTGTGAGTTTGCTTCTGTAGTGGCTTTACTACAAGGAATGTTTATTCTCTAAAGGAAGAATTGACAAGAGAAACGTGCTAGTGAATAGTGAGACTTAAAACCACAGCTCCCCATTTAGTAAATAAACCCCCAAAACAATAGTCAGCTCACCTACACAAAACACCTATTTTGACAACTTTAAAATAAATAAATAAAAAACAGCCAAACAATTTGAAAGAGAACATTGATATGATCTAAACCATGTTACAACAATTTAGGTCATCATTGAATAAGCCATCTTTGTTAAGTTTAACAAGGGATTGAAATATCCCACCATTTGTGTACCTCTGTATATTTTACCCAACATTAAATCAACTTCTTGCTAAATGCCATTAGTAAAGACTAACTTTTAAAGTTTAGAGTGTCCCTTTAAACATCACTGTGTGCTCTGTATAGAAGTTTTGTTTTTATGAAAAGTTTTTTTTTTCCTCTACCCTGGAAAACAGGGTACTCCTTCAGGTGATGTCCTTGCATGACACTCCCAAGAGCCAGTATAATGTATGTTTACTTCTATAGTTACTAGCCAGAAGAAATACCTCATTCAATGAATGCAGAATACATTCTTTCCATCCATGTTTGTATTTTAACTGTCTAGTTGGCATGTTGAGCAGTTAACACAAAGGCTGTTCCTAGGTAGTAAGCCCATTTTCTCACAATAGTTTTAATGGACAACCTGTCTTGATACGTGACGAACATCTTGCAGTTACATAGCACAACATGTTAGACTGGGCTAAGGATTTTGAACATGTTAAAAAGTGAACATTGCTTACTCAACTGCTGGTTGTGTTTGAAAACTCTGGATCATGTCTGTATGGCAACAGCAGGCATATTAGGAAATGTATTCTGTTGCTCTCAGGAACCACAAGTACAATCCTGGTGTTGATGAACTCATCTTGCTCAGTGACTAACCCTGCCATGGCTCCTAAAGTTTTATTGCTGGCACCTAACTTTTTGTATCATATATTCTGATCTTTATGGACCCTGTTAAAAAAATTAAAAATTCATAAGGCGGTGTTCTGCTCTATGCTGAAAAGGCATCTGTCAAGAGGGAAGAACATTCAAATGGCAAGCTGTCACCTTTTAGAAACCAAATGAAATGTATCACAACTTTCCCTACAGATATTCATTAGTGAATGATCCTCCTACGAGGATGAGGTTTAAAGGGAAGGTGGCCTTCAGCTCACTAACACCACTATGCATTATATGATGATGATGATGATATTTATTAGATATGATACAAGGTTCAGCTCATCTTTTATTGCAGGAAAAACAGACATGGGTTGGACTCAAGAAGCGGAAACTTTTCAACAATTTTGTGAACAGACATACCAGACTGTCATTTTTAAAGATTTGCAACACTTTTCTCAATCAGTACGTTGGATGATACCAATAGAAAATAAAAACAATGAAAGATACACTAAAGGAACGTCTTACTAGTTTTATCACAACATTTGCAGTATAATTTATTAGGATGACCTTCGTTATGTCTGACGGAAAAAATACCAGTTTTGAGGAAGTTCATATTAAGGTAAGAGGGCAGATGAGGACAGTTTAATATATGTTTACAGGGCCTTACCAATAATGTGTGTTTGTAACAAAAACACAACAATGGAGTGGTTAATAACCCTTCCATTGCTAGGACATGCACAGTGGCGTATATTCATTAAAGGAAGAAGTGTCAGGAGAGCGATGCTAACTCTTATCTTATATTCATTATGAAGGGCCAACACTAGCATGTTTCTGCATACTATCAACTCCCCTTTTAGTGAATAAACCCCAGCGTAAATGTTTGATAGCAATATATCTCTATTCAACAAACATAATAAATTGTCCAGATGATGCAATGGATCACGTCAGCACTGGGCAAGCCTAGCCATCCAAGGTAGAATAGGAGGGAATATATATATATACACATACATACATACATACATGTCATAGAGGCATGACAAAGAGCAAGAAATACACATGTACAGAATACCCTTAAGCTGTCCTGATGTTTTGGAGTCTCTGGGTCTCTACATCTGCCTAGTAATAACACAAGCCATACTGAACCCTACTGCTAACACCCCAAACCCATACAAATATAGGTAATAGCAGAAGTGGAGAAGCAGAAAATGCTGATCAACCAGTCCCCAGATCACATCAGACGTGAGACAAGCCCTCCGGTGACCGGCCATAAACAGCATAGGCGGCAGTAAGCATTACCAGCCACAGCTGAGCTCCACATACAGATCGGACGCCATGAACCAGGCAAAAGGAAAACATCGCAAACACGATCAATGCAGACAACCGTGTGCAGGGCTGGATGAGGCCGAGTATATATATATATATATATATATAAAATATAAAATTATATATATTGTACATATAGGCCTCACGAACAGATGTAGAAAATAGGGGCAGATGCATGGTCGTTTAACGGGTATGAGTGTGCGCAAATAAGCAGCCGTGCTGGAAGTTTGCACAGCTAGCATGCAAAAACGCACACCGTGGCCGAGCATTGATAGACCTAGCAATAAAAACCCGGGGACGGGCCGCAGATAATGACCTTTTTAACCCTTCGATTGCTGCTTACCTGTCTGGGCGATCGCGCTGCCTCCTCCCTCGGATTCAGCTTCTTGTCACCCACCTCCCCCCCACAATACAGGACCGGTTGGGAGACCCCACCATCCGTGCCGGGAGAAGGTGGTCACGGCGGCCCTGTCATTCACAAATCTATAGTAGAAAACAGCTGCGTAAAAATCGGTTCTGAAAATACCGGGATCTCCCCCTCCCCGGTACTAACCAGCTGGGGCGGGGGGGAGAGACTGCTGTAAAGACATTACTACACAGGCATGCGTTCAACGACGACCGTAATTACCCGACCACACGGTCACATAGGCTATCATTACCGTAATCCTAATACTTCGTGAGACGTAGAACAAAGACTGCCACAGCTGGGTTTGTGAAGCAATACGACGCTTCATTGTGTGTATGCTGTACATGCAGAAGGACCAAATGATGGCATTTACCAATATGCCAGTCAAGTCTAGTTGGTTATTCATGGCTTTTATGCAGCATGTCAGCTATGCCACTTACACTTTAGTTTGCCAAGACAAGTTAGTAAACCAAACCATGTGAAACTGGTGTATGCAGAGGGTCTTCTTTCTAAGATGCAGTTATGAGTATTATCTAGGGTCAGTGGCTAAATGGCTCTCTCCCAAGAGTAGTAGTGTGGCATAGAGTGTCCCAGACTCACTGTAGGCCCTCACTCTGCTGTAAGTGGGAACATTTTCATATACAGTATTTAGCTATTGTCCTGCGATATTACATTTGTGAGCAATATTTGAGAATACTTAATATCTGGTTTTCATAAATGGCTCCCTCGTATTAAAGGGAATTTTTCTGGTCTTCCCAGAAAGTCTTGATTTTGCATCAAGTGACCACAGACTGGAATCACTCATTAATCGGAGTGGATTGTTGCCTGTTCCACATCATTGAAGTGTTCCATAAGTAAGGTAAATACATGTTCAGTGTAGGACTCGCCTAAGAGGTTTGCCATGAAGTGGCAAGCGAGCTTCCAGTTTAAATGGGCATTGGAGTGAAACTAAAAAAAAATTGTCTAAATATGCATAGGGATTTGGGATAGTGCGCAGGTTACTATTTTTTGGTGTTTATTCTCTCTTCGACTGCATCTCCACAAACATGACCACCAACAGCTCCTCCATATTGCTCAAAGATAAACTTGTGTGAACTTCCAGAAATTCTGCAAAATGGCAGAACTTCCAGTGACATCCTCTCTGATTGGATGGTCAGGGAAGATGACGTCCACCATTTTGTCCTAAAATAACATGTGTGAACTTTGGCCAAAATGACAGAGCTTCCGGTGACGTCCTCCCCCTGATTATATGATCCAGGGAGAGAACCTCCTTCCCTCAGCCAGGGCATTGAAAATGGGTTGTCGATGGGTATTCCAGCATGACAATGACCCAAAACACATGGCCAAGACAACAAAGGAGTGGCTCAAGAAGAAGCAGATTAAGGTCCTGGAGTGGCCTAGCCAGTCTCCAGACCTTAATCCCATAGAAAATCTGTGGAGGGAGACAAAGGTTCGAGTTGCTAAATGTCAGCCTCGAAACCTTAATGACTTTGAGAGGATCTGCAAAGAGGAGTGGGACAAAATCCTTCCTGAGATGTGTGCAAACTTGGTGTGCAAACTACAAGAAACATCTGACCTCTGTGATTGCTAACAAGGGTTTTGCCAACAAGTACTAAGTCATGTTTTGCATAGGGGTCAAATGCAAATCAATGTATAATTTGATAATTTTAATGGTAGATTTATTTGAACAGTAAGAGACAGAATAACAACAAAAATTTTTTTTGTTGTTATTCTGTCTCTTACTGTTCAAATAAATCTACCATTAAAATTATAGACTGATCATGTCTTTGTCAGTGGGCAAACATACAAAATCAGCAGGGGATCAAATATTTTTTACCTTTACTGTATGTGTCTATGTGTGTATGTTTATGGTGTTATCTATCTATGTATATGTTAGTGTAGAGCTGCTCTGGACAATCATCATACCCCAAATTTACTTCAATACCCAACCATAATTTTAAAGCATATCTCTCTTTACTCTCATGAATAGAAGCAAAGAACGAGTTAACATAAAACGGCTAAAAAACAAATGATAAAACATCCAGAGTTACATAAACCCCCACCTCTTAATTTGCTGCTCACTGTAGCTGCAGGTCAGATAATTTCTCCTCATCATATTTATATTATTTTCTTCCATTCTGTTGATTTTTCTCTTCCTCTAACCTTTGGTTACTATGTTATCTGTGTGCCTGGATCACTGTGCCTGTGGGCACTCTGCCCACTTATTCCTGTTGTCCTTTCAATGGGTCTCAGGTGCCATTTCATCTCACCCGGTCCAACACACCCCCTTCACCACCCCCACTTCTTTTCTACTTGTCCTCAAACCTGTGTTTTGTTTGTCGCAATCTGTTCACTTTCGCTTCCATCTTCTTTTGGTTCTTCTCTGCCTCTGTCTTTATTGCGGCGGCCATCTTGGTCTTGTGGCGAACTCTTGGTTCGCAAGAGTTCGCTGTCATTTTTTGCTCCTCTCAGTTTTGGTAGTGTTACTGGCATTTAAACGTGGGTCGTGAGCACGGAACAGTGGTTACAACGGTTCATACATACAGAGCTGTCACTGGATGCCTTTATGGCATGGTTTGAATCTAAGTTCTCTAGCTCTGTGGATACTTTTTTTCTTAGAATGGCGACCAGCATGCCTCAGGCAGGAACATCCCTTCAGGGTCAGACTTTTATAACTCCGATGAGGAACCTACCGCGTCCAAACTCCCTTTGAAGCAACCAATGGATTGCTGATGAACAGACAGTGATGACATCCTGTAATAAGGCTAAGCTGTCCATGAGAAAGGTGTTCCAGGCTGGCCCCTGTTTTTCCTGCAGGGCTGGATGACCATGGGGCCAGGTGTCTAGCCGTACTTCTTTCCATGGCTCCAGTAGCTTTCTGCAGGCCCAGACATCCTATTGAGGATCCTACCATAAATGCGCTGGTAAAACCCATAGGTTTCCTCGGCTCCATTTTCAGGAATCAGACGGGAGAGTTTCATCAAGTGATCAACTTGTGGGCCCTAAACGCCTTCGTGGTTTAGCGCTAGGGAGGGCATCCATCTGCTGTGGGACCAAATATCAGAGGGAGACTGGTTCACCAAATTGGACCTCAAGGACGCTTACCTCATGGTCTTGATCAACCCGGACCACCGGAAGTACCTTCAATTACATTGGGGCAGGCAGATATGGCAGTTCAAATCGCTACCATTCGGCCTCAGTTACGCCCCTTGGTCCTCAAGCCTGTTATAGCCATCTTCCGGTCTCAGGTTATCAGATCTATCATATACCTTGACATTATTCTCTGATTGTCAACATACCCCCCGGGAACAGACAGACTTCATCTCTCAGACACTACACCAGCTGGGGTTTGACGTCAACATCCTCAAGTCGGAATTGACTCTGAGTCAACAAGTTCAGCTCTTGGGATTCGAGATAGATTCAAAGTCGACCATGTTTTAATTACCCTAGTTCAAGATCATCTCTATAATGAAAAAGAAAAGTGCTCTTCTGCACAAGGACTCATGCTTTTGTGTGTGGTGGGCCTCCCCTTATCCTGTACTCAGGTGATATTTCCAGGTCCCCTACATTATTGTGTTCTTTAGCGCTTTAAGGCCCAACACCTATGCAGATTGTATACACAGCTTGTATACATGACCTTTTTCTATCCCATGCTTTTAACCTCCTGGATCCCCTCCCATGACACTACTGCTTCTGCTGCACTCTCCTTTGGAGGACTACACTTCAGCCACACTCCTAGGCCTGATGGCAGAAAGGGTGGTGGTGTAGGCATCCTTCTCTCACCTCACTGCACCTTCCAGACTCTATGTCCATCCCTTGGTCCATCACTTACCCACCTATTTAATCTTTCTGTTTGACTAACTACCGCCCTATCTCTCTGCTTCCTTTTACCTCTAAGCTGCTTGAACGGATTGTGTACAATCGCCTCACTAACTTCCTCTTCTCTAATTCCCTCCTTGACCCTCTACAAACCCCTTCACTCTACTGAAACAGCTCTAACAAAAGTCTCCAATGACTTGCTCTCTGCCAAAGCAAAAGGTCACTACTCTATTCTAATACTACTGGATCTCTCTGCTGCTTTTGATACTGTTGATCACCACCTTCTAGACTCACTTGCTTCTATAGGCATTCGAGATACAGCTCTCTCCTGGATCTCCTCATATCTGTCTAACCGTTCCTTCTCTGTCAACTTCTCTGGCAAGACATCACCACCCCTTACACTTTCGGTTGGTGTCCCCCAAGGTTCAGTCCTTGGCCTGTTCTCTCTTTATACTTCCTCTCTTGGCAAACTAATCAACTCATTTGGCCTCCAGTATCACCTATATACAGATGATACCCAAATCTACCTGTCTTCTCCTGATCTCTCTCCATCTGTCATGTCCCGTATTACCAATTGCTTGTCTGCTATTTCCTCATGGATGTCACAACACTACCTGAAACTCAATCTTTCTAAAACTGAACTCATTATCTTCCCTCCCTCCATCTCCACTCCATTACCTGAATTCTCTATCATCATTAACAACACAACTATCCACTCCTACTCCTACTAACCAGGCCCGATGCCTTGGGGTCATCCTTGACTCAAACCTCTCCTTCATCCCTCACATTCAGTTCCTCGCCAGATCCTGCCGCTTGCACCTAAAAAACATCTCTCGTATCCGCCCATTCCTCACCCAAGAATCCACAAAAACTCTGGTTCATTCACTTATTTCCCATCTTGACTACTGCAACACTCTTCTGGTTGGCACTCCACTGTCTCGACTCTCTCCTCTACAGTCTATCCTAAATGCCGCTGCTAGGCTCATCTTCCTTGCACTTCGCTCCTTTTCTGCTTCCCCCTCTGTGAAACCCTCCACTGACTCCCAATTACCTTTAGAATTAAATTTAACATCCTGGTACTGACATATAAGGCCATCCATAATACTGCTCCTCCGTACATTTCTGACCTCATTAGCAAATACTCTCCTACTCGATCCCTACGTTCCTCCCATGGGCTAAGGCTCTCCTCCTCACTCATCACCTCTTCCTTTTCCCGTCTACAAGATTTCACTCGAGCTGCTCCATATCTCTGAAATCTACTCCCAAGGAACCTTCCGCATTCACCCTCCCTCCCGACATTCAAGAAACATCTAAAAACCCACTTCTTCAGAGAAGCATACCATCTTAGCTGCTAGAACTTCCTTGTCATCGATACAACCACCACACTACCTCTCACCGTTTCTCTATGCCTTATGTTTGTCACCCCATTTCCCTCTAGATTGTAAGCTTGCAAGCAGGGCTCTCTCCACCAAATGTATCGGTTTGTCTTAGTCTGTCAATTCTTGTCTTGTCATATCCCTTGAATTTATGTATTGTATTAAGCGCTGCGTAAACTGTTGGCGCTATATAAATAAACGATAATAATAATAATAATAATAATAATTCCCTTAATACGATCAGTCGGCTCAGTTCAAGGATGAGGTATGCCAGTAACTCAAGTAGTGGAACGGTTGCGCAATCGTTGGCGTGCAGCTGTATTTCGTGCTCACAGATGCGACGGGAGGGCTCTGGTCCCGCCACATAAATTGCTTGGAGTTGATCGCGGGGTCGTTTGGGATCAAGAGCCTGGCCAAGGATTGGATGGATGGCTGCCTTCTCCTATGGATGGACAACATGTCAGCAGTGAGGTATATCATCTTCCTAGGGGGCATGCTCTCCAAGCACCTTTCAGAGGTGATAAAGAAGATATCTGATCCCTGCAGGCAGAATATTTGCAAGGAGAGGAAAACCACATGGCTTCACAGGCGGATCTTTTTTTAGGAAATTCACCACCAAAGAGGCCCTCTATACTTGGACCTATTTGCAGTCAGAACAAATCACCAAATTCTTCAGCTGGCCCCCAGATCTGGAAGCTCTAGCGAAGGATGCCATTCCTCCCTTTGTACTCATCCCAAGGGTCATTCCACTACCTGCAAAGATCCCAGACCTCCCTGATCCTAGTGGCTCCGCTCTGGCACTCACAACCCTGGTTCCTGGGTCTTCTGGAAATGATAGTTCAGGATCCCCTGGCTCTGCAGTCATTTCAATCTCTTCTTTCAGGCCCAGATGGTCAGGCAAATCCTTTGATTCTAAAAGGTCAGTTGTCTCTAGCTGTGTGGACAATCTCAGGGGTTTCCAAATGGACCCAAGTTTATTGGAGATTGCTCAAAGAATCAGAGAATCTTTTACATCCTACAGGTTGGCCTAGAATGTTCTGGTGTGTGGGACACCAGGTTGATCCCTATTCAGCACCTATAACTTATGTTACGGGATTGTTTGAAGAGAGCAAGTCTCACCGGTCTGTTAATGTCTCCCGGTGTACCTTCAGGACAACTCAAATTTCTGTGTAGCATGCGTCTGCATGTATCTGGCTCATACGGTGGCCAGGGTCTAGGATATTCTCAACTTCTTATGTCAAACTGTTTTGTGTGTTCTCTTCGCCCACCTCTGGGCATCGATGGATCATTCGGAGCTCACTCGGTAAGGTCCTTAGCTGACATCCTCTGGGAGGCAGACTGGTCCTGCGCTTCCACCTTCTGTACCTTTTACTTTTGCCTGTTGTGTTCTGCTGCTTTAGCGTTAGATTCTTAGCATTAAAAGAGCCTCCTGTCTTGACTATGCCCCCCAAACGGTTTGTATGTGCCGTCTTTGTTTCAAGCAGCATGTCTGTGCAATCTTTGCCCATAAATAGCGTATCTGTTCCATCTTTGCCGCTAAACAGCTTGTCTGTGAACCCCAAACAGCTTGTCAGTGCCATCTTTGCAACCAAACAGTTTGCCTGTGCCACCAAAGCCCCCAAACATGTCTGTGCCATCTTTGCAACCAAACAGCTTGTCTGTGCCGTCTTTGGCCCCAAACAGCTTATATGTGCCATCTTTGTCTCCAAACAGCTTGTCAGTGCCCCCAAAAAGCCTGCCTGTTCCATCCTTGCTAAACAGCTTGTCAGTCCCCCTAAACAGCCTGCCAGTGCAATCTTTGCCCTCAAACATTTACACATGCATGCTCACACTCACAAACGCCTACACAAGTACACATACACATTCATGCTCACTCCCTCTCGCATCCCATTACCTCATCCGCAGCTTTCTCTCTGGCGCTCGCACATCTTGCAAACAGCCTCGTTCTTACTGTGGGTTCATGTCTGCCAGCAAGTGTCGCGTCGGATATGACATCATATCCAGTCAGCACCGCACCGAATATAACGTCATATCTGGTGCGATATTGACTGACAGACGTGGCCCCACAGTAAAAGGGCGGATGCTCACTTTTATACGCGTACCCATGACTACGGCAGCCAATGTAGTTGCAGGGACAAAATCTATTTTGCTCCTGCAGCTTCCTCGGTGGCTGTAGACATGGGCACACAACTCATCAGTCCACAGAAAATTATCCGAAACGTCTTGGGGCCATCAAGATGTTTTTGGCAAATGTGAGACAAGCCTTTGTGTTCTTTATGGTCATCAGTGTTTTTCTTCCCCTTGCAGCTCTTGATTGTAGCAAGGTCCACAGTTCTTTAGATGTTAGTCTAGGTTCTTTTGTGACCTCCCAGATGAGTGGCCTGTGTGCTCTTGCATGAATTTTGGTAGGCCAGCCACTCCTGGGAAGGTTCACCACTCTTCCAAGTTTTCTCCATTTGTAGACAATAACCCTCAATGCGTGGTTCGCAGGAGTTGCAGTGCATTAGAAATGGGTTTATAACCCTTTCCAGACTGATAGATGTCAGTAGATTATTTCTCATCTATTCTTGAATTTCTTTAGATTGCTGCAGCATGTACCTTTTAGCATACTACACTTTGCAAAACAGGTTTTTAATTGATGTTTAGATTCACCAGGACTGGCAGCAATCATACCTGGGTGTGTCTAGTTAAATTGAATTGAATTATCAATTACATTTTGTTAATGGGTTGATTTAGTAATAAAGGGGCAATTTACTTTTTCACTGGGGCCAGGTAGGGTTGGATAGCATTTTTTCTTTGTATACATGAAACCATAATTTAAAAACTGAATTTTCTGTTTAAATAAGTTATGATCTGAAACATTTGTATAAGAGTGACAAATATGCAAAAATACATGCACAGTGATGCTAAGACACATATACAGTACATACATACACAACTTTGCCCCTTACCTTGTTCCCATTTAAGCGTGAAACATTTTGGACCCTCTGCCCCATCAGCTAGCACACTCCAGTTGAAGTGAAGGCAAAATAACCGTGCTTGCAGCGTCATCCTCTCCTCCGATTGTGAGTGAGAGTGTGAATGAGAGCGAATGTGGGCACTGGGCAACGAATTTTGTTCACAAATTAAAAATGCCCCTGAACTGAATGGCCAGGGAGCGAAAATTGTTACCCAAAAACTAATGAGCCAAAAACGAACTGATAAACTTGTCTGAATCGTTTTTTGGCCCATTTGTGCAAGTCTAATAAATATGTTATTTTTCTTCTAAATGCTTTGGTCTGTTAGCCACTTCTCTAACCACACCCCTAAAAGAAGATGCCTCTGTTTAGCTATTTGACATAATTTCCATCTTACCTCCTGCCTTCAGTCCTTCAAAAAATCCCTCAAGACCCACTTCTCTAAGGACGCTTACAACATAGCACATTAACGCCATCCCATATTCCTTTAGCTCACCTTTCCCAGTCCCTCTCCTGCAATACTTACACTAGTGTGGCTGGTCCATCCCTTACATTGGCACTTTTACCTATTGTGTAATACACCCTAATTCCCTCTAGATTGTAAGATCTTTTGAGCAGGGCCCTCCTAACCTGTTGTTTCTGTAAATCAAATTATGTTACATGCTACTTGTTATGTCCTGTCTACCTAAGGAATTTGATGGTGCTACATAAAACAATAAATAATAATAATAATAGTATGTGGAGAGTAAAAATAATAATTTTTGTGCATATCCATATACGCAATGTGACAATATGTGGACACCAGTTCATCACACTTATATAAGCTTGTTGGACATCACATTCTAAAACCATAAAAATTTATATAGAGTTGGTCATAACAGCCTCTTTTCTTCTGGGAATGCTTTCCATAATATTTTGGAGCAGGCCCGGACTGGGACAAAAAATAGGCCCGGGCATTTCAGACTGAGCAGCAGGACAGTTAAAGAAAGAAGAAATGTTTCAGCACTCAACTCCCAGGAAGCTGGGAGCTAGCAGGAAAAAGGGCAAAACAAAAACAGAAAGCATAACAAAAATAGCAACGTTTCGGCCAAACAGGGCAGTTTGAGCTTGACAAAGACCCTGTTTGGCCAGAATGTTGCTTTTTTGTTTTGCTTTCTTTGAGTAAAGTAACCTAAGGATTGGAAGCTGATTGGAGTGCTGGGGTTCTTTTCTGTGTTCGTACACACACCAGGACAGGCTCTGCCACACCAACACCCAAACACACGCACACACACTAGGACAGGCTCTGCCACACTGACACCCGACCACACACATCAGGACAGGCTCTGCCACACTGACACCCAGACACACACATCAGGACAGGCTCTGCCACACTGACACCCAAACACACACACACCAGGAGGCTCTGTCACACCAACACCCATACACAAACACACACCAGGACAGGCTCTGCCACACCGACACACACACATACACACAACAGGACAGGCTCTGGCACACCGACACACACACATACACACAACAGGACAGGCTCTGCCACACTGACACCCGCATCCGGAGGGTTTCCACAGACGGTTTCACTCAGCCTGCCTGTGGCATCTTTGCCCCCATAACAGCCTGCCTGTGGCAACTTTGCCACCAAAACAGCCTGCCTGTGGCAACTTTGCCACCGAAATAGCCTGCCTGTGGCAACTTTGCCACCGAAACAGCCTGCCTGTGGCAACTTTGCCTCCGAAACAGCCTGCCTGTGGCAACTTTGTCACCTAAACAGCCTGCCTGTGGCAACTTTGCCACCAAAACAGCCTGCCTGCGGCAACTTTGCCACCAAAACAGCCTGCCTGTGGCAACTTTGCCACCATAACAGCCTGCCTGTGGCAACTTTGCCACCAAAACAGCCTGCCTGTGGCAACTTTGCCACCAAAACAGCCTGCCTGTGGCAACTTTGCCACCAAAACAGCCTGCCTGTGGCAACTTTGCCACCATAACAGCCTGCCTGTGGCATCTTTGCCCCCCCTTACACATCCATGCTATCACACACACATATTCATTCACTTGTTCACAAATATTTATTCACTAATTCACAGATAATCATTCACTCATTCAGATATTCATTCATACATTGATACTCATTAATTCCCTCATTCAGATACTCATTAATTCCCTCATTCAGACACTCATTAATTCCCTCATTCAGATACTGATTTACATATACTCATTCACAAACATTCATTCACTCACTCCTTCACAGATACTCATTAATTCACTCTTTCATTCAATCTCACATACACCATACAGCCTCCCTCACCCCCTTACCTGAACCGATGATGCACGCGCCGCTCGCAGACTTCCGCAGATCTGCACAGGGGAAGCAGATGCACAGCATGGCTCTGTTGGATTCCTGCGTCCCCCTGGCCGTGGAAGGGACGCTGCTCGCGCGCGTCTGCCGGTAAGTAGCGGGCCCGGTCGTAGTTGCTGCAGGCTAAAGGGGCAGGTGCCCCTTTTGCCCTGCGTTAAGGACGACCGCATAGACCCAGTCAGTCCGGTCCTGACTGGGCCTATTTTAAGGTAGGGGCCTGGAGCTGCAGCTCCATTAGCCCCTAAGTCAATTCGGTCCTGGCTGGCCCGGCCGCGGCCCTGCTCCGGCCCGGCCCACTGGGCAAATGCCAGTCCGGGCCTGTTTTGGAGTATGTCTGAGAATCTGTGCCCATTCAGCCAAAAGAGCATTTTTGAGGTCAGGTAGCCTTCTCCTGGCATCCATCTTCCATCAGATTTCCAGATAGTGATTCATCAATCCAGTGCTTGTGCTGATGTTACTTTCAGAGCCAACTTGGGATGCTACAGAAGACTTCAGCATCCAGCAGCCCTGCTTTGCGGTCTACTACTTTGTGGATGAGCTGTCCTTTCTCCTAAATAGTAACATGGGCTTTCTACAGAAATTACAGCCATTCAGTGCTGCTGTGCTTATAGTGTAAAGAGGTCCTGTCGCATTTGGAGTTATAGTCCTACAAATTGCCTTTTGGAAAAGCACTTGACAGTTTCTCATCATTAATAAAACTGAATGATGCCTGAATAAGTTAAACTATCTCAGAGGTACAGTTATTCTAATTCTGCTCTAAATTATTCATGGCAGCAAACTAAACTCGTGTGTGATGTGTCATTCTAGACCATACCTCTCAAATGCCCCTTAGCAGCAAAGGAATAAACTTTCTCCACGATTCATGATCAGAAAATGTCAGTCACAATTTCAGATGAATACTTTATACGTACATCACAAATTCTGGGTCACATTTCCCATAAGGCACAAAATGCATTAGAGACCTAGAATGTAACTTGTATAAGGGTTCAATGGAAGGAAGGTAGGCTTAGATAAATCATATAAATAAACAGATACATAAATACTTACATATTTTATAACGTCAGCTTTATGGCCACCATTTTCCTGATGCTCACCACCAGAGGGCTGCAGTGAATTACAGTTCAAGGTTACATTAAGCTGCAAAATGATGCATGTACATACGTTAATTTCTTGGGATTTGTTTATATATTAGTGACCATGTTGTTATCATTGATGGCCCAGTTAAATTGGACACCTTTCTATATCTTACAATATAACTGCAAAGTCAGACTAACCTCGCACTGTAATCTTATGCAATGACTGCACATTTTAAAAATCTGTTTAAATTTTTCTGATGGTATATCTTGGATTCTTAATTATACTGCTTTCATAGTCTTTGCATATATAAATATGTATACTATTAATTGCTACAGAAGTAAAAAAAAATGTTATTCGGATAATTTGCTCACAAAATAATTACATTATTCTTCCTTTATAGGTTAATGCAGTCTCTTGCCTGCATCATTATAAACTGCTGGTTGAAATTATAGATTCATTGTCTCTACTTGGAGATTGACATCTTGTCCTCATGTAACTCCCATGAGCCACAGTGAGTTAAGCATTCTTCTCACGTACTTCCTTCAAACAGCATGTTCTCTGGCCTTAGTTACAGAAGGTGCTGCGACGTGTGCAGAAACTTTGACTGTACCATGTCTGAGAGATATGGCAAAGAATTAAGTCTGATTAGAGAAACATCTGGGCCAAAGCTGCTGGATAATGAAAGGACATGCCCTCCCCTCCAATGCTTTACTTTAAATTCTGCATTAAAGGCTAGAAAACCCACCTGTTTATTCATTACCAAAGAAAATGATGTATTGATATGTTGTCAGTGCCCCCAGGAAATGCTTTTTGAGCATGCCCTTCATTGGTTGATGCCAGAAGAGGCCCCTGCCGGCGACCAATAGAGTCGCTGGTATGAACTTTTAACTACTGGAACCTCCCAAGGTGTAACGTTCACCCTTCGCTGTATGGACTTGGGTAAACTTTGTATTACTCATTTTACGTTTTCAGCCACTAGTGGCCGTCCTTGCCACTCAGAACCACTCAGACTGGTTATCAGGTCCAGCTGCAGTTGATTTCATGATCAAGACAGCCTTTATAAACCTGCCCAGCCCTGCAGTCTGGGCCTTGACATTGATGTTTGAGGACTTCCTGCTTTGGTTCCTGCTTTGGTTCCTGCTTTGGTTCCTGCTTTGGTTCCTGCTTTGGTTCCTGCGTTGCGGCCAGCGCCCCACTAAGTGGACTCCCAAGTCGAGTGCCCTGCAAGTGGGCAACCTGCCGTGTGCCCTGCAAGTGGGCAACCTGCCGTGTGCCCTGCAAGTGGGCAACCTGCCGTGTGCCCTGCAAGTGGGCAACCTGCCGTGTGCCCTGCAAGTGGGCAACCTGCCGTGTTCCTGAGTTGCGGCCAGCGCCCCACTAAGTGGACTCCCAGGTCGAGTGCCCTGCAAGCGGGCAACCAGCTGTGTGTGCCCCATCCCGAGGGCTCCCTGCTGTGTGTGCCCCCATACAGCGGGCTTTCAGCCAAGAGACTTTCCTTGTTGCTATATTGTTGTACCATCATATGCAATACAACTCTTAATCCGCATCTTCAGTCTTTGATTTATTTCCTGCGCCTGTCTGTACCAATCCCAAGCCATCATGCATCGTGGGGTACAGACAGAGCCCCTCGTATCCCCTGCGCCTGGGCTCCTTATCTACCTGTGTCCTCGGTTCGTGACACAAGGCCATATTTCGGCGTCAGGAGTTAAAGATCCGTATGAGGGACTCTATTGGTTGGCGGCAGGGGCCTCCTATGGCATCAACCAATGAAGGGCACCTACAAAAAATGCAGGTGTTTCTCAAATGTATTATGATTTTATGATGTTACTTGGAAAACAACAGATCTTGATACACTAGGCCAGGGCTCTGTCCATTCTTCAGGCCATCCAGTCTGGAGTGAGAAATGAACACGTAGAGGTTGAAGTTAAAGGACAACTGTAGTAGGGGGAAATACATGTTTCTTATAACTCTAATAACATCAGAGCTGCTATAAAACTCATCCGCTCAGCTATTCACATAACAAAGTAACTGAACACATCACCATAAAGCAGCAGCGGCAGCCGGGAAATATACCGTATTTGCTCGATTATAAGGCGACCCCCCCCCCAAATCTGAATATTAATTTAGGAAAAAAAGCCTGAATATAAGATGACCCTATAGGAAAAAAGTTTTACCAGTAAATGTTAATTCATGTAAACTATTTTTTTTAATAAAAGCGATGATTGAGAAAAATATTTTGTTCTTAATTCCTTTTATTTTCCAACCTGCCCCCCAGTTATGCACATCTGCCCCCAGGCTTGTCACTCTGCCCCATAAAGGCCTTAAATCCCCTATATGCCACTGTGCCCCATGATATGCCTTTTAACCCTCTAAATGCCACTGTGCCCCATGATATGCCTTTTAACACATAGGCGTCTACGCGATTCGCGTACGCAACTTCCGCTGCAGCTGGAAGGAGGAGCGGTTAGCAGCGGGTGTTATCTGCATCCATCGTGCAGACCTTCCCCGGCTGTCAGAGAGAATTCCCTGGTAAGGGGAACCCCCGCTGCTAACCGCACCTCCTTCCGGCTGCAGCGGAAGTTGTCTACGTGAATCGCGTAGACGTCTACACGCTGCCCCGGCTACACACAGGGGACTCAGAAGTACCGCTAAGTTGGGGGGGGGACAGGAGGATCCAGGTCCCCTGCAGTGCTGCGGGGGATCTGGATCTTAGTCTCCTAGTCTCATGAATATAAGACGTCCCTGATTATAAGACTTTAAAAAAGTATTTTTCAGAGCATTTGCTGAAAAAAAACTTGTCTTATAATTGAGCAACTACGGTATATGTTTGTATAACGTGTTTAACAGATAAATACTCCTGCACATATTTATATTATTACATTAATGAAGGTTAGTGCAGGTGCAATTTATAGAGGTGCAAAGTGGGTGCAATGTTGGTGCTAAATAAATAAATAATAATAAGTAAATTTTTTTTCATTATGGGTGTAGTGGAAATTTATGTGGGTCCATAAAACCCTGGTGGGTTTTGCCCTGGCTGCACTTTAGCTTGTTATTTTTTTTAAAATGTGCATAATAGGAGGTTAAATTCTAACATGACAAGACTTTGATGTTCTGTAATCATACCGTTTAGGACCCCACTGAGAGTCATCTGAACTCATCTTAACTTTTTAGTTAAATCACTATTTAATATACCGTATTTGCCCGATTATAGGCTGCACATTGTTCCTATAATCAGGTTTGAGCAGGGATTTGCAGTTCAGGGTGCCGGGCATGTGTTTTTTTCTTTTTTAGTTAGTGCTGCAAAGGAACTGAATCCTCCTCTTTGACAGCTGATGGATGTCTGCGCGATGCAGACAACCCCCGCTGCTGCCGACACTTCCGCCGAAGCTTCTATAACAGAGCGCCGGCGTGACATGACCTTCCGGTGCTCCACCATAGAAGCCCTGGCGGAAGTGCCGGCCAGCAGTAGTGGAGGTTTTCTGCACACATTGTGCAGATGTTCTCCGGCTGCCAGAGAGGAGAATCCCCCGCAACACTGCGGATCCTCCTCTCTGGCAGCCGGTGGACGTCTGTGCGATGCACTCAGACAACTTCCGCCAGGACTTCTATGATGGAGCGCCGGTGTGACATGAACTTTCGGCGCTCCATTATGGAAACCCCAGTGGAGCTGCCGGGCAGGAGCAGAGGTTGTCTACCCGCATCGACGTCCACTGGCTGCCTCCACTAGACCACTGCTGCATCTTCTTCTTCATATTCTGTCTTCTATCTTTGAATAAAAGTACCGTAAGGCTAGTTCAGAGGTGGGCTTTCTTTCTTGTGTGTTTCGGATCATTGTCCTACCTAACTCAATTGTGCTTGAGTATTAGGTCCCAAACTGATGACATTCAGGATTTTCTGGTAGGTTCATGGTTCCATTAATTATGGCAAGTTGTCTAAGTCCTAATACAACAATGCTGCTCCAGATCATCACACTACCACCATCTTGGTTTACTATTGGTATGATGTTCTATTGTGGAATGTTGTGCTATCATTAAAAAATGCTAGTGTTTACATAGGTTACCTTTGTCATGGTATAATTAACTTGATTATATATATATATATATATATATATATATATATATATATAATCACTTTTATTTACTTAATATAATAAAACCTGGAGGCCTTATATGAGGTGTATGTGAAGAGAAAAAAATGATATGCTGCCATCTGCTGGTAAGCCTGACTCCCTGTAATTTGGCATTAATATTGCAGACGTCCGTGTGCAAAACATGAATTACATCACCCTGTTGGTGCTGCAGAAGCTCCAGGAACATATATACCTACACTGATACATACACTGCTGTAGACATTAAAGGCAACTTAACATGCGTCTGGACCTTTAACCTGATCCAAACCTAAATGTTATGTATGCTCAACAAAACAAACAGTGTGCCTCAGTGGGCCTCTGCATGGATGTTACCAAGATTGTGAGGGAATGCCATCTGGATGGAGTTAAACTGGACTTGTGGTACCCTGGGGTGACCTATAAACTCATCAGAGCCAGTGACACCAGGGAACATATTTCAATACCCCCCCACACACCGATGCCACAGTAGGGACAGTTTGGACTAATGAAGCATTGAGCAGACTGACCAATATCACACCTCGCAACATTTCAAAATGTGAAAGAAGGACACTTTTAAAAAAAAAAATATTGCAGAACTCACCGATACAAGCAATTCCACTTTACAATGTCACGCTTGCATCGCCACTTAAAACACGCTTCATTTTTGTCAGCACAGTCATGCATATTAAAAATAACCAACACATTGAATTGAATTCCCATAAGGCTCAGCCAGACATACTACTTCCATGATGCTGGCTGAGCGTCATGGGAAGTGCAGCAACAGTAAAGCTGCAGATGCTATCTGTGAACTAAAATTCATATGATTCTCAGCCAGCCAGGTGTCCACCATAATGCTGGCTGAGTATCATTGGAAGAGTAGTCCACAGCAGCAGAGATTTTTTTTAAAATTAAAAAAGGCTAATGTTAGCCTCCCTCCCAGGACCCCTACCCACTGCCTTTGCACACACCTGCCCATAAACACACATATACACATACACTGCCCTTTACACACATATACACATACACTGTCCTTACATGCACACATATACACGTACACTGCCCTTAAAGAAAAATATAGACATGTACACTACCCTTACACACACATATACACGGACACTGGCCTTACACACACACATACATGTACACTGCCCTTATACACACAAATACATGTACACTGCCCTTATACACACACACATACTTGTACACTGCCCTTACACACACACATATGTACACTGTCCTTACATACACATATATACATGTACACTGCCCTTTGATTTTGGAATCAAAACATTTACTACTGCAAAAACTTTTTGATGAAAACGTTCCATTTTATTCAGTGGAACAAAACAGTGATCACATTATTCTTCACAATATTCTTGTAAGAAACTTTTATTTCTTTATTAATTCATGTAAACAATTTTTTCCCATTTAATAAAAGCTATGATTGAGAAATTTTTGTTTTTGTTTTTATTTCCTTTTACTTGCCAACCTGCCCCCCCTAGTTATGCACATCTGCCCCCAGGCTTGCCACTCTGCACCCAGAAATGCCTTATATCCCCTATATGACACTCTGCCTCCCTGATATGCCTTATACCCTCCTATATGCAACTTTGCCCCATGATATGCCTTTTAACCCCCATATGCCACTCTGCCTCCAGAAATGCCTTTTACCCCCATATGCCACTCTGCCTCTAGAAATGCCTTATACCCCTATATGGCATATAGGGGGTTAAAAGGCTTATCATGGGACAGAGTGGCATAAAGGGGGTTGAAAGGCATATCATGGGGCACTCTGCCTCCAGAAAAGCCTTATGCCCCCCATATAACACCCCCCCGACTTACCACTGCTTCTGACTCCCTGGTGTCTGGTGGGGGAAGCGGGTGGAGGCATCTTACAAGTCCCACGTCTTAAAAGGGGTGGGACGAAGAGCTGAGGCACGGCCATTGGGCGGCACGGTGCGTGCACGCCAGCCCCTTTAATTTCATTAGGGGCCGGCTGCCAGAAGAGGCTTTCCATCCCGCTCGCAGCCACTCAGTGGCTGTTTTGAATGTTGGTATGCCGGCCACGGACCTGCCGGCCCACCGGGAAATTTCCTGGTATCACCCTTTTTCTGCAAAGCGGGACAGAGGAAGGGGTAGGCGGGACGGCGGGACAGAGACCCAAAATCGGGACTGTCCCGCCTAAATCGGGACAGTTGGGGGCATGCAATATGCAGACAAAGACATGGAATGGAAGGCTACTAAACAAGCCTTCCCTAAGGACATGCTAGAAGCCTGTGCAGCTTAAGACATTGTCTACAGTGCATCGTAGTGAATGAGACTTTACAACATCTGTTCTGAGAGTGTCCTCGTGCACAGACCTTGCTGAAATCCTTGAAAATAAACTCAAAGACCCCGTGAAGAGGAAGCACTATGGACTTTTCACCAGGAACTCATACAAAGGGTGGCATAGAAGAGGCTTGGCATTTTATGTGTTGTGTTAAGTGTGCTTTGCAGTTTGTCAGAAACCATCCAATCATGGGTACAGTATGTCCATATTCACATAATGTATTTTACTTTGTTTGCTGTACAGTACTCTGTCTAAGACATGTTAATGGTAGGCAGAGATAATATCAGTTTAATAGTTTGGTTTTATTATCACAATTTGTTAAACACATCACAAATACAGTACAGCTCTCATTTCCTTGCCCATGCCCAATGGAAGAGCTGGTATTCCATGAGAACTTTCTGCTTTCTTTGGATCTGAAGTATCAGCTTCCTGAGTAAGGAGGGCCAGGTAATTATGACTACTAATTATCTCCAGTTAATGATTAAAGTATATATGACGAGATGAAGAGGTGAGTAGGATACAAAGGTCTACGATGAAACGTATTAACATTAGACAGTCTGCGACAAGAGAAGGCACATCTTTTTCATATCCCCAGGTAGGACAAATTACATGTTTTTAGGAAACTTCTGGATTATGTGTCTTTAGTAAAGATCATTTTCTCTTATATTTGACAGTATATATATATATATATATATATATATATATATATATATATATAGAGAGAGAGAGAGAGAGAGAGAGAGAGACTTTTGGAGATAGATCAGCAAACTTAATATGCTATTCATCTCTCCTTTTTAAAACAAATACCAATGTATATTGGTTCTGGACTACCTCTGTGCACAGCATCAGACTGATATGTTCTTCTCTGTAATGGCGCAAGTGAGCTAGCAGGCTATTAAGTTGCTGTCTTTCCTCAGATAGGAAGCATACTTATTTGTATGCAGTTTCTCCCTTCTGGGATGTCTTGTGCCAACTGCACCCAACTGATTCCCATAAAAGAAAAAATGTACGTCTGAGGTTGTTGGTTCTCTCATGAAGAGGAAATTTGGCTAGGATCTGACTAATATACCAATGGTGATTTTTCCTTTGTATGTAATGTGCTATATTTTTTTGTCTTCAGGAGAATTTCTAATCATCCAGGATAGTTAACTTGTTGACCATTAGCAACTGGAGATACTGGTTTTGAAAGGTTTTATGCTACTGGATTAAGCTGAGACATAATATTTTGCATTTGCTAAAATGTATCCCTACCTGTATACAATAAAATACAGAAAACATACATTGCTTGATGATGTGAATCAGACATGACTTATGATATGATGTGTCATGTGTAGGAGGGTTCTTCAAAATACCTGTCTACAGAGAAATACTTAAAAATAATATATTAACCAAACCAATAATATCCTTAGTGCCATAAGCTACATCATAAAACATTCAGGAAGCTCTCTTTTAGAGAGGAGGGAGCTACCATCACATGAAACTGCATAAAATAATTATATACATTTAATGTATCAACTAGCTAATAGTTGACAATTGTGAGTACAATAATGCAGAAATTATGCCCAAAATACAGTTGCCAGAAGCCAGTTGCAAAGTGTTAAGTGTGTATTATTACAGAACACTGTCAGTATTGTAACCAGCTCAATACTGAAGCCTACCAGGCCCTAATCTAATGAAGACATATATACAATAGAGCAGAGCTAGGCAGATGTCCATCTTGCTGAGGAGGGTTCACAAATAAAGCAGAGCTGTTCATCTCCTAGTTCTGCTCTGATTTGAGGAGTGTCAACCTCACCAAAAGCAGATTTTATTTGCAATCTAGCTACCAGATTTCTACCAGATATAGCATTTTCAAGCGAAGAATTTTTAATGAAATGTTTGCAGGGAAGACATTTTTAGCGTGGGAGACATTTACAGCCAAGTGTCCTCCAACAAACTGGTTCTTTACACACAAACAAAAATTACATTGCATTGACTTATAAAGTGCCAGTAGATACAGAAGTGACATTAGAGACAGAGAAAATATTTAACAATAATGTTAAAATTGACAATATATGGAATAAACCCCAATATTAACACCTTAATTTATACTAGTAGTGAAGGAGGAGGGGTCCCTGCCCATGCACACTTATAATATTTTAGGAGGCTGAGATGGGAGGAGAGGGACTGCTTGGATGGGTATGATTTTATTGTAGCAGGCGTGGTGTGGGGACTAGAAGGTGGGGAGGATGAATGGTTTATTTAGGATGCAGGATGACGGTATCAGGAAAGTAGGTTGTATGCATTTCTGAATAAGTGGATTTTTAGCGATCATTGTAAATTGAGCAAGTGGGAGAGAGTCTGACAAAACATGGTAAGGAATTTCAGATAATATATTCAACACAGGTAAAATCCTGATATGTAAATGAAAAAAAGTGAAAATGCTAGAAACAAACTGTCCTATTTGAGTGCAGTATGAGCTACTAGCCTATCTTTTTAGCTGGTCAGCCTATTGATAAATGTCGCATTGGGCCAGTCCTACTTAAACAAACTGGACAGGCTTAAAATGAATAATTTAGCTGCACATGCTTCTGCTCATGCTAGTATACCCAAAAATCTTGACCTTGAGTCTGACTGGAAGCTTCATGCACTTTGTTCATTGTATTTCTATGCAGTAAATGCATATTGGATAAGTCTGGAATGTGTAAACTTGAAGTGTTGTCCACCATGTACCATTTAAATGAGATTCAACCGAAGCTGCAAACAATCCCTAACCTCAAGTTTAATTGCATTCCACTATCAGAATTGGCGAGGATTGGCATTGTAGACAAAGATAGGCAACTACAGTCAATCCCGATACTCTTAACTGAAACTTTTAACAACATAGAACCATTTGGCCCATCAAGTCTACTACCCTCTCAGTAAATTAAGAGTTTCTTACATTATATCTAAACCTCTGACCCTCTAGTTTTAGATTGAAACTTCTTGTTGCAACGTTTGAAATAAACATCCCTCCTGTACTTTGTTAAATCCCTTTAAGTATTCAAATGTTTCTATCATATCTCTTCTTTTCCCTATTAACTCCAAGCTACACATATTGAGATGCTGGTATTTTTATCCTGCAAATTGTTTACCACTTTAGTAGCCATTCTCTGAACTCTTTCTAGAGATGAACATGTCCAGAATTGTGTAATATTTTAGGTGAAGTCTAACCAGAGACCTGTAAAGTAGCAGCTATAAATCCAGGGCAGCTGGATTGCCAGAGGTTTTTGAAATATTTTTTTGTTGTTCTATTATTATTGATTGATTTAATTGTTAAGACAAGTCAAAAACAGAAAGTTTAGATGAATAGGGGTATATTTACTAACCCCAAGTTTTTTTTTTTCTTTATTTCTTTCTTTACTTCTACAGGATACAAATCGTTGAAATAAAAAGGAATTAGAACAGTTTAATGGCAGGTATGCTGTTACAGCAAACAAAGCAGAACCTATTTTATGGCCTTAGTCAATTTAATGGACTTTGACTTTCTAAAAGATTCTAATGAATGTAATTCTCAATTCTTAAAGCAATATAATTTTGTTAATCTGTAACAGCGAGGGAATACGTGGATGCTTCCAAGCTGTTGATAGTTTAATAATAAAAGTGGTTAAAAAAACATCAATATATATGATTATAACTATATCGCCAAAACAAAAAATGTATCAACTGTACAGCCTGCTCAATCAACACCCCCTTGTGTACAAATGTAACCCCTACAGTCTTAAGGGATTCAGGTCAAGCAGAGATACATGTTTACGCACTACCTAGGCACACCTGCACAGGCGATTGTTCAACCAAAGTTGGAATGTAATTAAAAACAACAAAACAGATTTTAGTTCAAAATTGTTAAAGCCAAGCTTTGAACTAAAGTATCTAGTGCCCTACCAGAACTATGTTCTGTCACCCAACTTAGGGCTGGCCCTGTTTCAACACATTTAGACGGCTCTCACATACATCTCCCAAACCGGACAGATGGACTGACTAACTGCTCTATCACATCACTCACAAAACTCTTTTTAAAAGATTTGGAGCCCATGGCTATGCAATACACAATTGGACACCTGAGCTGTAACCTATGACATTTAAATGAGTTTATAACCGCCACCTGAAGGCGGTAATCGTATCCTTGCTGTGTACACACTATACCCCCCTTTGTTTTCTCTTTCTTTTTTCCTCTCTCTCTTCTCCATTCCCCTTTTCTGGCCTATAAATGTACTCGCTAACATACCATTTGAACTGTATACAGATAAATGGTCGCCTGTAGTGTCTAGTTAGACTTTCAGTGTTACTGTATAATTTTTCACCCTTCTTATACGATTTGTGGAAAGTCACAAGAGACGTTTAAACTTTCTTTTTTACGAATGATGCTCACCTCACAGGATTTATTTTACCCATGCTTAAATTTTTTTACTCTGATCATATATGTACTGTGTACGTAGCTGGTATATAAATCTTTAAGTAGAGAATTTATTTTTATACTAACCTCACAGTGAGCATGTTTAAACTTTTTTAAAATTGTTAAAATTCTGCCACATCATAGAGACCGTTGTTAGTTTCTTTATAATGTTGTTTAAAATCCACTAGTAGAACACATCAGGAACAGCACATTTGTGAAAAACCTACTGCTTGGAATATTTTATTCTTTACTGCGCTTAGTATAATGACCTTTTCATGGAAAAGAGCAGCAATGACATTTAAGTATTCCTTGTTATGAGAACCTTTTTATTATATTGATAACTGTTTAATAAGTATAAATCGTAACTATGCAGCCAGCAAGGGGCTGTTAGATGATTATCAGGGGCGATAATATTCACCTCCTGTCTTTTAATAAAATGTTGACTATATCACAGTGTTAGCAAGATCTTTAAACTGGATTGCATATTATGCAAGCTTAAAGCTACGAAAGCAATACATTATAACATCACAGAAGTAGAGACATGAGGGATTGGTTGCTAAATGTTGATTCAGAAGACCGGTCGACCGCCCTAAGGATATCGTGTAATCTTTACCCAGAAAGGGAAGCTTTAGATGCCATAGCACTGTGGACAGAATGACATTCATAAAGAGATGTCAATTCCTGCTAACTCAATGATCCAACAAAACCGTCTAGTCTTGAGTAGGAGATGACATCAGAAAATGTGGTTTAGAAAAGGATATGATATTATTTGCTTCTATGGGAAACAGTAAAGAAAGAATATGCATAATATTCGCCTCCTGTCTTTAGTAAAACCATCCATTTTTTCCTTACCATTGAAGTTTGCAATTTCTGTATATGACAATTAACAATAACAACAACAATAATAATAACAATAATAATAATAATAATAATAATATGCAGTTTCTTTGTCTTTACAGATGTCATGTCCTGGAAAATGTCCTGGATACATTCCTTGCTAATTTTTTTCCTGATAGGAGCCGGTATTATATCATTTTGTTAATATAATTTGTTTTTTAAGAACAAGTTTATATTTCACATGTTGCTGCCCATATCACTTAATGTGTTAAGTACCCTTTCTGACTTTATACATTGTGTATACAGAGGTGAATTGTGGTACTGAATAAACTTTTAAGTCAGGGTGAGATAGTTAATCCATGTGGCCACAACATTACTTAGATGTTACCATTTTATAGTGACCTCTGGCAACCCATGTGATTTGAACATCAAATTGTCCCACACCTGCTGTAGATCCAGTAGTGGCCTTATTCTGATATTTAATCTTTAAGGAGTTTCTCTATGCCACACAGTTTGCAATAAACTAATAGTGAAAAGTTAGTGTTATGACATCTGAACCATTAGGTTACCATGACTGCTCATATAGAATTTTCTGAAAAGGGAGCAGACATCCACAGAGAAAGAGAGGCAATGCATTAGTCTGTTTTAGAAAGAGCTTTGCGAGTTTGTCTTTGTTAAAGAGGTCACGGCTCCTTTGGTTGTTCATTCATGCTCTTGGAGTATAAATCATGCCTTGAACACATAAAGATTGAGCTGTTCCATTACCTGTTAGTATCTCATTCAAATGCAAAGATAGGTGTCTCTGAGGCTATGCTAATGTCTCATTTAAACAAAGATTTATGTTGAATAAAACTTGAATTTTGTGTCAGATATTTATGATATTTGATAATGTAGCCAAGTATTCCATTGATTCTGTCTGTAGTTTAGTGGATAATGCCTTGAAATATAACTTTTTTCAGTTTCATGTAACATACGCCCACAATTTGCTGCAAACATGACTGTTGCAACTGTACCCGAAGACAGACTTGTGGGTAAGTATGGCATTTTATTGTCCTCTAAAAGTTATGCTTTCCCTTCCATGTGTTTCCATATTTCATAAGAGCTTGGGATAAGGGAACATAAATATTAATCAAAGTGAATTAAAAGTTACATTTCCAAATGGGAAGAGTAAAGGTTAAAAAGTACCCTTTAAATAACAGTATATTGTACTATTTTGTGTTCTCTATATCCTTACCCGTATGCTATTAATATTGTTGATTAAACATTGTATGCAAGATCATTAATATTAGAACATTGGGTATCAGGAGGCCCATCACTCACCTTAGCTGCCATCATCCCCTTGTGGACCCATCTCTTCACCCCAGATTGAACGTTTGCACGCATGTTAAATAAAGACCTAAAAAGGATAATTGTTTGTGTGTTCTTAGTCATGGCAGACTGTATTTATCACTTGGATGAAGACTAATCAATTTTAATTACCAATATATGTAGAAATCCAGGTCATTCCCAAGGGTTGATATACTTTTTCTTGCAATTGTATATGTTGGTGCATTCTCATTTGAAGGTCCAGTCTAGACTGGGTGTCTGCCAACAACTGCTGGTGGTCGTTGAATCTTGTATTTTTACAAAGGTTTCTTTGTCCTCATTAGGAGAACCAATATTCTGGATTTTTGCAACAGACCCTGACAATGATAAACTAATTTATGGCATAGGAGGAAGAGACTCGTATTACTTTAAAGTTAATCCAGATACTGGGGAAGTCCAACTTGCAATCTCCTTGGATTATGAGGTAGGCAACAGGCACCCTGGCAAACTCAATGGTTTGGGGCAAAGTGTCAAAATGTGGAGCTATTAGCAAAAACATACTTTTGGTTTCATAGAAACATAGAAAGTGATGGCAGATAAGAACCAGTAGGCCCATCCAGTCTGCCCAACCTCTGAGTACTTTCCTTTAGTACTTGCCCTTATCTTATATCTAGCTTGGCCTTATGCCTATCCCATGCTTGCTTAAATGACTTTACTGTATTAACATCTACCACTTCTGCTGGAAGGCTATTTCACTACCCTTTCCGTAAAGTAATATTTTCTGATGTTACCATTAAAACTTTGCCCCTCTAGTTTATGGTTGTGTCCTCTTGTTCTGGTAGTATTTCTCCTTTTAAATAAACTATCTTCCTTTACCTTGTTGATTCCCTTTAAGTATTTAAATGTTTCTATCATATCCCCCCTTTCACGTCTTTTTTCCAGGCTATATAGGTTAAGATCCTTTAACCTGTCCTGGTAAGGTTTATCTTGTAATCCATAAACCATTTTAGTAGCCCTTCTCTGAACTTTCTCCAACATATCTATATCCTTCTGGAGATATGGTCTCCAGTACTGTACACAATACTCCATGTGAGGTCTCACCAGTGATCTGTACAACGGCATGAGCACTTCCCTCTTTCTACTGCTAATACCTCTCGCTATACAACCAGGAATTCTGCTAGCATTACCTGCTGCTCTACTGCATTGTCTACCTACCTTTAAATCCTCAGAAATAATTCCACAATGACCACTCCACATTTAATATAATGCAGATTTTCTCTTCAGAAATTTCACCCATTATTAGTTTTATTTATACAGCAACAACAGTTTATGCAGCAATGACAAAACTAGAATTTACAGACAAAGAAATAAAGGATATATTAGGTCATCAGGGCCCTGCTCACAAGCTTACCAACGTCAGAAGGTGATCTTGGATGAGAAGAACTCCGCATGACTTGTTTTGGTTGAAGTAAATAGTTTGTTCCTGAGAAAACTCGATTGGAGCCTGTATTCCAAACTTTATGGGACAACTGATAAAACATGCTATGCTATATCATTGGAAAATCCCACACCCCAAAAGTATAAGGGTGTTTTAGCAGTCATAGACCTAAATAGTCCAATATTTTTCCCCAAATAAATGATACTCTTCCACAATATGAAAATATGTGGGAACCATGGATATATGTTTTTGGTCTATAAATTACTATTATACACTTCTACGTTCATTACAGTTCACACATACCCATTTCTCTTTCTTTCCCTGTTTATCCTGATTTTATATATTATTTCTGTATAACTATGTAGAGCTTACAATAACCACTTAACAGTGTTGTACTGTGCTTTTTCACACAAATCAAATGTACTTCTAGTATATCTTTACTAGATCAATTTTTTTTATTCAACTAAGACTTAAATGGTTTACTCAACACAGTAGACAGCCATATATAGTTAATATATGTGTATTACACTGTTGTTTCAGAGTAAACCCAGTCTTGAGATAGACATCATTGTTCAAGATAAGGAGCAAATACCAGTAAGTATCTTCATTGTCATTGGCTACCATACAATGGTTCATTATTTGGTGTAGAGAGGGAGCAAGATGAATTCAAATACAATTTATACTCTTTCAGGACTTGTTTACTAGAAAAGTGTCCATCAGCAGCTACTGAGCGCCTTTTCACATTGGGTACAGTCATAAACTTGGACCTTTCATTCCCATATTTTCATAGTCAAATAGTGATAAAAGTCTCAAAAAGGATCGCACGATATCACCCTCTTTCAATTACCCCAATCAAACATGAAGTAAAGGTAATCCCCAAATTCTTCACTGTTCCTGATAACAGGCGATTTTAATGTATAATTCTTCTGATAATTGTGAACTAACAATAGCCAGAGAGCTGTACATTGATGACACTTACACATAACTAAAAGGTTCTCTAATTTTGTTTTAAATACAATGTTTTTCCACTAAGATTTATGTTTCTGTGCATTTTTCTCTATAGTTTCGTCAGATGATGACAATTCTTGTGAGGGATTGCAATGATAATGACCCGGTATTCCTGAACACTCCCTATTTTGCTCAAATCCTAGAGGTAAGCTTTCATCTAATGTTGAAATAGATGGTACACGTTTGTAAAGTTGGGCAAACTGCTGGCACATCATGAACCCTAATAGCTTACCCTGCTATACAATCCTGGCATACCCAAAATATTTGGGTACTTCTTAAAGACACAGCATCAGCACAGTTAGGCTTTTAAAAAAAACCAAGGCTCATAGTGGTTCAAGTGTTAAACATAATAGCAAATTTCAGAGGAAATGAAAGGCATTACTGCCTCCCGGGTTCTCTGCCTCTCCAACCACCTGGAGGTCGGGCATTTGTATGAAAGATATTTAAACCAGTAGGTTTCATCTTTGCCTGCTATAGGGTCTCCTTGCAGTTTCTCTGGGCTTTTGTGATATTTTTGTGTATTCATTTGTATTTTGACCTCCAGCTTGCCTTGCACAGAAGATCCTCTACCTGTGGTTTTGCCAGCCTGTTCAAATATACTTTTATACTTATATTTAACTTTCCAGGATAGCATTCCCTTAGTATTGAATTCCCTTATTATTAGCAATTATTTTTATGCTCTACAGAACAACACAGTGGGGTCCATTGTCTATACTGTTGTGGCTGAAGACTATGATAATGACAGACTTGTGACCCCAACATATAACATTGATGAGGTAAGAGTGTGATGGAATTAATGCAAATGAATGATATCTATATGCACTAAAATTAGTGTTTTGAAAAAACTGTAATAATGAATAATAATCTTGTTATGGAACAGCTAAGATTGCCAATTTTAATTATAAAAAAAGCGGCAGCCATATTACTGGTAATATTATTGTTAATGGCTAAAGTTCAGTGTTGAGAGGACAAGTGCTCAAGACAAATCAGCTCAGTGTTAAATTCTTTATTTAATATAATAAATTGTTTGTTAAAAAAATTACTTTATGATGTAGGCATCTACAAATCCTATCAGTTCCATGCACATGCATCATATAATTCCTGTACATATCCCTACAATAAAGCTAAGATCGGGGAGAGTTGTATAACCTCATTATAAAATTCCTCCAACTCATTTCCTTCCTCTACCAACAGAGCACACACACCCAGCAAAACTAACATTTAAAATCTATTTGAATCGCCACTTTTATTTTTGGTAAACATTTTGGTTTTGTCACCCAGTGGTCATAAATTGCAAAATTAAGTAACAACCACATTGGCTGTCACTGTGAGAAGGTTGGGTTTGAACTAATCTGGTCAACACTTAGGCATCCAAACTATACACTGATGTATCTAAACAAATGTCCTGTGTGTAGTCATTTACATATACCAAATACTGAAACGTGGATTCTGTGAAACCATATACTGTATTGTATACTCAGTTGTTTATAATATTAATAATGTTGTACTCATTAATGCAGCATTCAAATAGTATTTCTAAGATTTTATATATGTACGAACTTAACTTTGAATTTTCCCTCTAGGTTATACCAAATGATTTCCAGCATCTTTTTTATATATTAGCCAATGGAAGTATTGTACTCAATGGCTCCTTAAACTACAACAATAGGAGCACCTTCTACCGGCTTTTGGTCAATGCTACGGTAAGCTTGGTGAAGCACCTATACATTATCAGAATTATGACATAATTGCGACAGTATGATTGGTGTCATTTGTTAGCCATTCTAATATGTGGGGTCTTTCCATTTTTATAAATAGCGTATTTACACGATTTTAAGATGACTCCACAAAATCTGAATATTATTTTAGGAAAAAAGAAAAAGCCTGAATACAAGACTACCCTATAAGAAAAAAGTTTGACTAGTAAATATTAATTCACAAGAAAACAATTTTTTTTATATTTAATAAAAACTATGATTGAGAAAAATGCTTTTTTGGGGGGGGGGTTTCAGTTATTTGCCAACCTGCCCCCAGTTATGCACATCTACCCCCCAGATATGCCTTATACCCCCTTATATGCCACTCTGCCTCCCTGATATGTCACTCTGCCCCCCTATATGCCACTCTGCCACCCTGATATGTCACTCTGCCCCAGATATGCCTTATACCCCGTATATGCAACTCTACCTCCCAGATATGCCTTTTAACCCCCTATTTGCTCCCCTGCCCCCAGATATGCCTTATACCCCCTATTTGTCACTCTTCCCCCAGATATGCCTTATACCCCTCTGCCCCCCAGATATGCCTTATACACCCTGTGACAAACCCTGTTGCATGAGGGCCATACATGTCACATTTAGGGGTCCTGGCAATCAGAGTCAGGAACACCAGCTTTGAACAAAACCACACTTTATTTTAATCGCTTAAACCCCAAAAAACCAAATCATAAAAAGAAAACCTAGCTCCCAATTGGAGCCCTGTCTAACTAAACTATGCTGGTCCAGACTGACCAGCCTAATCACCCACTAACTCGACCTCCCAGCCAGACCCAGCTACGCCAGGCTCTGGAAAACCTCCCCCAGACAGCACACAAAGTGTCCAGGCATGTATTGCCTCACTTGGCTCAGGGGTGGTCTTCTTGTTCAGGGCCTCTCCTTGCCCTGGGAGCACAGGGAACTTTTTCTCCCCCCAACAGTCTCCCTGAGTATCAGGCTCCAGGGGTTTTTAATGCTCAGCACCTGTGTCTGATTCCGGCCTCATAGAAATCCCGGGCGGATCCTGCAGACTTCTTGCCTCCTGGAAAACCTGGCATGGAATTTCCACAAAATGGGGAAACGGAGGATTGGCCCACCCTGCTCTCCAATTACTCCACCCCAGGGACCCATATGTATAATCTGCATAGCAGCTGTACCCAGATGCCATGCTAATCATCTCCCTGGGGTTTACACTGTCACAACCCCTATATGCCACTCTGCCTCCCTGATATTCCTTTTAACCCCCTAATGCCGCTTTGCCTCCCTGATATTCCTTTTAACCACCTATATGCCACTCTGCCTCCAGAAAGCCCTTATACCCCCCATATGCCACTCTTACCCTCCCCGACTTACCAGTGCATCCCTAGACTTGTCCCCCTGTGCTTCAGATTCCTTGGTGTCTAGTGGGGGCAGCCGGTGGACATCTGCGCGATGTGTGTAGAAAACCTCCAATTGCCATTAGGTCTGCCGGGGCTTCTATGACTGAGCACTGTCATGTAAATGCTACGGAATTTGATGGCGCTATATACAACAATACATAATAATATCACTAATTTGTTATTTGTTCTCATCCTGTGATTTTTATAGCCATTTTTGTGGATGGAGAATGACTGTGGCCATGTTAACCTTATTGTCCTACCTGGGAACCAGGACTGCCCACTGACATCGGCGGGCGGTCCCGTTGACGTCTGTGAGTGTTTCCGCTGACGTCGGGGGCCTTCCCGCTGATGTCAGCTGGAAACATCCTCATTTAAATGACAAATGGGCGGAGGGTAGGGCGTGTCAAGCTCCCGCGACCCGGAGGATTCGGGTGTTGACCTGGAGAACTGGAGAAGCGGTGCTTCCCAGTTATGTTCATTGTCCAGTGGATATTAAGACAATTTCAAACAAATGCAACATAGGGAAGTGACAATCTACTTGTATTGGCCTAATATAATGATCTCCAACAGAAATATCACATCGCACCCTACAATTTGCCTTCCTTTTTATTAAAACAATAATAAAACCATGATGGGAGGCAGTCTGGTGTTTCACCTATAAAGGGGACTTTACGTATGCAAAGGCATATTATGCTCTTTAATGTAGGAAATCTTGTGGTGTTTACCTCCAAAAAACAACGTAGGCTTTTTTTAAGGGACAACATAGCAATTCTAATTCAAGGGCTAAATTGAGTCTTTTTGAGGGAATTGTTTAATCTTAGCTTTTGAGTTGCAGTATGACAATAATTTGCTCATATGAAACAATTTTTTACAACTTTTTTTTCCATTTTTTTAAATATACAGGACAGAGGAGGAACTCTGAGGGATGAATTTATTTACCGCAGCAGTATAACATATGTATCTCTGGATATTGTGGATTTACCTGACATGGATCCACAATTTATTAATGCACCGTACACAGTATCAATCTTAGAGAATACAGCAATTGTAAGTAACACAATACAATTCAAATGTATTAGTTTTGACTATATCCCATCATTTGTTTATTTTGTAAAAAATATATTGATACCTATAAGGATTTAATAAAAGTAATCTTCATTGTTTAGTTAATTACACATTGGAGCGGAAGTCCCATAGTAAAATAAGGCATTTTATCTGATCATTGCATATACTGTTATGGATAAGCAGCTTTTGTGTCATACTCTTCCAATAAATTTCCACCTGGAAGCTGCCGTTGTAGGCAGTCATGTCATATTTGGGTGACATTCTCCTAAGAAGGGCTACACTGAGCTAATTATTACAGCAATGCTGGTGAAGTCATATTAATATAATGGTGTTCTACATACGAAGTAATGTATATAAATGGATTATGCCTGCTAACTACTTCCCATTTAGTACTTCCAGACTGTCTACCATTTTGCCTTGCTAAATATGGCCCTGTGTATGAAGTTTGAATAATATGCATCCTACTAGCTGATTTTGGCAAGCTAGGGTGATGTTGTATTACACAGGGGATATAATAAAAGCTCCAGTCATACAAACTTGAAAGAGTGACAATGGGTGCATTATTCAATAATATAGTTTAGCTACTAGGTAGCATAGCTAGAAATTGTTGATTATGTGGTCCCATATTTGAGGTTTCAGTAGAGCTCTGGTGGCCCTTTAAACTGCCTACGGTAGATTGAGAATAACAAACTCAGGATTCAGAATTTCAGAGTTTTTAATGGATCATGTAGATTTTAATTGCACAGCCCACTAGATGTATACGAGGTTAGTTTGTTAATGACCTGAATTAAAAGTTGCCAAATTATTATACACCAACAATGTGTGTGGAAGTCAATACTATAATGTGTAAAGTTACTTATGTGTCTGAAGAGAAGGTATGAGAAAATGTGAGAAACCTTTTTATCGATATTAGCTGTTACCTAACTATAACGCTGTTCCCTTCCTCAGAATAAACATATCTTGACAGTCTCTGCTGTTGATGGTGACAAGGGAATTAATGATGAGATACTGTTTTTTATTACCCGTAAGTATGCAGCAATGAGAACAGTACTGATTGAAAGGTAGGTGCAGGGCCGGATCAGGAATGAACAGCAGCCCTGTAATTATTTGGACATGAGCCCCGTATATTTTATCACATGGTCAAGCTATTGTGCCCACTCACCACACCCTTTATACATACCTATCTGAGTCACAAATAGCTATGAATTATTCTTCTTTAAGTTATGTTAAATTGTTTCTTAAGGATAACAGAATACTACATTATTATCAAAATCCCAGAAACCAAAGGCCCAAATAAGTACCTGGGGAACAGACCCATGTCCCACAGTGCCACCTTTGTCCCCAAACAGTTGAGTCCCTATGTCCCCCCAAATAGCTTGTCTGTGCCAACTTTGCCCTCAAACAGCTTGTCAGTGCCCCCAAACAGCATGTCTGTTCCAACTTTTTCCCTTGTTTGTGTATCTTTGCCCAAAGCAGCTTGTCTGTGCCCCCAAACAGCCTACTTGTGCCATTTTTACCCCAAACAGCCTGCTTGTGCCACATTTGCCCCAAACAGCCTGTCTGTGCCATGTTTGCTTCCATACAGCCTGTCTGTACCATTTCTGCCCCCAAACAGCCATCCTGTGCCATCTTTACCCCCAAACACTTCCATGCTCACACAAACACTTACACATTTACATCCATGCTAACAGACACTTATACATTAATACATGTAGCCATTCAATTACTCATTCATTCACTTATTGCATCCTCCTGCACCCATTTACCTCACCTGGAGCTTTTTCTGTGGCTCAGTGTGAGAGCAACATCTCTTTTATCACCCAGGTAAAACCGGAAGCAGCAAGGTTATGCAACGTGACCCCGCTGTATTCCTACTTCCCTCTAGACGGAAAAGGGGAGGTTGTTTGCACAGCATGGGGGTGCCACAATGGTCAGTTACGACCGTGGTTGTTACGCCACCGGAGCCCACATAAATAGCATTAGGCAGCCATCAGTGCAGCCCCAGTGCTGCTCCCGGTTTCCAGGTAGGCCAGTCCGGCCCTGTGTATGTGGGTATAATGAAAACCTCTAAGCAGAACCTTGGACAAGGTCACCCAGTGATATTGGTAGGGTTTTCACCTATGGCAGCACCCTTCTCCTCTTTAGTTGCATCACTATGTACTTGGTTGCTGCTGGGAACAAAAGGCCAATTGGGTACAAACATTTGACTGACAGCAAAAAACAGAAGTAACGGCTGATCTTTTGCTGCTTGTTGCTGACAATACTGTAGTCTGGCCACTTCTGTAGTCGAGGGAGGTGAATGCTTAGGCAGATAAAACTGATGACATGAAGTTTAGATCCATACTAAAAACAAGACAAAATTTTCGTGTTATTTTTATTATCTTCATGTTACCAAACAACCACTACAAAGTAACAATAATGCAGATGGTGCTGTGTTGCATATGACAAATTAATAGTACAGAAGGAAATGGCGGCACTGGAGAGGGCAGGTATGTGAGCTCTATGAAATGTGTCAGACTGCAGATAATATATAATGGATATGAGGAGGTAGATGGAATTGTTCTGAAGATGCAGAACTGAGATCAAGATTTTTGTGAAACTCTTTTTTCTGTGCAGATTCTTCAGAACCTGGCCTTTTTAACTTAAGTACCACCGGAGAAATATATGTATCAGGACCAATTGACCGGGAAGCTTTGGTAGAGAAAGATGAACAGGTTGTTTTGGAGGTGATGGTAAGTGTTTGAATACTTTGAGGCGATACAATAATATATCACTGTTTCTTGTAATTTATTTATGAATATGTGTATCATTTGTATGGTCTTTTACGCATTTGGGATAAACTAAATATGGTAAATCAAGCTTCAAGATTATTTTCCATCATTTAGACACTCTCTCCAGCTCTATATCTCACCCTCCCATTTTTTCTCCTTCTCCCTATGCTCTCATCAAAACAAAATGTAACACACTCATATTTGCATTTTTTTTGTTTCTTTTTCTTGTGTTACTGACAGTTTAATAACTAAAAATAAACTCTCTCCTGCAGGCCCAGGAAAGGGAGCTAAACATTAAAAATGAAAATGCAACCAGCACTACAACTGTTACGATACGCATCATAGATATAAATGATAATAAACCTCAGTTTTACAACTGTGAGATCGACAGTTGTGATTTCACCTCTGCTCTCTCAGACCACTTTACTGGAATGTTAGATGAACACTCTGCAGTCCGTGTACCAGTGGCTAATCTGACCATCGCTGCCAATGATCCTGACAAGGTATGCAACCATGTTTTAATTGAGTTCCACCCTATGCCATGATTAAATGGTAAACACCAAACATGAGCAAGATGCAACAATAGGAAATTTAAATATATATATATATATATATTACAGAAGTGTGTTGTCCTACTATCTTGTATTTTCATTATACTTGAGACAACTTGTCCTTATCTTTAAAATATAATATAAGACCAGATAAATACCAGATAAAGTTTAAGTTCCCTCCCCATGTGCTTTTGTTAATGAAATAAGACATGACATCACTTACAATTGATGTCATTAATGACATATTGATGACAAAAAATATAACATCATTAATGGCATATAAAAATGATTTTAAAAAAAAAATTAAAGCGAAGAGCTCAACCTTCCACTTCTTTATGATGATTTTGGTGGGAATGCATCCAGAGGAATAAAAGTTTTCATAGTGCAAAATGGAAATAATTTAGTTTTTTCTGCAGTTTGGTTGTCAGAAATGACTCAATGGATTTGTAAGAAATTTGCAGGGTCTAAAAGCATTTCCATTCTGACAATTTGACTGCTGCATTCAAAACCTATGAGCTAAGCAAAACTCAATAGAACTTTAATTCAAAATTAAGCGAACCAAGCGACACCAGTTATGTACTGAATTATTTATTGTTTGTTTACAATTAATTTTATTACATATGATGCCTGGTAGTTGTGTGTGAGTCATTAATACAACATTGTGCGAGATGATTTCTATTATCTCCTTCTGCAGGGTCAGCACGGGACCTTTCATTTATACCTTCGGGGGGTAGACGCTAACTACTTCTCAGTGTCTCCGGCACGCTTGATAAACTCTGGGCAAGTGCAGATTCTGGTCAGTAATCCAGAAGCTATTGACTACGAGAAGACCCACTTAATGGAAGTGGAGGTATTTGCTTGATTTTAATTTTTATACAAATAATAAGTAAAAGACAAATCATATTCATATCCCTAGCAAAAATAAGTGGAGGATGTAAAAACATTCTCAATTTCCGTGACGAGGTCCCTTTGTGAGTGCCAGCACTCGTCGAGACGGCTGGAGGAAGCGTTGAGCAGTGGGCGCACGGCTGCCCGCTGCCTGAGTAAGTATAGGTCGTGACATATGGTTTGTTTGGAAGGGTTGCCAAGAGAAAGCCTGTTCTCTCTAAAAAGAACATGGCAGAATGGCTTAGGTTTGCAAAGTTGCATCTGAACAAACCACAAGACTTTTGGAACAATGTCCTTTGTGCAGACGAAAGTGGAGATGGAAAACCAAGCACAGCATATCAGCACAAACACCTCATACCAACTGTCAAGCATAGTGGAGAAGCATTTTTTTTGTACATAGTCCTATCTTTTTTTCAGATTGTAGCCAACGACACAGGTAATTTGGAAAACTGCTGCTCCGTTGCCAATGTGCGCATCAACATCTTAGATATAAATGACCACATACCTACATTTGCTAAGGCAACTTATGAACTTGAAGTACAAGAAAACTGCGCCGATGGCACCACCATTGCAACAATTACGGTATGTGCTTTGAAGTTGAATTAAGAATCACATGGCCTCGTGTGATAATTTGAGGTTGTTTTCTATTATTTTTCCCTAATATATGTTTTATGAATTATTGCCAGGCAACAGATTTTGACTCTGGGTCTCTGGGACATATCACATACCAGCTGTTGCCAGAATCTATGTAAGTAACTAAATAGATCAAGCAACTAAAGACATTTGGAAGCAGATTTTCTATGGCCAGACAAAGTACCTTTCGGTTCTTTAAACTCAGCGTTCCTTGTGCGTTTATTGATGACTGTCTGTTGTATCTGCAATACAATGATCCTATCACAGTGTAGTATTGAACCAAACACTACACCTAATTACTTTTCTGCAGCTACTGAAACACAATATGTCTTTTTTTTACACAGCACCAGAGAACAACGCCTTTATAAACACTCTCACTAAAATACTAAAATCTTTGCAAATTGAAGTCAATTTTCACAACTTAAAAAAAGAGTTGAGCTAAAATGTTTTGCTTTTGTAAATAAACTATTGAAACAACTCAACCTACGCTATATGGACAAAAGTACTGGGACGCCTGACCAGGGACTTTTTTGACACTAAAGGGCCTAGCCCAAATCCTGAAAAACAACCCCAACCAGTGTCCTTCCTACACCAAAGTTTGCACTAGGCATTATGCATTCCATTAGGTAGCGTTCTCCTAGCATCAGCCAAACCTCAGACTTCCAGATGGTGAAGCTTGATTAATCACTCCAGAGAACACATTTTTACTGCTCCACCATTCCAGACGATGCTTGGGATTGCCCATAGTGATTCTCGGCTTGTGTGCAGCTGATCAGCTATGGAAACCAATTTCGTGAAGCTCCTGACACACAGTGGTTGTGTTGATGTTACTTCCAGAGACAGTTTGGAACTCTGTAGTAAGCGAAGCTACAGAGGACAGATTCTTTTTACGCACTATGCTTGTCAGCGCTTGGCAGCCATGTTAGCAATGGATGTGGCTGAAACATCTCTAATTAGACTTCTGCATTCTGATTCGTACAAATAGAAAATTTATACGAAGCCCGTATGAGGCCAGCCCCTACGGGGGGCACAATGACAGTGCTTGCATTGGCCATATTGCCCTCAGTTGGTGCTTTTGGTGACGTCCTCTTCCCTGATTGGAGGATCGGGGAGTACGTCACCACATCGCTGCCATTTTGGCGGCTGCTGCCGGGTTATGTCCGCAGAGATGCAGAGGAAGAAAGAAGACATCAGATTAAGGATTGAAGATTGAAGATAGAAGGGAGAAGATAGAAGGTGAAAACGCAGAAGATAGGGAAGTGGTTGGCAGAAGCGAAAGTGGTTAGCAGAGAAGGTAGTGAAACATTTAGAGAGTGTGAGAGAGTGAATGAAGGTGAATGTGGGCACTGGGCAATGAATTTTGTTCCTGAATTTCCGCCAAACAAATGGGCAGGGAACTAAACTCATTGCACGAAAACGAATGGGCCAAAAACGAACCGAAAAATTTGTTGAATCATTTTTGGCCCATTTGCCCGTCTACTTCTAATTCAATTGGGAGGGGTGTCCCAATACTTTTGTCCTTAAAGGGAACTCCCACCACTTTTTTTTTTACACATGACTTTAACAATTAGTTCTCAACAATATTGTAATGCTTTCTGCTTCAAAATAGCTGTAATTTATAGGTGTGGTAGATGAGTTGTATGTCCTGGCTTTGTTATCTTATCTAGACTTGCATTGCCTTGTAGTAAACAATAGAATCCTTCAGTTTCAATCACCCAGTTGCACATTCAAATTGATGAAAGTCTATAGAGTAAAATAGTAAGCAAGACTTTATTGGCATTGTCATAAGTAATCAGCACAGTGTGATGTTTGCCCAGGGAAAGTCATGCAAAATAGCCCATGACTATCCAAAAATGAAAGCTTCTAGATCTGCAGATAAATAAAGTATATTAGATTAAAATATTATTATTTTATGTTCAAAGAAAAATGTTTATTTTTCCATAGAACTTCCCCTTTAAGTCATGGGCCAAGCAACACTGTGTTCATTTCTACATAGAGCCACAAGGAGTATATGGTATTGAAGCAAATATGTCATCTCAATCCCTATATGCACACCTCCAAATATTTCAAATGATTAAAGACAGGACACTTATACTAGGGGTAGAGATTTTCTTACTGTATGATACAAATATACATTTTAGAAATGGACTTGACATGACATTTTTTCCCTTGTTTTCCCTTGAGACGTGAAAATTTTTACGTTGATCCTACTTCTGGACTAATAAGCGTAGTCAATGGGACTTTATTAGATCGAGAACGCCGCTCTGTATACTATGCAACATTGCAAGCACAGGATGGAGGGGATGCAAAGGGTACCACTCTACTTGAAATAACTATACTTGATATCAATGATGAGACCCCAACAGCAGCCGGGATATATAATATATTTACAAATGAGAACAGTAATGATATCAGCATCCAGATTGAGGTAAGAAGAAAGAGGACAAGGTCATAGTGCAAAGTACAATGTTTTCATATGTGTAACATTGCTATAAATTGACTTACATATGTGTTCTTCATAGGCATATGATACAGATGAACCAAACACCAACAACAGCAAAATTGAGTTCCTCCTCATTCCTAGTGTCCTGAGTGATAACTTCACCATTAATGTCACCACAGGGCTTATTACAAGTTTATTTCCTCTAGACCGAGAAGCTATTAACGAAACACAGAATGGTCGCATTGTTCTGACTGTGAAACTGTATGACCTTGGTGAGCCTTCTCTGTCTTCTAATGTCAACGTGACCATCAATGTTGAGGTAAACAGTAATTGAAAGTGTATACACTTCCTTTCACCCACACTGGGGCTTCTAAAACAGCATGGTTAAGACAGTATTTTTTTAATTACAGCTAAAATTGTAAGGGAGTGCTCAATTTCACTTCTATTGAGTCTATATGCAAAAAACAATGTGTATACATTTGACTATTACTTAAAATGCTTCATCTTCAAGGGTAGCATTGTATACAGTTAATTTGACTAGGCAACCAATCTATCCTGTACACATTCCTGTTGCCAATGCCTGCTTTGCCTCCTGACTACTCTGACCTCTGGCTCCCTGATCCTGGCTTCCACCATACATTATGATGTACTCTGCTTGCCCTGATATTTAGAACGAACGGCCATTCTGTCTCCTTTACCCTTTGAACGTTGTACTGGAACAGCCCAGTGCTGTCATCTGCTCTCAAAGAGGTCTGTTCTCTACAAGATGTCCTCAGTGAGCAGGGCATTTGCAGGGATGAGCACCTGCTGCTGTTCTCCACAACAAACAACTGGGCCATTTGACCCTGACAATAGCAGGTGTTAGACCACCTGCACAACTGTAAAGCCATGATGGAGGAGCAATAAATTACTGCATATGAACTCACCTTCTAATAGAAAGCACTGAGATGTGAGATCAACAATAAGTGTGTGGTTAGAATTTACACGAGCAGACCAGTAGGTGTGTTGTTATCTACCAGTTAGGTTGCTGTTGCAGAGTAAAAATTGAATATCAGCCTATATATATGCAAATTAATACAAACATCGTAATGATACTAATTTCTTTTGTTTATAAAATTGTATCTCAGAACTATGTGTACCAAACCATTCTGAGTCTAGTTTTTCTCTGCAACCTATACCGCTAGAACATCACCATCAAAAGATCCGATATTCTACTGCTGGTAATACTATAAATCAAGACTACACAATTTGATATAACTTATGGAATGTAGACCTAAGCCATAGGTCCAACACAAGGATATTTCTCCTTTGCCTTCTGCACTCTACTTGTTGTAATATTACAAATGGAGCATAATGATCTTGTCATAGCAACCTTATGCTTATTGTGAATGAGGAAATAAATATCTCACTATATTTCATTCAGGATCTAAATGACAATGAACCATTGTTCAGAAAACCAGAATTTCATTTTTCTGTCAACGAGAGCACCAATGGTAGGTCATATCTCCTTTGTGATGCCACCTGCATTATAATTAATTTAGCACTGATTGCTTCATTCTGTCATGCATATATATATATATATATATATATATATATATATATATATATATATATATATCTTTTTGCAATGTAAAACAAATTAACATGGAGGAAATAAATTCTGAATATTTTAACCATCAACTTCTGTAATTTCTGTAAAACCACTAGAATTCTCTATAATCCATACCTGGGAAATAATAAATTCTGTATTCTAGACTAATCTGAAGATTGTTCAGTCTACAAGTGTTAAAATTGTATGTCCAAAATATTATACATGTGCTTATGTAATATAAGTGACAACCAGTCAGCTCCAATAACAAATTGTGTCTTTCAGGGGCATTTGTTGGAAGCCTACAAGTTGAAGACCATGACCAAACTGACCTAAACAATAGAGTTAGTTTCCGTATCTCACAGGGCGGATCAGGGAACTTTATTATCCGTGCACAGAGTGAAGGCAAAGGTGTTTTCACAGGAGACCTTTCTATAGATCCTGAAGTGAAACTTGATTATGAACAGCAAAAAAGCTTTACTCTGATCATTGAAGCTCAGGACAATGGGGTTCAGGGAGTCAGCTATACTGCAACTGCTACTGCCATTGTCCAAGTGTTGGATCTCAATGACGAGCCTCCATATATAGACCCTCTAAAAGATCTCAATGTTCTTGAGAACAGAACAGTGGGTATAGAGAGACTCGCCAGTCTGAATGCAACTGACCCTGACACAGATCATAAACTAGAGTTCCAGGAGCTGTCTGTGCAGTGTTTAAAAAATGGAGTTGATGTTGGCAGCATTTGCCATGATTGGCTATGGTTGGCACCAACTGGGGAGCTTTACGTAAACCGCTCTGAAGATGTGGACTATGAGCTCTGTGATCTGGTGGTGATATTATTACGTGTAGAAGACAAAATGACATTGCTGGGAGAGAGATACAGCGCAAATGGTTAGACTGTAAAACTTAATTTGTTTCCCATATTTTATGTTCTCTGTTTGAAATCCTCTACATATCCAACCATATGGTCACACTGAAAAAAATGACCATTGGTTTATATGGAACATATGCCTTGATTCATGTGTTTCCTGCTCACAGAAAAACTCAGTATAGTTCTTGAAACAAACTGGTAATAGTAGGCATTCTGAAAGTTGGGATATTGTGCCTATGTCAACCAAAGTGAACAAGAATACAGAAAATATACAGCAAGTACAGTGGGCTTCCCCACATCACACCCATATTTTTGTCAAGAGCTGAAATTGCTGGTACTGAGTTTTACAGAGGTGGAGCATTGGCGACTTTGAAACATAATGTCGTTGCCAACCCTGTAGGAAGTAATTATAGCATCATACTGTGAAATGGTGGTTTGTGGTATCATCATTGTCTTCCAAAAACAGTAGCTATATCCTTATACATATCATTACATCCCATATCACTATCCATAGTATTCCACCACTGTTTCTTCTATTTCTTCCATGTTATTCCATTGCCCCTGCAATGTTATTTTCTTTTTACACTCCAATACTTCTTAACTCCATTTAGTTATGCCTATACTCTATTATTTACATGCCATTAGCACCACCTATAATTATCCTCTCTTCTTTACATCTGCTATAATCAATAATCCAATAAACTATTAAACTTATGTTTCAGTAGACTTCAAGACCCTCATGCATAGTTCCCTATCCTCTTTCTCAGTTGGCCCCAATAACTTTGTAACATATATTATTTAAGGTGCATCCACATTGATAGACTCCTGCATCATACTCCCTTTATGGGAAAACATATGGAAAATTCCTTATAAACTTTTCTTTGACTAGAGTTTTTGCCATTATGCTAATGATTTCTTATTTTGAGCATTCTATGTACAACCTTATGCATTCATTATTTTCCTTAGCTCTCTGAAATTTCCCCTTTATACATTTACTCTTTTTTTGTCTAACTGCAATTTATACAGTTATTGTCTATGTTGAAGAATGATTTGCTATATATTATACTAATTAATTTTTTCCATGTATTTTCTACTCATTTAGTTACCCAGCGAGTGGTAGTTCAAGATGTTAACGATCATATACCAGAGTTCTTAGAGATTGATGAAACATTCGGTAAATAAATATTCTCTTTGGGATGGGTTTGGTTATTACAAAAATATTATACTTTTGGGCAAATAATGGGTTTGGTAACAGTGTATCTTATATATCATATTATCAGATTATGTCTAGATTTGAATTAATGGTATTTAATAAAAGTCAATAACAAGATGGATTTTAACAGTGGTAAGAAGAGGCAAGGTTGCTGGCAAGAAATGGGTTAGAATGGAGTAGTCATACATTTTATTAATGGTATTGTGAGGCCAAGGTGGTAGGTTTGGATTGGAAAATTGAAGGACTAGAGGTGTCTATTCACCATTAAATCTGAATCTGCTGTAGAATGTAGGAAACTGAACGTGCTAGTTTTACCAACTGCTTATTTCACAATGTAGGATCTGTTCACTGAAGGGGCAGTTGAAAACTAAGTTTGCAGGATAATTATGATTTCATTATACATTATAAAGGGCCAACCCAAGTGAGCTTCTGCTGCAGGAAGAGCTTAATGTATAGTTACATTATATTTTGGATTTAGGTAAACCCATTGGTTGATTTTTCCAATATTTAAGATGTTTATTGACTTTTTTTGTCATTCTGTGTTCCTACAGTGGTTGTGCCCGAAGCTGCTCCATTTGATTACCAAGTAGCTCTAGTTAAGGTAATGAATCCTTTAACACAATGTGAATCAATTATATGAAAGAAGTTGACAATAAGTACTTTATTTCTGGGCTGGCAAAATAGTATTTCATTTTATTTTGCCACTTTTCATCTCTCTTTAAGCAGTCATCCTTGTAGCCCTCAGAGTTCTTTTGGTTGCATTCAAACACAACACCACAATATGTCACTAGAGGACCACCATGTGCTAGATAAATTGTTGCATGACCCCATAAAGGGTCAGTGTGAGTTATAGATCTGTTTGTTTATTTTTTTCACCAGGCACGAGATAAAGACATGGGAGTGAACGCAGAAATAATTTTTTCAATTGCTTCTGTGATTTTCATCTTCTCCAGTGGAGGAACCACATCATTGTCCAACATCTTCAGTATTGTCCCTTCTTTAGAGAAGGACTTCTACCAGGGTAGTATAAGGTTAGTAGTCCCATATGTCTTCTCTGAGTTTATATACAATTGCTTAAACACTGCTAGGTGAATATCTGTATAATGTTTTTTGTATTGTAGGGTTGCCACTTCCCTGGATGTGAATTTGAAGGGTCAGTACCAAGTCACTGTCAATGCAATGGACAGAGGAGATCCACCACTTAATGCTACTCGCTCAATAAATGTAAGGGATCAACATTTTTGGTGAAAATAATAACCAAAGTATTACAATCCGATGAAGGCAGAAACCAGACATAAATTACCTTACTTATACTTACCTCATTTTAAATATCACTTGTTCATGGCTACAAATAATTGTTGGAGATATCTAGAAATTTGTTATGAGGTACAGTAGCTTTCAATTAATTACACCAAGACGAAATCAGTTACAAATAGTAGAAGACATAGGTACGTTGACTATATTGCACTGTTAAAAGAAATGATGACACATTCAGGCAGATAAATACTATATGAAACATTTCTTAACCCACCTTCTACTGATATGTTCTTCAAAAGAAACTTCACCTAGGAATGCCTTTGCTATGTCTGAGTCACATCAAGATTATTTATTTTGTCAACTCACTACATCATTTGCTTGATTGGCATTGCTGGTTTTACATTCCCTATAACTGTACCATATCTACTGGCATCCAGTAACTGTAAGTAACCATGAGGGCCTCTTATGTCTTTGCTTCATAGTTATACTAACTATGTAACCAGCCTTTATAATGCATACATTCCTTCATAGTCATTGAAACCTCTGCCGTTCTTCTCTTGGTCCGTAACTTGTAGATTTTTGCCGTTGACACATCCTACCGGGTCAGCCTGACGTTCTCAAAATCTTCAGATTATGTGCGGGAAAATTCAGAAGAGATCCAAAAGTAAGGAAGAGAAGTTATTGTGGTTGATTGAATTAGGGGGATACTACCATCAGTGGGACACATAGGGTTCATCTTGATATATTTTCCTAATATATTGTTACAGAGAAAATATGCAACATACATCAGCACGGCTGCTAGTGTAACAAACCAAAGTGTGTCTTGAGATAATTGTCTTTGCCAGTCTAGTTTAAGAACTTTAATTTCCATTTGACATGTGTTGTTAAACAATACAGTCTATTGTGTTAACAAGGGAACCATAAGTATTATTGTATTTTAAGAAGGTCTTCACTATTTGATTCATTCACAAAAGTTGGCGTTTGCAAGTATTTTGCAGTTTCAGCTCACTGACTTTACATTATAAACACCCAGTCCCAGTAATCTATTGCTGCAAGCAGAACTTGACTGGCCCTATATAACGCATAATTAAATCAGTGAGATTCAGTTACCCTACTAAATGAACAATGCATTACATAGGGCCAAATCCATTTTGCAAAGAACACTCCTAGGAACAGCATGTCATATAATTAAGTGAATTGAAACCACAACTCTCCTGCCAAAAGCTGTGTTTTTTTATATGTAACCTCGTTGAGATATGATCTCCCTTGCTAACAAAGCAAAGTGGCATCACACACTCTCAATTTAGGGCTAACAGGTGTTTTTCATGGCAGGTGGCTTGCTGTGGCAACAGGTGCAACTGTGTATATATCTGATATCAAAGAGGCTTCTTCAAAAAGTATCTCCTCTCGGTGAGTCAGTCAAACGAGGAATAGTAAAGAAAAAAAGCAGGATTTTTTTTTGTTAACTGTATGATTCTACACTGAGGGATGAAATTTTTTTTTTAATAATGGAATATGAGATTACTACTGAATTTGATGCTTTCCAGTTATTAAGTTCTCAAATGGTTATGACAGCTCCTCTTTAGTAAAGCTGTAAGTGCCATATCAGTAAGGTTCTACAATTTACACTCAAAACCCATTATACCCGATTTTCTAAATAATGTGTCCCAAGCTTTCCCAGTACAAATCAGCAGAATGTTTCCATTTATTCAGAGCCCATTGTGTAGAATAAAAATCTAGCAGAATAAAAGCTTATAAGAAATCTGATATTTGTTGTCACTGGAACTGCAGTTATTTCATTGATCTGTAGAACTATAGCTTGGACAGTAATCTAAAGGAGAGCCACTGAATCCAGATGTGTAATACATTTCATGCTGGGCTGAATGTAGGTGCCCCAGATATTGGTGGGCTTGGATGGGTTCTGGCATGTAATACATGTCTTCACAATCCATGGCCCAACCAGGTGTCATACTCATGCCAACACTGGCTTACCTGGTATAAGCTAATATATTACCGGTATATAGTAATATAATATATAGTAGCAGAGTATATAGCAATAATTACATAGTGGGATATTTGCCTTCAAAAAACACTCTTCTCTTCTTAGAGCTGATCCTGAAACAATATTGTACGTATACTTTGTGTATAGTAACGGCACTGCTATCACACCAGAGGCATTGGACCGGTAAGTGCAGACTCACTCATACATTGCTTCTCTGAAAAATTATTTTACAGTATCTAGATTTTACTATGCTGACCCTTTTTTTGTATGTTTAACATTTATTTCTAATCTAAAATAAATAGTTTGAGATTTTGTATTGATATAGTTGTCTCCTGGGTTTATAGAATATGATTCTGGTTTGATGAAAATAAAGGGTATTGGTCTCACTAAGGTATCCAAAGTTCTCAGTATCATACTGCTTTCTTTTATAGGATCATTCGTGGAAATTCGGTAGCATTATCTGAGCTTCTGCAGCTGGGGCTAAAAGTCATTGTGAGTCAATTCTGCCTCAATTTTTAGTTTTTTTCAGTAACTCATGAACATACACATCACAAACTGTAATAGAAAATTAGACGTGGTCAACATAGGGACTGCTTTATTGAAAAACAGGAAAATGCAATGGTGTTTTTTTACGATTTGGTAGATCTAGTCTGTGGAGACCTGGCTCAGGCTTTTACCTCAGGTATATGTTTAGTTTCATATGCATATCTATTGTCCCTGGGACAATGGGGTGTCCCCTTTAACTGGTTTGTAATGGGATAATATAAGGTAAAAAGTAAGAGAACCTGAGCCCTTGTGCCAATAGTAAGGAGTTACAAAATCAAACTTGTAATATTCACAAACAATTAGAATGCAATGTCATAAAAGTCTCTGTTGGTGTAATGGTCAGGTGTCCCAAGACTTTTGTTCATATAATACCGTATATTTAAAACAATATTTGTTCATGAAAGAGAATTACCTTTTTTGGAAGGAAAAATAAACCATACCAGCCAAAGAAAAATGTATGTAAGCATTATGTTATAACAATAATGTAACTTTATGTAATGTATCTAGTATTTAAAAAAATATATATATAATTAATTATAGAATATATATATATATATATATATATATATATATGACATATTATTGCTCAATTGTAAACTAAGCTTAACATGGTGTTTTTTTTCATGTATAGGGTAGCCCTAACGATCCAGGAGATAATAAACAAAATGAAATGTTGTATGGAGTTATTGCAGGTCTGACTGGTGCCCTGGTCCTTGTTCTTATCATTATGGTTACAGCTCTGGTCTGCATTAGAAAAAGGTATTACAATGTATTAGTTGGGCTTTGTGATTATTTCAATGTTTCTGTACTTGTGGAAAGTGTTGTAAGCATTTCTTAAACTGACCCATTTTTCCTTTATAATGAGTGTCTACCCTTTAATTGAAACACTTTAAAAACCAAATCTATATGCTTCTCTTTGCGGGCAGGTAACATATATAGCATTTTTAACTAAACAACAGAAAATGTTTATATTGCCAATAATTTTGCCCATGTAGGAAACACCCTATATAATGACACTCATTGTGCACACATTGTCCATGTCCTTTAGCCTTTTCTCCCCTAATGTATTGTCGATGACAAGGCCTAAGGGCAAAATTAGGGGCAGACAATGACTGTCTGTGTATTACAGCAACAAGAGAAAGCTACGAGCAATCAAAGCTTCAAAGATAGCAAAGGCGTTGCCTGGGGAAGTTGTGCAAGGAGCAGAGGTCATACCTGGGACCAATAAGTTCAATTCTGACAGGTAAGGACAACCCATGTGATAATGCTGTTGAATGGATAGTTAAACTACACAGTGTAATTGTGGCTAAAATGAAAACTTTGAAAATAACTATCCACCCTCTTGCCACTGAAGGGGTGCAACCTGTGGAAAAAGCTATTTATATTGGCCTTTTAATGGCCCATTAAGCATTGTCATATGATGCCCCTCATCTTCAGCTCAAAGAAAGGGCCACTCCAAAAATCAATTAAAAAAGGCAGCAGCAAACTAACTAATTAACAACTTACTAAAGATGATCTCTGGGGAACATAGTTACATAGTTCATCAAGTTCAACCCTTCTACCTAACCTTCCTATTCTTGATCCAAAAGAAGGCAAAAAAACCCTAATTAAGCTACTTCGAATTCTGCCATCAGGGGAAAAATTCCTTCTTGACTCCAAGAGGCAATCGGACTTCTCCTTGGATCAAGAAGCTTTAAAATATTAATTCTATTTATAGCCCTGTATGTCATGCCTTTCTAAAAAAATATCCAGACCCCTTTTGAAGGCATCTAATGTATTGGATAACACTACCTCCCTTGGCAGTGAATTCATACCTTTATTGTCCTCACTGTAAAGAATCCCTTCCTTTGTCGTCTATGAAACCTGCGCTCTTCCAGTCTCAGAGGGTGACCTCTGGTTCTTTGTATATTTCTGTTAATGAACAGGTCACTGAAGAGCTCGTTATTGTGGCCCTGCATATATTTATATAATGTTATCATATCCTCTCTGAGACAGAACTAATTAGCCCTTCCATCAAGCAGTGAGCACAGTGTGGCTTGTGAGCAGGGAGTCCAAAGGCAACGGTGACCTTGAAAATGTGCAAATAAAACAAATTTCATGGAAAAGTAAGGAATTTTAAATTTTCGTAATAACACACTACCCAATCATTCACCTCATAAAAAAGGCAGAAATACTTGGTTCAGCAACAAAGAAAATCATGCTATGCATCATGGTGGTTTGTATGTAAACTAGTGAAGCATTAACATCTTGTAAAAGAATGCCAGATTTTATACTTTTCTTTTTTCCTGTGTGTCTGTGGCCAGTCAAAAAGCAAATGATATTTAAATATTTTCTCTTTTTGTCTCTATTTCAGAGCTAACCCTATATTGAATGTCGATCTGGGTCCTATTGTAGATCTAGGATTTGATGAAACCACTTCCGTGAGTGACAGCGTAAGGTAAGGGAATCTTCACAAAAAACTCACCCTTATTTGCTGATATTAGTCCTGTTTAGCCTTTAATGCAAGATATTGAAATAATGACATAATCTGTCCTTTTACCTTCAAAAACGCTGGAAGCATTGAGTAGCTCTCACCAGGTGTTTGGGAATTTGCTATTATAAATAAAAAGTGGTGGTATCACCATAGCAGCCAATGGTATGTTAGAGCTGATCGTTCAATTCCATTGGTTTCTAGAGTGACGAAACCACGATTCAAGCTTTGCACAAAAATAATTTTATACATAACTCACTAAGGCCTGGGCAAATGCATTGTGGACTGGTGGCCGATAGAGTACTTACCAATACTGCTTCTCCAGAGGCAGATCTGGTCCTTTAGTGTGCAGCTGCCTTCTAAGTACGCGAGGTGCATGCTGTGAAAGCATGCAATTGCCATTTAGCAGCCACTGCCCTTAAAGTACCAGAACCACTTAATCATCCCTAGTCCAGCCCTCATGTAAATTAATAGAAATTAACCTGTCAGCATTATTTAAAGGTGAGAGAGGGTGCGACATAAAACAAATTAAGAGAACCTTTACTCATCTCCAGAAGACAAATGGAAACATGATGGGTCTTGGTAAAAATTACCATCCAAGATCTATTAAACAAGATGTTGTGCTTGTTTTGCAGTGTGGACTCCCTTTACAAACATATACTTGACAAGGACCACAATAATTCTTCCACGCTCCAGGTAGGGGATCATTTTTTTTGCAAACATAGAACAAACTGTGGCTAGAAGCCTTTTCAGTTATTGTAGAATGTTACTTGTTTTTGTGTGTACAGTAAATAAATAAATAAATAAGTTACTTTAAAAAAAAACCTACACTAAGCACATTGATTACAAAAAGAGAGGGGTGTGGATTACTGTGAATTGGTTTTTGTTCAGCAATTGTTTTTATCACAGGGTACAGGTTAAGTATATATATATATATATATATATTCATCTTGTTGCTCTATATATTTTCATTAGTGTTCATTTACTGCTCTCTCCTGGTCTAAATGTTCCTTCTCTGGCAAGACATAATCGCTGCTTCCACTTTCGTCCCACAAGGATTAGTGCTTGGCCCTCTGCTGTTCTCTCTTTATACTTTATCTCTTGGCAAACTAATAAACTAATTTGGCCTCCAGTATCATCTATATGCAGATGAGACCTAAATCTACATGTCTTCTCCTGATCTCTCCCCGTCTCTTATGTCCCGTATTACCAACTGCTTGTCTGCTATAATCTTTCTAAAACTGAACTCATTATCTTCCCTCCTTCCATCTCCACTCCACTACCTGAATTCTCTATCACTATTAACAAAAAAAGCAGCATCTTAAGGTTTAGGAAGAGATTCTGACAGGACACTGAAGTAACCCAGAAATTAGAAAAATATTTAAAGAATTATTCCCTCTGGGCAAGGAAGGAGATTGACCCGCAAAGACAGGGAAGACACGGGCAGACAGAGGCATTTACACACATGGTATAAAACTGAACACCCTAGATTATTAGAAAAAGGGAACAAGAACTGACAGAGCTGCAGCAGCAGAGGTAGGGTACAGTGCAGGCACTGCCAGACAGACACAACCAGGCTGTACAAGATTGTACAGGACCGACTTCTCCCCAATATTAGAATCTCTTCCCCCATATTAACAAGAATTGATCCCCAGTAAGGCCACTCAGTTGCAGGGACTGTGTAGGGCACAAGGTGAGTTCGGCCAGACGCACACACTCAGATTCGACAGGATTGTATACAAATGTCCCGTAATAATAGAAAAAAAAGAATTAATCCCCATAGTAGGGAAAGAGATTTATCTACGAGGCAGGGCAAGTCACAGATCAGGCACTGTTAGACAGGCCGAATCCACCCCACTCCATATTAGAAAAAACAACAGGCTGAGGCATAAGGGCAGGACATGGCACAGAGCAGGCACATGCAGATAGACACATCCAGTCGTATGGATTTCCTTCAACATTCAACAAAATTGAAAGAAATGATCACCTCAGAGTAACCCCTGAAGCAAAGCTGTGCTGTGGTGTGTACATAGGTGTTGGCTCATATCAGAATTATTGAGATGTCCTAACACCTTACCCAGGCAACTTCCTGATGACATCTCCCACACTCTTAAACTAATCCCACGCTTTACTAAAATGTTGTATACCAGGTGAGGTTTTAGTGGTACTAGCATTTTTTGTATTTTTTATTAATGATAGTGGTGGTGTGTAAAAAGGAAGGCATGATTGACAACCAACTGTATGCCAATGAAGTGAAATGGTGTTATGATGCAGAGATCCAATGGGCAAAGCCTCTCTATACAAGACCTTAAAATGGTCTCAAACATTAATGGAGATTCTTCTCTGCAGAGCACATGGCAAATCAGTTAGGACATTTGGTCACCTTCCACTCCCTCCTCCGTTCCCTTTTCTATCAACTTGGTCTCTAAGGGTCACTGGAGAAGATAGGTTACCAGGGGAGTGTCCAGCAGAAGGAGGACTTATTGTGTTTATAAAGTCCTGCCAACTCTCTCTCTCTCTCTCTCTCTCTCTCTGAGTCTGCATGGAGATGATCACAAGGGAGTGGTAATTGTATCACGTGTTTACAGGCTTATCCTGCTGTTTCTTTGTTATTTCCATTCAATCAATGAATAGATAGTTTGGTAACAGCATATACTAATTTATAGTAATTTGTATATGTATTGTTAATTTGTTTAGCCTCTCTTAATAAATGTTGTTAATTGCAGAAAACAAGGAGTGTGGACTCTGACTTTACACTCGATAGTGGTTATTGATAGCATAACAGTGTATATATATATATATATATTCATACAGTAAATGTTATTCAATAAATACAGTAAGATTCATAAGATACAGACACGTTTTTATATATTTATAACATGGTGGTACCGGTGACATGTAGGGGAACCAGTAGCATAGCTACATTGCTGCTTCTGCAAAGTAGAACACGACCCCTCTTTGAGTGACTAAAATTGTGGCTCATGTTAGTAGGTGGGGTGGAGAATATTTTACCACTACTACAGCCAGGATGTTCACTAATACTGCTGCTGCATGCGGATGGTTGTATTTCTGACTCCAGGCAACAAGGATTCAGCCTACTTGGGACTGGTATATTAGGGCCATCTGACCATTTCATACACTGACGCCTCTGCACAACCAAGAAAACCGTAATCATTCCATCTTATAGACATTTGCGAATCGATTATCGTCGCCTCTATTCCTTTTGGATGGGGGGCTGTCCTCGTTATTGGAGATTCCTACACAATATTGGCAAATTTAATTAAAAATAAAGTTTGTACAAATCCAAATGTGCAATTCTTCTTGCCACTACTGAAATAATGAATCATCCACTTCAATTTGAAAAAGGTACCTACCATCAACAATAAATTCAGTAGGGCTAAGTGGATCTGTGTTCTGTGGATGAATGGCTGGAAGGAATACAGTGTACACACGTGTTTCTCATGCTACTTCTTGGCAATCTAACACATATGCAAAGTCAGTTTATCATTAAAAAAATCTAAACCTGCATAAATGACATAAGGTGGCATCTCAGAGTCAGAGGCAAACATACCTCTAGGTAAACGAAGCTTAGGGTCTCTAACATTGTTGGCATAGGCTAAGCAACCACCACCCACAGTTACTCAAACCCTCTTGTTCATAGTACTTCCCTAGAGCATTGTTTTCCAACCTGTTTAAAGCCCCTTTGTAAGAAGTGTGCCTTCATATGAACTCACAGCATAGTTTGTCCAGTGATTAGAATTTGAAGTCAAATCATTAATTTTGCTTTGTTAATAATGTTTTCCTGTACTTTTACTTTGTCATGTATGATTATTTCATTCATACCCCTTTTTGTATACAGGAAAACAGGGAGATGGGCGCCGAAACTGAAGCTTCAAATGAATGCAGAGATGAACCCCTGGCCATCGCTCTTAATGACAGAGTGAAAAATTCATACAGCAATGCAGCTCTTGACACCACAGACTTATAAAGTGGATTCACAATCTGCACAGATTATCATTTTTAAATATATGTATATAAATGGCCAACAGCTATTGCTTCATGTTTTCGTTGTCCAGTGGCATAACACTTATAATTTATATGGAAATTTGAACTTTATGATTTGGGCAGATGATATGGTCATTTGATCTGTCGTGATATACCTTCCAAGACTGCAGATTTTCATGCATTGCCCCAATTGTGTGGGCAGGAGTATCATGATCATTCTGATCTCCCCTGACTTGCAGAGGGAGCTTTAACATCAACGGAGACAGACATCCAATTAAGCTTTTTTTTGGCCTCCTTGTGATGTTCTGAAGCTTAGCTGTGCAAGGAGGCACCTTGAGTACCACAACCAATTTCAGAGGCTGGTCCCACCTTGCCCTGCTTCTAGGCACACAACACAGGTGTCCCAAACTGGCCACGTGAAATGGGAGCATGTTCACATACTATTTTCACACTGTGATTTTTTGAATGATGTTTTCAATATGGATACAAACAATACAATGATTTGTGTGTTATAACTTAAACAAGATTGTGTTTGTTCATTATTGTAAGTTACATGAAAATCATATGATATTTTTAGACAAATTTATACATAAATGCTGGTAATTCCTAATGGCTCACTTACTTTTTCTTGCCTCTATAAATATCTGGGTACACCTTGCAGCTTTAGCAATCTTCTTAAGTGCTGCCTATAATGAGGTTTTTGGAAAAATCTCTAGTCAGTTGTTTTGCATAAGAATTATGAGAAATTGTAAGTTTGACAAGACGTTAATACCTGCAAGCAAGTTCTCCACAAACCATAAAACATCTGCTTGATGACTATGCAGCAATACACATATAATGATTGTGAATATAAAGTATTTTTGATATGATCACTAATGATCACTTTAAGACTATTAAAGGTGATTCTGTACAAACCCTTTTAATCCTAAACTTGAAAACATTTCAAATATATTAAACTTTATGGTTATGATTTTTGCAGACGTTTATGTCTAGGACAGTCACAGGGCAGCCGGAACTTGGCACTTCAATGGCTGGATACTTTATTGTGAAAAATAGTTTGCACCTAGCCAGGCCTAAGATTAGATGTGATGCTAAAGCTAAATAAGAAGAGAGAGTGACATCATGAAGAAATATAGAGGAATCTGTAAGAAACTTTTTTTTATTTTTTATTTTACCTTATGTTTAAATTGTTGAGATGGAACAAAAGTATGTGCAAAAAAACAGGGGCCCAAACTTGTTAATCTGGCATTGGACAGTCATAGTAGCCATAAATGTGTATGTAATTGAAGTAATTCTAGAAACACAGCACGTTACTGGTGGATTTGCTGGCATAATGTATCCTACACCTACACAGCACCCACACAATTTCTCTGATAAGAGAATGGCATATATAATGAATAATAATGCAGAGTCTTCTACACCACCATGACAATTTATGTACATGCTATGTTATTTATAAAGCCACCTTATTAGGTTTAACTCAAAATAAGTGAGGGAACTGTATCAAAATAATGACTTTACAGACACTAGACAAAACATGGCCTACAGACAATAAAACTGTGGTAGACTAAGGTGGTTCAGAAAATGGTGGAGAGGTGCTCAAAACTGTGATTGCCATAACATTTAAACTGTTTTTGGCAACCTTTTTCAAAATACTAAACTAAATCTAGTAGCCACCTGTGACAGGGCCAGGCTAGCTGGCTCATGTGTCATATGAAGTTTAGCCGGGTCACGGAGCGCTTTTGTGTCCGGTTCCGTATCCCGTGACCCGGTAATATATTATATTGTGTTTATTGTGTAACCGGCCCAGAGACTGATGTGGATTCAGCCCCAGCCTTCAAAGAGACGATCCTATAATCTGGCTGGGGCTCTTAATCAGCCAGCACAGCCCTGTCTGCCCAGACGGCACCCGCACTACAGGGGGGATAACACAGGTGGGGGAACCCATTGTATTCTGTAATCCCCTCACCTGATACATCCCCTGTATACTGATGGGATTTGTGATGGGATGTGTCTGATGGGATTGGGGGTTGGGTTCGGTACACATTGCATTGAGATTGTATAAAGTTCTGTGTGTTTGTAAATAAAAGAGAGTTCTTCTTGGTTTACTACGAATGGTGGTCTGGATGATCCGTGGATAGCTGAGTGCTATCCGTATGAGGGACTGACTGGTGATTCCTCAGCCCTCAAACAGGGGTACCCAGCCTTGGGTACGGTGACCCTGTAACATTGGTTGGCAGCGGTGGGAAGAATCCCACGACTTGGGTGAAATCCAAACCACCAACTGGGATTGCAGACGAGAGACACCAAGAGAGCTCCTGGAGGTTTGTAGCAAAGGAAAGGCTACTCTGATTGCGGACTGCAGAGAGATGGACCGGCACCAGGATGCCCCAGAGGAGAGCCTCGGACTGAGTGCTCTACAAAAGAACATTCTATGGCACCTATCCCTGTACCCAGGAGGGGCTACATCGGATCAAGTGACGGCGGTGATTAAAATGTGTCACCAGGAACTGAGCCAGAGTGGGTCTGTATCTCCCAGACTAGGGGAACAGACCCCCAAAATATCATACCAGGATATCCAACCCTTCCGAGAACCCGAGGGTGAGACAGACCGGGTTACAGCCGAGGTGTGTGAGCTGGAACACCAGCAATGGCAGTTACAGTCTGCGCCTGCAGACTGGAGGGATGATTTCTCCCATCCCCACTTTGAAACATACTGGGCACAGTACTGGACAATGTGGGATATAAGAGTTCCACTCCTGGGGGAGAACCCGTTGCCGGAGTGGGAAGACGAATTGAGGGGTCTCATATATGCAGAGCTCGACCTCCAGAGCCGCTACCAGGGATTCTCCCAGCAGTTAGCAGGTGAAGACCACAGCGACCCTCTGATGCTGTATAGCCCCGTCGACCCAGGACTGATATATGATGCCTTCCAATTTGACTCGTCCTTCGGAAGCCCCTGCCAGTACCGCAGGGATACAATCTGGGACAACCGTGCAGAAGTCCTGGTTTATGCTATTCCCCCCGAGCTGGAGACTGTTATGGATTGCCTGGTCCAAGAGGAATGGCAGCTCGAGAGGGACTATAAAGAATTGCTGCGGAGAGTAGAGCTCCAGGAGTTACAAGGAGACTGGGAGCATGGTACTACAACTTGCGGGAGTGGGACCGAGGTCCTCTTCACTTACTCCGCGGCCCCTGCCCTGGCGAGAAGAACCGAGGTCCTCGCCAGCAAGAAGAAGCGGAGGAGGAAGCCAAAAGCTCCGACCCAAGTCCTCACCAACAACCCTGGCTGCTCTACCCCGGCAGAAGAGATGACTGTCCCCACCGCCCGACTAAGTGGCACAATTCCCCTCACCAAACCCCTAGCTATGCCCGTAGAAGCCAGGGCCCCAGATTGTCCCCCTGATTTCCCGAGTGTCCTGGGAGAAGCCCGGGTCACTGCCCCAGAGGTTCCCACTGAAGTCCCCGGTGACCCGGTAGAGGCACCATTCCCTAACCTAGCGAGGGCGCCAGAGGGGCTGCCGAGTTCCCTGGGTCCTCTCAGTAGCCTGGCGCAGGCCCTGGTTCCTATCCCTGTGTTCTCCGAAGTGATCCCCGGTTCCCCAAGTGTCCTCCTAGAAGCCCAGGTCACTGTCCCAGAGTGTTCCTCTGACTCTCTCCGTGCCCAGGCAGAGGCACCCGTCCCAGAGAGAAAGATCGAGGGTCTGCTTAACCCTCCCGGTGGTCCAGTATTGGCACCTGTCCCTGCCCCGGAGTATTCCCCTGGGTCCCCTGAGTACCCCGCAGAGCTGCTTAGCTCGCCCAATAACCCTGTAAGGGCACCTGTTCCTGTCCCAGAGTGTCCTCTAGGTCACTCCAGTGTCCCAGTAGAGGCCTCGCTTACTACCTCTACGTGTTTCCCTGGTTCCCCGAGTGCCCCCGGCCCGATCAGCAGGGTTTTCCTTCCATGCAACCACCCTGGCCTGGCAGCTGCCCCAGACTCAGTTCCCAAGACTAGGGAGCAAGAGTCTCCAGGTGCCCCTGTTACCCCGGTGAGGGGGATAGCCATGTGCCCCCGGCTGAGCTGGGACCGTCCTCCAATTCACAGAGGACTACTGACTATCTTTTTGCGCAACCAGGGCCCTGGCCCACCTTCAATGGATGATTCTGACAAAGGGGGCCATGAACTAAGGCCTGCACCTTTGAACTCTGTCCACTCGGACAGCCTGCAGCAGACCCGTGTGGATCTGCCTGGTCTGCCGGACCGTTGGTCAAGGGGGAGATCTGTGACAGGGCCAGGCTAGCTGGCTCATGTGTCATATGAAGTTTAGCCGGGTCACGGAGCGCTTTTGTGTCCGGTTCCGTATCCCGTGACCCGGTAATATATTATATTGTGTTTATTGTGTAACCGGCCCAGAGACTGATGTGGATTCAGCCCCAGCCTTCAAAGAGACGATCCTATAATCTGGCTGGGGCTCTTAATCAGCCAGCACAGCCCTGTCTGCCCAGACGGCACCTGCACTACAGGGGGGATAACACAGGTGGGGGAACCCATTGTATTCTGTAATCCCCTCACCTGATACATCCCCTGTATACTGATGGGATTTGTGATGGGATGTGGCTGATGGGATTGGGGGTTGGGTTCGGTACACATTGCATTGAGATTGTATAAAGTTCTGTGTGTTTGTAAATAAAAGAGAGTTCTTCTTGGTTTACTACGAATGGTGGTCTGGATGATCTGTGGATAGCTGAGTGCTATCCGTATGAGGGACTGACTGGTGATTCCTCAGCCCTCAAACAGGGGTACCCAGCCTTGGGTACGGTGACCCTGTAACACCACCAACCTCCTAAAGCTGACACTTTAGGTGGAAGAGAAAATAAAATGGTTACATGAGTGAGCTACATAAAGTCTACCTGCTTTCTGATCACCGATACTTGTTTTGGAAACCCAACCATTTTATCTCGGTTTTGTGACATGTATTTAAGTTAGAACTCACCTCCTACAGGTAGAATTTGTGTATTTGTATGTATGAATGTGTAGGTCTGAATTTAACAGCTAGTAATTTATTTTAGGAATGAGTAAGTCAAGCCAAAAAGTAGATGAGTAAACAAAAAGGTGCACCAATAAGCCTTTTAGGAATGCCAAGGAAGAGTTTTGGCAAAAAAAATAAATTCACTGAAGAGCATGGAAGAGAAAAGTTGGAGAAGGCTACAAAGATCACTGGGAGGGCAGAAGAAAGCATACTATGTTTTGGGAGCACAAGTAAAAAAAAATCAAGTTACTTAATTTGCTAAACATATTAAGGTACAAATTATTTGTTAGTAAGTACAGGTCGAAAAAAGGGCATGTCAATTTATAATGGGTCCATTGCAAGTTTCTTTAATAATTACCTTTTATTACTGAAATAAGATTTATAGAGATCACAACCTTAATATTAAATACAACTCATCGGAGTTATCCTCACTTAGATTTTCAGACTGGTCTATTTTCTGTAAGTGTCTTCTTTGAATTTGTTTTTTAAATTTGTCTTGCAAACAAAATGACATATTTCGAGACACATTGTAGAGCATCCCCCTCTTTAGGCATCAATAGGTAAAATTTTACAGCTGAGTTATTAGCGAATATACAGATGACTTTTATCGTTATTTGTTGTATCTTATAAAAAAAGTCTTACTGATTCCAATGCTTGATTTTGTATTTTCATCCGTGTAATACTTGTCATAAGACAAAATGTTCTCTTATGTTCTGTGCTCATTGAAATCAGATTTTTAGTGCAGTTTTCTTTGAACTTTGGAACTGACCATATGGTATATTTTGAAGCCATCTGCTAGGACAGCAACTGTCAGCTTGTATAATCTGTTACAATCAATTGGTTTAGATTTGAATTATAAAGATTTAATTATAAATAATTATAAATCTAGTCTAGAACCAGCGATGTCTAAAAGTCATTAAATCTTTATTAGATTGTTTTGATTACAAAATCTGTACTTGTTTTCAAATAAGTAGGGGAGAGATATGAATAACGAGCAATCACACTGCAAAATTCAAATTACGGAGAATCAGAAGAATCATTCTATTGGTTTCCATAATGACTGCTTCGCATTTGTAACCTGGCATAGGAACTGCATTTTATTTATAACCTGGTATTGTGTATCTCTATATTCTCCAGTAGGACATCATTGTAACAGAGTGGTGACAATTTTGGCATCTTGGTATAATTATTAAGGCGTCGAAACGTGAAGGTCCACAGATCTTTGGTTGTCTGGAGAGAGAGAAAGTTTACCCGGTGAGATGTTTTCAGTAAGTTCCTGAGCATGTAAAAAATAATTGCTTATGAATAAAAACTATGCATTATTAAATTATTATTAACCGATAACAGTCGGACAAACATGGTTGTGGCACTCCAGCCCTTTTGCAACAGGAAACGAAGGAGCCTAAAAACAAATGTCTAGCTTTTAGAAAAGTTGAAGCTCATACTGCTCTACGTAAGTTACAGAGTTATCATCCATTGTAGGTTCCCATCGTTACACCTCAAATAATTAGCTTGCAAGAATGTAGAAGCTGTTGCCAGTCATCACTGTTGTCTGTAGCGCATCATATTAAAGATACAGTTCCAGCTACGCTGCTGAATGTAACACTTTTGTTTTGCAGCCTAAACTGAAAAACTCTACTTGAAAGTTTCTGTGTTGTTTTGTGTGATTAAACTGTCAGAGAAAACTAAATAAGACAAATATGCTAAAGGTTAGCTACTTAGAGAGAGTGCAATCAGGGCCCGCCCTAATAAGTGCCAGGCGGCACTTTTGAAGGGGCGCCCCCAAGCCCTTTTTTTTTTTTAAACGGAAGAGAGAGCCCTCTGCGAGCTCTCTAGCTCGGTCTCGGTGTCGGCTTGTAATGCTGAGCGCCGGAAGATGACGCAATTTCCGGCGCTCAGCATTACAAGCCGGCACCGAGACCGAGCAGGGAGACTCGCTTCAGGACTCCTGAAAGGTAAGTACAAAGAGGGGGGGTAAGGTAGATAATAAGGAGGGAGGGAGAGTAAGGGTAGATAAAAGGGAGGGAGAGGAAGGGTAGATAAAAGGGAGGGAGAGGAAGGGTAGATAATAGGGAGGGAGAGGAAGGGTAGATTTTGGGGGGGGCGGCAGAGGAAGGGTAGATAATGGGGGGGGCGGCATTTTAAACTTCGCCCCAGGCGGCATTATGTCTTGGACGGCCCTGAGTGCAATTAATGTTTTGTCTGAGTGGCACACTATCTATAAGAGCATAACTCATCTGAAGGCCTTTAGTCAACTACCCCATTATTAACCAATGCATGAACATAATGAAAATAGGGATTAGTCGTGGTTTCTCTATATGATGATAGTGACCCATTTATATTTAGCATGCAAATCTCCAGGTTTACCAGCAGGAAAAGTGTTCACGTTACCCTTGTTTTGTTTGGATACATAGCAGAATACAAAACAATTGATTTTCAGATGCTTTTATTAACCAACGTTTAGCTCCACAATTTTACCCAAAACAGAGTTGATCAGAAAATAAGAACAAAAAGGGCACATCATTTCACTTTATCACATTTAATAAAAACCCTATGGCACATGTTAGAACTTCACATCAATACTAGAACAGCAAAGAATTAGGAATGTAGACCAGGCGCTGATACCACAGAGACACCACAAGGTGAGACAGCTGCCTGGGAGGGGGGTGGCGTACCAGGCAGTCACTGGGGTTAAGGCATATCAGGAAGAGACATGGAAGAATATTCACATCAAATTGATGCCACATGATGGAGCAGACAAAAAAGTATCTTGTGAATGTAAGAAACCATGCAATACACCAATACTGTTATGGTTCGGCCCACTAGTGCAGCAAAGATTGTACTTTGCTAATACCCCTTTCAGTACAGCTGCGGGGTGTTTTTTGTATTGTGCTCCTACATCATACAATAAACTATGAATTATATTATTATACTGTTATTATATTCACTGAAAAGGTGAATTATTAATAATTAAGAACTTTTTTTTCATTGTAATAAGGATTGTGGTTACTAATTATTAACGACAGTCCTCAGCTAGGAAACATTTGTGTGTAAGACCCACACAGAGTCTGCAAAGCATTGAATGTATATGTGTTTTTTCTCCCGCTGTAATTTAAGAGCACTTCACAACTTTTGATGAAAATAACTATGCTTCTAACTACTAGCCATGAGATACCTGATTTGTAATGCAATGAGGTGCACTGGAGTATAATCCCACTCCTGATTGTCATTTTACTATGATAGCATTCACCATATAGAAAACCCAGTATATGCCCCCTCCAATCATTTGTTCATGTGCTTCTGCAGAGAAATGTTGAGAAGCCTCACAGTAGGAACATATTAATACATTCAATAGTTTGAATAGTAAAACAGAATGTGCTTGTGCTGGTTTTGTTTACAATATACTATATACATGCTAAGGTTAAGACTATCACAAAGCTCAGAATAGTGATAGTCTACCCGTTTACATCATCAATACCAAAATCAAGGGTTCCTCATAGCTGCTTGGACTAACTGATCATAATGATGGGCTTTGTCCTCAAGGATGTCAAAATCACTTTCAAAAACTCCTAGTCAGTAGGTTCTAGATTAGGTTTGCGTATGGAGGGATGATTGTCTTTTATTGAAGCTAACCTTAACCATATTAAAACCTTTGAAACAGCCACATAAATCATCCTCCAGCTCTACCCCTTACAGCACCTATCACTCAGCACAGCTGTTTTTTTCTTACAAAAGACTGGTATATGGGATAAGCTGAGGTAAGGTGAAGCCAATAGAGTGCTAATATGTAACAAACACACATGGATATGTGAAAAGAATTAATTCTGACAAAATTATTTACATCGGCAATTGTTTGCCAAATAAGAAAATCTAACCCTTAAATACCAAAGGTAAACACTGTTAATCTTTAATTTATTCTTCAGATATGACTAGACAGTCACTTATGATGGTTAAGTGACCCCAGAAACAAACAAAATGTCTACAGCCCTATGGTGCAGTAAATATCTATCTATCTATCTATCTATCTATCTATCTATCTATCTATCTATCATACTCTATATCCACATTACACAATGATGAGACCTGGATGTCTGCCTACATGGTGGTATCTGATTTGCCCCTTTTACGGCAACACCTGGTATAAGTAGCCATGTTGTCACAAATGATTATTGTGGACCACAACATTTTTAAATATGTTTTGTAAGACAGCTTGTTGGATCTTATAGCTCATCAAACCAATCTGTATGCCAGTCAGTATTTAGCAGAACACCATGACTCTTTTTATTCTAAGCACCATACCTGGCATCCCTGGCAATAGGTGTCCAGATATGGGATATACATGAAAGAAAAAATAAAAATATGTAGCGTAATATTGTAATGGTATAATAGTTTCTGCAAATTGGTAGAACACTAACATATGCATTGAGGTGGGAAGGTGCCTCAAAATCAATAGTAATGGTCTTCTTGTCCCCCGTGTTTCAGAAAATATAGAGAATAGAAATAATCAATATAATGTATGTGACAAAATGCATTCAATAAAAATAGTAGCTTATGTTAAAAACATGCAGCATCCAGCATCATACTATGTATTTCCAAGAAAGTTACCAGGTAAGATGAGAAAAATGTATATGAATTAGCAAAAATAAAAATTCCATAAAATACAAAATAAAGCATGAAAGTATGCGAGCTCAAAAGTGTCACGCAACATGTTTTGCCCTATTGTGGCTTCTACATGGAGTGAACCCAAATGAGAAATAAGCCTCCCAAAAGAAAATTAGTTACAAAATTCACAAAAAAACGTATTCTTGCATCTGGAAACGCAGCTGAATACATTTTTGGTTGCTTTTTCTGCAGTTGCATGTAATGTGTACAGACAATCCTAAGAAACATGCAAAGGGTGGTAAATAAAAGCAAACAAAAATGTTATGGCTCCCTTCACCAAGGATTGGTGATCAAATTGTTGCATGATAAGCATCCAAATGCTCCTGGTGAACTTCTGTGGGTTGCCTTCTCAAAAATATACACTTTGGTGGGGTATTTTAAGCTGGTGGGCTGCTAAACAGTGCCAACTGAGACATAGGCTTCAGAAAGTACAAATTTAACATTTCAAGATTAAAAAAGAGAATGTAGTTGTATGTAATATGAATGCTAAGAAAAATTAAAAGTTTAGGGAAAAAATGCTCCTGGTAAAATACCCTGGGTTACCTTCTCTCCGAAAACGTAAAAAATCCAAGTTTGGAAAGGGAACGGCATGTTCCATTTTGTGTAACTTCCAAAGAAAAACCATAAAAAACCTACACATGTTTGGTATTTTTAAAATCAACTGAACTAGTTTAGGGTCAATTATCATAGTAAAATATTAGAAGAAAATTTAGTTTTTTTCAAAAAATGTTCATTATTTTAATGTAATATTCATATTAAATGACTATACATCTAAAATATCAATAGAAAGCTCTATATGTCCTTAAAAACAATATATAATTTGTGTGGGTACACAAAGAAATCTAAATCATGGTTAAAGGATCATAAAATTGCTCAGGAAAAAGTCCCAGGTTTTTGGGTACAAAATACCCTCAGTAAAGAAAGGGGTTACATTCAAATATTTAAGATGATTTGTTTGGGATAAATGAAGCTATAAACCACATTCTGTTTGTAGCTATATATTTATTCATGACAACAAAAGTCCATATTTATAACCTGGGAAAATCATCTTGAGCTTCAACAAGCTTTTCTTTATACATTTTAGATGGAACGACTCTGGCTGATTAATTACACCCAGTGTGCACTAATTACCAGATGGACTGGATACGGTGTTCTACAGTATGACCTTGAAAAAAGGTCAGACTCAGCAATGAAAGAGTGACAGAAATATGTTTGATGGACATTGACATGGAAGTTGTAAATGCAGCTTAGGTTTCATCAGCAGACTTCATCTCACAAACCTTTTCCCCCAAACATAAATCATGCAAAATTGTAAATTAAATCTTTAAAAGATTAATCATAGAAATAATAAATACGCTCAGTTGTTATGCTCAACCCCACCGACCCCAAGTATGAATTTGAATACATAACCTGTGACATACAGCTAAACATCTTATACATATTGACACTTGCCTCTTGACCATACATCACAGAAATGTTTATATGTTCAATGCAAAATGTCTTAAAAACAGATTTATTTATGTTAAGCATTTGCTGCAGAAACTGATTGCAAGAAGGTGTAAGTTGCCTTGTTTTATAAAATGAATGCACATAAAATGTCTATGACTTTGTGCGAATGGGCAGAGGAATGCTCAAAGCATCCTGTGGGCATCCCTCTGGCACTTAAATAATGTATAAGATCTACAGAAATATACGCTACTAACAATAATACGCACGACATGTGGCATTTCACAAAATCTGGGTTGAGTTTTCGCTGATCACACTTTTACACTAGAATTATATTTTTACACATATCTTCAGTTTAATTACAATCTTGAGAAAAGAATTTATACTTGTAGGTATCTGAGACCCCACCAAAGGTAGCGGCTGCTTCTCTTACAAATTCCATTACTCTGCGGCAGCTTGCGCTCAGAATGATAGGAAAACTAGAAAGGTGTGTTAAGTGGATGCAGTGTTGCAACCCTGCACACTATTTAGCACTCCATATGCAAAGAGCGTTTATTAGATTATTCCCAGAAATTTTAAGCATTGTTATTGCAATAATACAAACTAAAACACAAGCAGACAACGAGAGCAACACAATCTTTGCTCTCTTCCATTGGAACTGACTGCAGATACATGGATGCCCCATAGGTTTTTGTGTATGGCCCCACTATTTTATTTTTTTGTTCAAATTATTTTGTAATGGTTTTGACCATGCTGGGTATATTTCATGGCATTTAAAGCAAAAGACAATGTTACTTTAGAAGCAGTGTTAGAGACAAAGAGTAATCAAGGGCACTCATCTCAATCAGAGCCCTGCCCCGTATTAATGTATAATGTAGGAAGGATTAATGTAAAATGATTAGAACACTTTTGTTAAAGTTTTGTTATTAATTATTCCTAAAAGGCCAAACACATACAATTTTTCAGGAAAATTTGATCAGAAAAGGACAGTTCAGCTTTTATTTAATGTCTCAGGTGAAGGAGGGCAACTTTGACTCAACCTATCCAGGCAAAGAGGATTAGAAGAGATTTAAGTTTGTCTCTGGTCAATACTCACTAGTCTCTGCAAGTAGATCACGCTGAAGGGATTAAGAATGCTCCTTTGACTTGTCATAATATTTTCATTTATTATAATAAAATGATTAGTATGTACCGTATTTATATAAATTGGTTCATGGCTGCCAATGGCTGTCTCTGGATTGTATCAGATATTTAACAAAGAATCTCGCCACTGCAGTTTGCTGGATATGGTGAGATGTTGTGATGCCACTAATCACTGCTCTACCCCACTTTGTGATCATAGCACACAAGATCACAGAGCCAAAATGTCAGGAGACAAGTTTCTTGTTTCACTATTTTTGGTAATGTATCTTCATTATTACATTGTAAAACTATATATTTGACCTTATGAGCTCCTTACATCTGATAACAGATTAAATCTAACTAATGCAATATTACAATTACATTTAAGAAAAACGGACACATTTTTACCAAGCCATAGCTTTAAACGTTTACACAAGGGAGGGGACCAAGGTATTGTAATTTTATTCTCTAAACTAGTGCTAATCATTAGTGTTCTTGGTTAAAGTGCCCTTGGTCAAATATATTTGAATATGTTTTTGAAGGGGTAATTATAAGAATACAAATAGCAATATTTAGTACCAGTGTAATCTGCAAGAACAGTTATTGATGCATATATATGCAAATATACTCAGCAGTAAGCAGAAAAAAATAAAAGTGGTCAGAGGTATTCATTTTCGCAGTCTCTCATACTGCCCTTTATGTGTGATGATGCCACTGAAATGGGTCTATGTCTCCAGCAAATTCTTTTCTGAGTCTTTCAACTTGATTTTGTTGTTTCTTTCAGATTACTCTCTTTGTATTTCACAGTGGCTGCTAAAGATCATGGCGAGATTCTACAAGTGGAGAGTAAGCCAAATTAAACAGGACCCAGATGATTTTAATATATATATATTAACTTACTACAAAAGGGGACAGAGTCTGAAAATCAATAGGACCCCCAAAGTTACGTAAAAGCAAATCTAGGGAGGGTACCCAGCCAGCTTTTACAGTGACTATTGGCCTCCCTGTAAGACTGTTTAGGAATCCAATTCCCCAACGAAACAAACAAAAACAAAGCAGAGAGCTCCACATTTTTGTTGTTTTTTCATTCACACTTGCGCATTTTCTCTCCGTCTTTCTCACATTCTCTCATACACTCTCTCAATGTCTGCCTACCTTCTCCGCCGACTGCTTCTAAGTCCCTTTCCCTCAGCTCTGCTTCTTCTCTTGCCTCTTGTTGTTCTTTTTGTCTTCTTCTTCTGTCTTCTTTTTTACCTGCTTCTTCCTGTCTTTTTTCCTTATCACTTTTCCATGAACCAGGCCTCCTAGAACACTCCTACAAAAGGGCACTCCAGGCACACCCTCTCCGTGATTGGAGGAAGAGGCTATTCATGTGTCTCTACCTTTTTGCGGAAGTACTTCAAGAGGCCAGAATAATGCAGATAGATTGAAAAAAAAAGGGAGCTGCAGAAACACTTCTTTTTTTCCACAAATCTGTCTTTATTATTCTCACCTCTCTGAGTATTTCCATGAAAGAGCGGACTCATCGGGACATCCTCTCCCCATTCCTCCAATCAGGGGAGATGGTGTGCTCTGAGGCTTCTCCCTTTTGCGGAAGTGCTCCAAACGGCCTAGTTAATGGAGAAGCAGATGAAGAAAGAAGACACAGGGAGAGGCGGACGAACAAAGACAGATAAACAAGAAGAGGTAAGAGAAGTAGCTGAGCTGTGGGAAAGGAGAAGGGGACACCAAAGTGGTCAGCAGAGAAGGTAGGGAACATGAGAAATAGTGAATAAGAGTGTGAGAGAGTGAATGCTGGTGAGTGACAAATTTTATTTCCGAATGGAAAAAGCCTTCCGAATTTTGTCTCGACCGAAAGAGCAGGAAATTAAATTTGTTGCACGAAAGCAAATGGACCAAATATTAAAGGAAAATTTGTCTGAATCTTTTTTGGTCCATTTACACAAGTCCCATATATATACACTTCAAACATTTCAACTGAACGGCTTTATTAGGCACAGCTAGTCTCTGCTAGATTCTCCTGCAAAAAAAAGGACTAAATGGGCCCCGTATAATACATACTTGAATCATTAATATTTCTTTAATGTCATCACATTAACAATGCATTATTCAGGGACTGATTAGCCAGGTTTAACAACAGGAAATCACCGGTTTAGCCCTTCACAATGCACTTGAAGTGTTTCAGCTCTCCTTGATTCACTGTATTACGTTTTAGTAACTAAACATCTACTAAACATCAAAGATGATGACCATCAGGGACCCCACATTAGACATAAAGTGCTTGGGGCTCTACTATATTTTAGAGACCAATTTAATGATTCTGGCAATTGGTTGTGTACAGGCCATTAATTTAGCTTTACCTATTTTCTCATATATATAGGTTACAAAAATGTAATTTTAAGCTCTCCTAGAGTTGGCTTCAACTATACACGAGACCAGTGAGACCACATTAAATGCATGTCTTTCTTTAAACACATATGAAATTGTGTGTTTAATATTTAAAAAGTAGAAAAAGTCAGCAATAACTTACAGCTGTCCACAGAGATATATTGCATCTAAGAAACTACCCAAACTCTCAAGCAAACAATATAGATTAATAATATTTCTAAAATGACGCAATGGAATATATATCAATTTTTCCTGGCTCCTTAACAATTCACTTAATGAAGCAACAATGGAATTACCAGTCATGAATTAAATGTATTGCATGTGTTCTAATAACCGATATCAAATCTCTGTATATTTACAGTTAAGGATGAAAGTAATATTGTCTTGCTTCACCTGGCATAATCCTAACCTTTTTTTAAAAAAAATGTATCCCAAACCCTCCTGAAAGCAACAATATGATAATCATATCACTTACACAATAGGGCCTATGCTAACCCTATTGTTTTGTGTCCAAAAATATTTTCTAGAGATAGCTCTGGTTGTGGCTGTAACTGCCATCTTCCTACTTTTCCCCCCGTCTCCCTCGTTCGATTTTAGTTAAGATGCAGTCAACACGTTAATGCTTGCTAAGGTGAACTGTGTGCCTAAAAAATGACAAAATTCTTCCTCTACTCTGAAAAAGACTTTCTCAAAGTAGAACATTTTAGCTATTTGTAATTTGAGAGTGGACTTTTTAGACTTTATTTTCAGGGTTTGATTTTGCTCTTTTATAATTCGAGTTGTAACTTAACAGCTGCAGAAGACAGTTGAAGATTTTTCTGTGTGTTTTTTTAATGTGTTTTGCTTGATTGTTTTATAAAATGGCTTTATCGCTGGGTGATTCACTCCACTGCAGGCCCAGCTTTTGAGCAGCAACGCGGTCGCCTGTGGAAAAATGTGCGGAATGTGCTGGGTTGCCTTTTGGTCTCACCCTTTCCTGTTGCGCCTCGAATAGAGCTTCCTCTTGTATTTTGAGGTGTCAACACTTTTTGCCGCCCATGCTCTTCAATCTGCTTTTCCAAGTGCTTCTGTATTGCCATCCCCAATACTTCAACTTCCATAGATGCTCCATATACTTCCCATGTCATCCCCTTTTCATCCCAGCTAACCTCTCTCACTGGCTCTGGGTGATCTCCTTTGGGTTCTTTCACACGGACCTCAGGATAAGTGGCACAAGAAGATTTACCAGTAGGAGTCATTGGGTCAGTAGCAGCAGACCTTGTTTCAACCACAAAAGACACTTGCATCCCTGCATCCTTCATGACAGGCTTCACATATGAGCATGCTGGACATGGTGTATCTTGGTTTGCAGCCCCGGTATGAAATGTAAACGAGCACGATCCTTCCATGGGCATAAAAGGACTCACAGCTATTGATGTGCACTGTACATTAGTCTCAACCTGAGTCCCAACATCCTTTAGATTATGAGGTTTGATTTGCAGTGATTGAGCTGCTGGAAGTGCACTTGATTCCTGGGATTTCTGTTCTGTTTGGAAATTAAAAGTAGAAGACCCCTGTGGCAGAACTATTGGGCTGACGGCAACAGATACACAGTCAACTTTGTTGTCAGCTTGAGTCCCAACCTCTTGACTGGGTTTTGTTAGCTCATACATTTTAGATGATACTTCTTGTTTTTCACTTAGGAAACTAAAAGAAGATTCACCAGGTGGAACAAAAGGACTAAGGGCTACAGATCTGTATTCCACACAAGTAGCAGTCCCAGTATCCTCCTCAGGAGGAGTGAGCTCAAATGAGTAGGTCTTTGGAAGATTTTCTGTATTTTTAAGATCCTTGTCGGTTTTGTTGTCTGCAGGCTGGTTTTGAGCTGTCTTCTCTGTGAGGAAAGGAAATGAGGAAGATCCATCAGGGAGCACAAAAGGACTGACCGCCACAGATATACATTGCACTTTGGTGTCAGCCTGAGTGCCAACACTATGGTTTTGTTTGTGTGGTGTGCCTGTTTGGTTCTGTATAGGGGCACTTTCTCCTGCCTTGCCTGCACTGCCAAACATTTCTTCATTCTTTTGCTCTGTGTGAAAGATAAATGTGGACAATTGACCTGGTGGGATAATTGGACTAACAGCAACTGAAACACACTCTGCTCTGGTGTCTGCCTGGGACCCCACATCCTGATTAGGAGGAGTCAGTTCAAAGGAATATGTTTTTGATAATGTATCTCCACCTTGTGATGGCTGCACCCCTGCTGTAATGTTGAAACTTTTTTGCGTTTGAAATGTGAATGAAGATCCATCTGGTGGGATTATGGGACTCACTGCAACAGATTTATATTCTACTTTTGTTTCAGTTCCAACATTTATAATGGATGGAGTCAGTTCAGTTGAGTAGGGTTTGTGGAGATTGTGGGCACCTCTAATGTTGGTCAATTGATCACTAGAGCCCTGTACGGATTTAGTGGCCTGTGGGTTTTCAGTTTGAAATGTAAATGATGTTGACCCACCTGGTGGTACAATGGGGCTCACTGCTATAGACCTGCACTGCACTCTTGTTTCAGTATCAACATCTTGATTGGGAGGATTGAGCTCAAACGAAGAGGTTTTAGGTTGCTCATCTCTACCAGTACACTCTTTCCCAGCTGTTCTAACATTATAGGAATTTGCAACAGATGATGTTCCTTTAGTGGCCATTCCAGTTTGAAAAGTGAATGATGAGCTGCCATCTGGAGGAACAATAGGGCTTATGGCAATAGATCTATACTCCACTTTATCAGCTTGTGTACTCCTATCATTATTAGATGGCACTAGCTCATACAAGTGTGTTTTTGCATTAAAGTCTCCATTGGCAGCCTCCTCACATCCTGTCTTCCCATCTGTCATGGTCTCAGTTTTTCTTTCATCAACAAAAGTGTTGGCATCCTGATTAGGAGCTGGTTTTCCATGAATCATTTTGTCTTCTTTAACTTTTGTGGAAGTCTCTGGCAAAATGTCTCTTAGTGTGTTGTCACCTATGGGGCCAGTCATTGTACTCAAGCTAGAATCTATATTTGATGTCACACTAAGTGAGGAATCTTGAGTTACCCTAATTGTTGTAATTTCTTCAACTGAGGAAGGAACTTGGGAGGGCACAATGTCAGTTCCACATGTATGTGAGGTCACTTTGTCTTTTGCTGTTCCTATTTCAGTACTTGACTCGTCTTTTTTAAAGTCACTTGAGCATTCAACAGCTCCATATAAATGTTCTTTGTGCAACACAGGTTCATGGTCTATTTTTACGAAACATCTTAAGTTTACCCTGTCCAATTGTGTAGTTTCTGAGTAGCCTCCTCTATGGGTTATGTCTTGGCTGGGAGGCTGATCCTGTTTGACTTTGCCACATTCTGTGACATCATTTGGGGATTTAAAGTCCCTGTTTGTTAACTCACTAAATCCAGTGGCAGTGAATGTGCATTCTTCTAGACATTTCTCTAAGTGACTCTTGTGTTCAGTGTTGTCTGCTGTGGTAAGCTCTGTACTGTCTTGTTGCTTTAATGTTTTATTCTCTTCCTCAGCTAACATTACGGGAATAGTACTAAGAGCATCCACAGAATCAATCCTTTGCAATGCTCGAAAGCTATCTCCTTCAGTATCAAAGCTGAAACTTCCCTCCAAGAAATCAGCATCTCCATGTACGCTGACACAGAAATTTCGCATGCTAAGATCCTCCCCAGTGAACCCTAAATGGCGTGTAGGGTCATCTGCCTGCCAGATTCTGGATGATATGGGGGAACGGAGGGAAATGTTCTCACTGACAGCATCTGGTTTAGACAGCTGCAATCTCTGTAGCTCTTTAGGACTGCCCATCTCTGGACCAGCTTTCTTCCATAATATTCTAAAATCTTGCTTTGCGATGTTCTGAAAAACAGAAAAAAGTGATTTAACAAATTAGTGTGGGCTGACCAAATATCAGCATGTGCACAGAGTAAGATCTAATACCATGGTTTGGTCATTGTGTCCCTAACTTTGTTTGCCTGCACCTACCATTAGCCTTGACCAGCTAGGTGGGAGTTGTAGTATTATTATCTAATTCTTTGAAATGGTAAAGACAAATAGATAGCTTGCAGACAATTTAGACTTAGTGTTGCTGAAAATGGAAAAGAATAAATTGGATTAAGTCATAAATCACCTGATTTCTGCAAAAACCAGGTACATATATGGAAGATCTATAATCAGAGGCGACCTAGATTATTTGGCACTGGGGGGGAAACCTGTATGTGGCACCACCCTCACATACAAAAAATGTATGTTGGCAAGAATATTTATTTCACAAATCAACTACAAAACAAACTAGAAATCTGAACAAATAAATTATAAAAATATAAATAAATTAAATACATTTTAAATAAATAACATTTACTGAACAGATATGGTACAACATTACTCCTATCTCTATATACTAAGTCAGATATTGCTGGTGGAACAGCATAACTCCCATCACTATACACTGAGCTAGACACTGATGTGGAAAGCCTCTGCCCCTCAAACAGCCTGCCTGTGCCACCACTGCCCCTAAACCAGCCTGCCTGTGCCACCTCTGCCCCCTAAACAATCTGCCTGTGCCACCTCTGCCCCTTAACAGCCTTCCCATGCCACCTCTGCCCCTTTAACAGCCTATCTGTGCCACCTTTGCCCCCAACAGTCTGCCTGCCTCATTTCTTCTCCTAAGCACTCACTCACTCACTCACTCATTTATTAATTAATTAATTCACCCATTCACTCTCCCACACCCCCTTACCTCTCTTGTAGATTTCACTGGTCCAGGGGCCAGCCAAGCATCACTGGGCCCGCACAGATGTCTATGTGGCCCGGCGGCTGCCTAATGCAGTCCTGCAGTTTACTGCTGTGGCGCTCGCACAGTGTGTGAGGAAACTCTCTTTTCCCACCCAGGGGAAGCAGGAAAAGAGAGTTTCCTCACACACTGTGCAAGCTCCACATCGTTAAGCTGTGGACTCACATTAGGCAGCTGTCAGGCCGCATAGACATCTGCTTGCTGGCCCCTGGCTGACCTGGTACCCCCCCTGACTAGTGGCACCCAGGGCGGACCCCCCCCCCCTTAGGTAAGCTACCATGTGTAATACAGCATACATAAAAAAACATTTTGTATCCTGTTACATTTTTTTGTATCCTGTTTTTTGTATCTAAACCTAGTTTAACTGTTTGTTGGGGATTTGGACACTTTCTTGTCCTGATCAGATCAGTACTTTAAGCCAGTGAAACCATCATAAAAATATATTAATTTTTTTCATTTTATTCTGGATGCTTTAAGCCATTAATAGATGCCTAGGTTAAGCCAAACCATGCACCATATCACATGGTAAAAACGCCATGTGATATGGTAAAAACTCTGCCACTCTGATCTCTCCATCAATGCTAAATTAAAAACTAACATGATGAAGATGAAATAATCTTCCTAAGTGAGTTTACTCAATATATGTAGTTGTACATACATGTAGACCGCATATGGAACACATGTGTGCAAACTACCAACAGTGACAATTTATGTGAGAATATTTGTCCTAGTTAGCTGGCTCACTGTTCCGCTTTTTGTGCACAGTGAGAAATATGGACCCGTTCGGGAGATCCTCTGATTTCCTCTGACCGGCCCAGGGAGCTATAAAATCAACGGAGGTCTGTGCTGTTGCAGCCCCCATGTGGCCTCTTACCATGCTCTGGTAAGGTAGCCACTTTCCAGTCCCACTGGATTCTTGCAGCAGCCAGAACACAATGTGTAGGTAACACAACATATCACACAATGTGGGGACACACAATATGGGTTTAAATGCTGCTTTTAATGTAAAGAAACACAATATAGGGGGAAAATATGCATTCATACATTCATACACCCTTTCTGCACCTCGGGTCCACTCACTTTTGCAAACTATAACTCACATTACCCTCATCATTCTGGCTGAGGGTCATGCGAGATCCAGTATCATCTCAATATATGCTTATATAAATGTGTTAATAATTACTGGAGAGGGGTTTCAAATTGAGCATCCTTCATGTCACAATGTCTAATGTTACCACAGATCATATAATTGTCTCTGTATATTAAGTTGATCTAACAATAAATGTTGCAATGGTAGCAGGTTGGGTTTTTAGGCTTTCAGCTACATGATTGAGCCCTGCTTAAAGATAGGGTTTGGGTTATTTTTTTAAATTCTTCATTTAAATAACTTTTTTTTAGTTAAAAGTACAGTGTTCAGCACCTTACGGTTGTACTTTGTAAGAACTGTAAGAACTGGTATTTTTATCAGCTCTTTTGTTCAAAGAGCAAAATGCATTTTTTAGAAATGGTCTTCACTTTTGCCAATCACATCCCACTGCATCAATTTCTATTTACTGAACATAAGTAAAAAAATAAAGTATCAGATTAAGAAAAAACACACCTACCCAAGACAGAAAGAAAGGGGAAAACGCTCATTCATTTTCATGTTCAAAAGCTCAATCTTGAAGCATCAGCAAGCATTGTCATGTCTCCTTGGCTGACATATTTGTAAACCAAACTTCACTTTTAGTGCTGTGACGCACGGGAAAACTCACAGGGAGCAGGCTTAAGAGTAGAAATTAGATTGCGATTCTCCTGAGATTCACTTGTGGGCTCTGTAGCCATGGAGTCCAAGTTCTATAACATGATTGAGGAGTATCATGCGGTAGCGTTGTAAGTTTATCCATGAGTAGATTCTCATTCATTGTGTCTATGATTGTTAGATGATTGTTCAATTATGAAAGTAATGTAGTAATTTATTTCCATCTGTTATGATGGTCATTTGTTCACACAAGGCACTAATTTGCTCCTAAAGAGGACCACTAAACATGTACGTTAAAGGCCTAAAGTCCATAGTTTTTCCTCCACAAGTCCAAAGATCTAAGATGTATTCAAAAGAGTTGAAAAGGATTAGTATAGAATCTAAGTGTGTTTTAACGGCCGCAGATTTGGAGGCAGCCTCCCATATCTCCAGCCAATCCTTGTTCTCTAGTGTGGGAGGGGGTTTTGGACCTTTTTAAATTGCTGATCGGTCACTGAGCATGCCAGGGACGACAAAGCTTTTAATCAACAGAGACTAAGAGGCAAGTCCAGCCAATTGCCTCAGAGTATATTTAAAAGAAAAAACACTCAATGTACACTGTTCAGTCTTGTCCAAAGTACATTTTGGCAATTGAATAAAATACATATAAATGAGGCAGAAAAACTATCAAGTTATAGTATAACTACCACATGAGTGGCGTAACTACGATGGGGCCTGTGCCTCTAGAAGGCCCAGGGCGACCCCTGTGACCACTTGTTCCTGTCTCCTCTTACCGGTTCAAAATTGTATAGCAAGGGCCCTTCAAACCAAAGAGCAAAGAAAGCATAGACAAGTTGTTTGGGGGCAATGATGGCACAGACTATCTGTTTGAGGCCAATGAGGGCACAGACTAGCTGTTTGGGGCAAATATGGCATAGATAAGCTGTTTGGGGGCACTGGTAAGCTGTGGCAAAGATGGCACAAACAAGCTGTTTGGGTGTTAGGATGGCACTGATAAGCTGCTTGGGGCAAAAGCGCTCACAAGCTGTTTGGGGCAAAAGTAGCACTGTGGGACATCTACCCCAACTGCTAAAGTAGCATTCCAGAACAGTGATTGCATTGTCTAGCACTGCAGAGGTTAATAAATCTTCACAGCCTGAGCAGCCCCTAGTTAACACTTGTTTTTTTTTATTATTTTAAATGTGAATATCTTTTAACTAGCTTTTAAAGAATAGTGAAAACAGCTAAACCTATTGCCTCTTAATGGCAATCTGTCCACAGGGAGTTTGTGAGTTGGCTCTCAGAAACTACTCAAAGGATGTGTATGCAATTTGGGGGATTTGAAGGGATTGGTATTCTGAACATGGAATTTGATCAGACAACTTGACTGCCATAGTCAAGACTTAAAAATCAAGAAATCAATAGAACCTTTGTTCAATATGGAGTATTGAAAGCACTACCACTACTCAATAATAATTAAAGGTTTATGGAGCAACATTAGATGGAAAAAAAACTGAAAAATGCTTCATACCAGCTCATAGAAAAAAATATTATTTTCCTTGATTCAAAACTTTTTTTTTGTCATCAATACAAAGACGATTACAAGCACAACTGCACATTTTATCTATGAAAACTCAGAGATGCTACTTTTGCATAGCATCTAGATATTTTGGAAATCTATTCAAATCAAACTTCATTTGCCATGTGATTGCCACCTAGCATCAGCTAGTTGGAGACGGCAAGTCTCCTGAAGACAACCGTAGACAAAGATTTGTCCACACAGTGGGTAGCAGATGTGCGCGCAGGTTGTAGACCTGTGTCACATGATGCCTCACATGCCCTTTCACATGCACATCCCGCCCTACAAGAGAGAGAAAGCAAAAAAACATTCTAGTAGATAGAGACAAGAAAGGAATTACAATAACATATGCTTTTACAATACAATGACAACTGTTTCATACATGTAGATCAATGAGAATTGTGAAAGTAATGACCAGTAGAGGTAACAATGAACATGTAATAGCCAACTGGATCAAGGAAAAAACACAATGCAGAATGTCGTGCTGAACTGCTCTAAAAGAGAAAGAAGCTGTCAATTAACAAGGGAAAAACCATCTGTGAATAGGAAAAAGAAATAATTAGAGATCCAAAATGGAAAGGGCAATGTAAGAAAATATTGACCTAGAATTAAGGAACTTGCATTTCTTAAAAGGCTGAGCCTCTATCCTGATGTCAAAAGTTATTGGCGAAGCAAAACTGAAAAACCATTAGAACTTTTGTTCAATGTGAAGTATTGAAAACAAAAAAGTAACAGGAAAACAGAGGTTAGTGAAGGAAACAGCCACCTTAAAGGTCTATTTCTCCTAAGTAATTGGCAGGACAACCACTTATAAATGTTGCCTAGGCAGGTTGGGCAATGTTGCTAGGTGGCAATTCTTTTCCCTAGAACAAATGAGGTTTGAAGATCATGGATTCCTGAAAACGTTTAGTTCTTGGGAGGCTTGCTACCTAGCAAAAGCTAATGGGAGAATAACACACACCTGGTAATTGCTCTGATAAAGGTTATCCTGTCTGGATCAGAGGGTCTCCAATAATGTTTGACAAAGGGTTTAGCTGAGGACCACCTAGCGAAGGACATAGCAAAAAGGACCCAACCCCCAATAGTGTGGGTTTTAGCAGGTCCTGGTTCTGGACATAGATTAACTGTCCTCCTGAGAAATGCTAGGTCTTCTGACTAAGTATAACTCTACATGACAGGAGAAAATGTAAGTTTTCGTCCATCGCTTGAGGTGGAACCCCACAAGAGATTGAGTGAGTCACAGATCATGCGTTCTGAAGATCTAGACTCTTGGGCAAGGGCTAATAAGAAAAAGAGTTTAATCAAGAGAGATCAAATGGAAATGGAAGAGTTGTCCGACTTGAAAAGGAAAGTAAGAAGAGGATCAATATCCCGATTAGAGAAGTAACATGGGCCTATTGGTCTACATAAGGATGCACCCCTAAGGAGTCTGAGGTTGAGCCTGTTAGAGAAGGAAACACAGAAGAAAGGCACAACCATAGGATTTCAACATGGATGGAGCTAAAAATATTTTTTATATTAATTTGTTTTAGAATAATGAAACTACATTTATTTTAGTTGGGCAACACCTTTTATTACATATGCCATTTTGATTTTTATAGGTGCATTAATATTTTATGGATCCTACATTTTTCATATGTTTTTCATATATATTATCTATTGACTGCTGGTGATGTACTAATTAATTATCTATTGTATCTTTATGCCTGGGGATAGGAGAAGAAGAAGAAATAGAAGATCAGGTATCATTGACAAGAAAAACCCCTGCTGTGCCCAAGTCTAGTCTGTGTGTTTGCAATTGAAATGTTATTTATATAAAGCAGCTCTAAGGTGACACTTTTAACATATCATGTTAATATACAATATTTGTTATTGTGGGCTTGCCACTTAGCAATAGCTATTGGAAGAAAGCAAACCAACAAAAGACAATTGTGGACAAAGTGGCTCCCCTCGATATGCCACTCTGCTCTCCTGATATGCTTTATTTGGATATGCCACTCTGACCCCACCCCGTCTTACCAATGCACCCCCAGACTCCCTGGTGCCTAGTGGGGGCAGCCGATGTACGTCTGCGCGATGCGCCTAGACAACCTCTGATGCTGCTCGTTACATCTGCCGGGGCTTCTATGCCGGCGATCTGTCATAGAAGCCCCAGCGGAAGTGCCGGAAGCAGCAGAAGTTGTCTGTGCACATTGCGCAGACCTTCCTCGGCTGCCAGAGAGGAGGATACAGGTCCCCGGCAGGGGGATCCTCATCTCTGGCAGCCGGGGGAAGTCTGTGCGATGCGGACAATCTGCTGTTTGCCCACAGCGCCCGGAACTGGCGTGCGGCCCAGTTGCTTATAGGCCACAGCCCGGTGGTTGGGGACCCCTGTTCTATCCAGCTGCCTTGAAAAGCTTGTCCTTCAAGAATTCGACACTTTGGTCCTGATAAAATTGATGTGACAGGGGAGGTGATAATGTGAAGCAAGGGCCTCTAGTAGCTACCTGAAGGGCTCCCCCTCAATCATGGAGAAGGAAGCACCTCCAGCAGCAACAAGCCGTCCAAGCAGTTGTGTAAGTTTATTTGACTGCTGCTTTGATATGCCCCTTGAATGGAAAACTGGGATAGGGTGGTGCAGTGGATGTCTCTGGGAACCAGTCACACACTTACAGAAGGCTGAGGCCTCACCACACTCTTTGCAGTGCGCCAATCTCCTACACTGTCAAAATGAACCAGCATTTTACTACGGGTTTACTACGGTAGTGGTGTCTGAGCATGTAGGGGAACCAGTGGGAAAGCTACGCTACTGCTGCTTCTGCAGCGTGGAAGGAGCAACACACCTAGCAGAGAAATGGTAGATGTTTAGCTTGACTCCTCCTCTGGCTCATAATCTAAATACAGATCATCATCATCAACATTGTTGATTGCCTTTTCCATAGGACAGAGTAAGGCCCACTCCTTCTTCCTCACTTTATTCTGGACTAAAAAGTTACGCCCATTCCATGAAGATAGTTCTTAATGACGTTGGCTGTATGTTCAGGATCGTTGTCATGTTGCTCAATGGTCCTCAACATTTACTGTGTCCTTGTGCTTCTTTAAAAGAACATCTGGAATTCCTGCCTGCCTTGAAATGTCCTTGTGTCTTGTTGCTGTGCTCAGTCTTGCCATGGTGTATGACTTTTGACATTAAACTATCTTCAGTATCCTCACCTTGTTAGTGAGTTTGATTGTTTCTCAGCAAGTTTTATTCCTCCCACACAGCTTCTGTTTCAGTTAATGAGTGTGTTTCAACCTACATATTAAATTGATGATCATTAGCACCTGTCTGATATAATTGCTTATTCATACACCCAACTGTATGTCTACAAAATACCTGACTTTGTACATGTTTACCTAGAAGGGTTGATGCTGTTTTGAAGGCAAAGGGTGGTCACACCAAATATTGATATGAGTTAGATTTTTCTTCAGTTCACCCACTTTGCATTTTGTTAAAAATAAACCATTAACATTTTTGAAGGCATTCTCACTTTACATAATTTTTTAACACATCCTTAAGATGTTTGCATAATACTGTATATATATAAGCCATATATATTTTGATGGGAGAGGGAGCAGGTTGTAACAATGCTAATTATTGATAATATTGCAGTTTGACACCAAAGAGCAGACTATCATGGGTATAATGAACTGGCTCGGAAAATAATTCTGCATCAGTCCCTTCCAGAAATTCAACCTCAGACTATGGAGGGGAGAAGTAAATTGATTGGGAACACTGTGGGAGGGATGGTGCCCAGCCTTCGGTGTACATGCTAATGACGTATTTATGTACAGCAATCCATCACAACCACACAGAGCAAGCTTGCTGCAGACCAGTGGCACATGCATGTGTGCAGGTAATGCTGTGCTTGCATTGATCTGGCACCTGGCACCTCCTTGCCAGGGGTGTGTGGGAAAAAGCCAAGTGGCTGTCAGCAACTTCGGAGATGTCTTGGAGCCCATCCTCAGTGCAAAGGTTAGTCTGTGACACAGGTCATGTTTATCCAATACACATGGATGCAGAGGAGTTAAGCTTCTATCTATTTTACTTATATCCATAAAAGGGCCCACCAAAATCCTCAGCACCAGGCCCACGATGCTCTTAATCTGGCCCCGCACAGCTTGCGTCCCTCTCCCTTTTTGAAGTATGTATTCTTGGTTGACTTGAAAATGACTCCATTGAAGTCAATGGACGCATTTCACATTTTTAGATCCCATTCATCTCAAAGGAAGATCCAATGCATCTCCACTGGGAGCTACCAGTGGGCAGTGAGCACTGGGAGCTGGTGGTTTATGATTGCACATAATTGGGACATTTTGTACAATTTGATCCCAAAGACAGGCAATCTTTGTGCCCACATAGCTTCCCAGTACCATATTTGTCAATAGCTTGTCATTTTCCAGTACCGTTGTTGTCTACAAACGGCTTATTAGTGCTGTGTTTACATTCACACAGCTAAACAATGGCATCTTTATATCAAACAGCTAATCAGTGCCATCTTGGTCCCCAAACAGGACCAAAACAGCTAAACAGTGACATCTTTACACCCTAAAACTGCAATCTTTACACCCAAACAGTGCCATTTTGTTCCTCAAACAGCTTAACAGTGCCATGTTTGTCCCCACCTTCCCAGAGTCATCTTTTTACCCAGTTTATTTTTGCCAACTTTGTTTCCTAACAGCTTCCCATTGCCAACCACGTCCCTAGTTTGCCACTTACCATACGGAAGTATTCAGAACGCTGGGCCTCTCTTGATCTCTCCACTCGCTCTGACACCTTGCTTGTTTCCCGCTGCCACACTTGCACCACTGTTGGTGCCGCCCACAAAATTATTGAGCAGCACTGGCTGGCTCAATTCTTTTTCCACAGACGGTGGCAGTTTCTAAAAGTGCCTCCCCAAGATACATCTCTGCGGAGAGCTCTTATTCCAGGATGTATGGTCACCCTAGCTTTTTTCATCAGACATTTTTCAATCTAGCGAGTAACTCTATCAGTGTTATCGGTACAAGGTGCCTCAAAGAAAATATGTCTCAAAAAAAAGAAGTGTGTGTCCTAATACATCCTCCAACCCCAAATTTTAATCCATGAGTATTCCACTAATGAATGATAAAGTAGTGTCCAGATATCTTTTGATTATATTACCTTACAAAAAAAGCTAAAACTCTTGTCACTTATCTACATTCAATAAAAAAACATCCCCTGCAGCTTTTTAATGTTTAAGTGAACGTCCAATTTTGTGAGTGTTAGTAATGGCATGTAACCTCAGTCAACTCTGGTGATTCGGGTTAACTCTTAACTGAATAGATCCAATAGTAATTTGTTTTTGGTGACTTCCATGCTCATGGATTACAACTACCTCACACATTAATTAATGTAACGAAAGCACAGTGATTTATTTACAGAGATACTGATTAAAATGTTTGGTGCAAACTAGCATGAATATAACTCTGTATTGTAGACAAGCGGAAATAAGGCAGAATTCAAATTAACAAAAGGGATAAAAAAAACTCCTCCCCAAAAGTAATTTCAGTCTCAAGGCTGTTTCTATAGGAACCATTTCACAGACACAAGCAGTTCAAGCAGAGCTGTGATGTTCACCCAGAGCCGGGGCTTGCAATCACACATTTTAGCCTAGAATGTTCTCTCTTTGTCATCCTTTTTCCACCTCTCTGCTTTTTGTCCTGAATTAGCCACATCACTGACCGTTTTATTCAATGATCTCTCATTAGTCGAGGGTTATAAAGTGCAACAGAACCCTGCCCATCTTTTTATTGCAAGTGTTAAAAGCTATCGTGGTGCTACATGTGTGTGCTTTAGTGATGTAGCTCAATCTATGAGATTTCTTGTGACAAGAAAAATCTCACTCACAAAATTGGACGTTCTTGTGACTTCAGGGTATTAAAATTGCAAGCAAGTTCACCCACTTAAGAGGTTGCTCTATCGTAATAATAGACTGGCCCTATTGTCTTAGGTTAATAATCAAGAAAGTAAAGATCAATCTGAATTGGCTGAAATAAAGCAATATGTTGGTAATGTCAATGCTACTAAAAAGGTCACGAAGGAAGACCAGGAGGCTTGCACTATTTGTATGGGGTTCATTCACTAAACCACGAACAGGAGGAGAAGTAACATGAGATAAAGCACTCTTACATATATTATATATATTATATATTTACTAAGAACATGGGTGGCCAGTAGAGTTAAGGTACCAGGCTCAACTTCAGTTGCATACATACTTGAATAGGACAAAAAAAGCATGAATGTAGCACATTCAAGTCAATTGAGCTTTCACAGAGCTCAAAAAAAATCTCTCTTACTACATTAATTACATATTATGAAGAAACAAGCCTATGAGATCAGTACTTACAAGGCTAGAAATATTGGATTCTGATATCTAACAATACGGAAAAAAAGCTACAGACCATTCCTCCACAATAGGGCATGTTTTTATGTGGTTTTGCCTGCAGTCTGTCGGCTTTATTATACAAATTAATTTAGTGCTAACAAAAAATAAACACTACATGGAGATTGTACCAGCAATCAGCACACCTGCCTATGTCATATTTGTCTTCTGTCAGGGGCAGGACTGGCTGTTTACAATAGATCCCTACAGGAGGGATCTCTAATAGGTGGCTCATCAGAAACCCTTATGTAATACCTAACGCACACAAAGAAAAAACAAAAAACATATACCCTTAAACATACCCATATATTATTATTATTATTATTATTTCAGTGTATCTGTTATCATAAGTAGCTCTCGTTAACCTTTAGATTGCCAGCTATGTAAGTGGTATGTAGCTGGCACAAAAGGGCTAGAGTGACAACTATGTACCATGAAATCATAGGGAAAACTTTTCTTTAGAATAAAAGGGGCTGTGATTCAGCTCTTGAGCTGACCGCCAGCCATATTACCTTATCCAGGTGGAAGTCTAGCATGTTGAGCAGTATTTACTGTTGAGCATGCTGAACAGTATTTTTCTCCATACTCACGCGATTACCATAGTAATGCATAATAGACTTGTGCGTACAAAATTTATTTTTAACAAACATTTTCTATTTCGTGTGTTTGTATGAATCAATGAAAATGAAAGCGCCAAAAACTCTTCATGATTTGTTCATTCGTTGCCATGTGTAGCTGCCATTACACACCCTTTTGGTGTCATTACAAGCCATTTTGGTGCTCCTTCATGAGGTAAAGTGGGAGGGGCTGTGTATAGTAGGGTACATATCAATAACTGATAGGTAGAAGTAGACAGAAAAAGGGTTGTGGTCTCATTGATGGTTATGGCTGTGATTGATGGGTCCAACAACCTGTGGGAATTTTTCCTTACTTTTTTCAGTCTGGCCAATCAGCAGTTACAGACTGATGAGAGTTGGAGTGTGAGACAGTGACAGTTAGCTTAACAGAGGCTGAGATTAATGCTCATTACTCACCTACCATACGGCAAGTTAGGCAATAGTTTATTTTAGTGCAGAAAATGTAATGTTGTGGGGTGGACTGGAGCTGTAGTATTACAGGGACTGTCGCAGACATTTTTTGCCCCCGTTTAGTTGATAAACACAGTTGCCCATTTATGCTACTAGCCAAACCTGTAAATTGTGGACAAGTTATTTTTTTATTATCTTCTTATCATATCATTTATTATTCTTCATTGATCAATAAATGTTGTTGACAACATAATATGTATAATATATAATATTGGGGAAATTCAGTCCTGCTCCATGGGCCTACATGTTCCTATCATTTGCCAGTGTCTGCGTGCCCAGGCCCAGTGCTCTACTACTACTGCTGCATCTCTTTGACCTTGATCATTACTCAGGGAACCTTTTTTAAAACAATTCTATAATATTGTGGAAATTTAGTACTTCTTCACGAGGATGCATGCACCTATCATGTGCCAGTCTCTGCCTGCCCAGGTCCAATGCCCTACTACTGCTGCTGCTGCACCTCTTTGACCATCCTTACTCTGGGGGAACCTTTTTTTACATGTCTTTAACCCCTTGATGACAATTGCCGGTCCGGGCACGTCACGGAAATTCAAGTCGATAACGACAAATGACGTGCCAGGACCGGCTCGCCATTAAACGGGTGCAGAAAGCGATCTATTTTCGCTTTCTGCCCTGAAACGGCGTTGCTGTAATGCCTCGACGTCGAGGCATTCAGCAACGCCATTATCGGCACAAAGGGGCCATCTCTGGCCCCTCCCCGGGGCGTCAACATCCGCCATACTTTGTATGGCGGCGGACGCCCGTTTTAAAAGCGTTTAAACTTAAATGGTGTCGCTGGAATGCCTCGATCAGGAGGCATCCAGCGACACCAAACACTTACCTGGGGATGGACTGTGACCGCTCCGGAGAGAGGTCACAGCCGCAGCTGCCGGTGATCTTCGCCATCAGCAAGATGGCGGCGGCCCGGGAAAAAAAATAATAAAGATGAAAAGGTTCGCTAGACGGTCTAGAGAACTCTAGAGAACTCTGGCTCCACTTGCAGGTTGAATATAGGTACTGCATTCAACCATGCAAGTCAATGGAGCTCAGCTTTCTAATCACAGTGTGATTAGAAAAAATAAATTAAAAATAAAATAAAATTAATAATAATTAGAAAAAAAATAGTAAAAAACCAGTAAAATGTAAAAATAATTTCCCACTGATGTCACTATCAGGGGAACCTTCAAGTTGAAAAAAAAGGTTAAAAAAATAAAAAAAAGGCAAAAAAAAAAAATATATATATATATATAAAAAATATATTTTTGTGAGCAAGTCCTAAAATTAGCATATTAGCTTAAAACAATTCTCGCATGGAAAGAGTTAAAATACTGGCATATTAAATGCCCGTGGGGTGTCTACTGATGATTTGATGGGGTAAATTGAATTGGCCGGGTTCAACAAGGTCCCAATTAACACGCGGGGAAGGATGGCCACACATCTAATTTCCAATTAGAAAAATGCACACGTACCAAATGTGGCCTTTTAGTTCCCCCCAAAAATGACAAACCCATGCATGTGGGGTATCACTGTACTCAGGAGATGTTGCTGAACACATATACAAAAATACTACTGCAAACTTTGAAAAAATGCTGGTGGTAAAATGTGTGCATGCAAAGAGTTAAAATACCAGCATTTAAAATACCCTGGGGTGTCTAGTTTTCAAAAATATATGGTTTTGTTGGGCACACTGAAATGGCCCGGCTCAAAGATGTACCAAATAGGGCATGGGCAGTGGATCCCCAAATGCCAAAGTTCAACATTGAAAAATGTGCATGCCCCAAATGTGGCCCTTTTGCCCCCAAACAGCCAGGCAAAATCATTCATGTGAGGTATCGCTGTACTCAGGAGATGTTGCTGAACACATATTGGGGTGTTTTGTATTTTTCAAAAATAAATGATGTGATGGGGTAAATTGCATTGGCCGGCTTTAAAGATACCCGAAATGGCACATGTAGGGAAGAATTACCAGATTTGGAAAAAATGGCTTTGAAATAGCAAAACGCTACCTGTACTTATTGCTCCATAACGTGCAGAAAAAAGCAAAAAAACATAAAAACATTGGGTATTTCTAAACTCAGGACAAATAGTAGAATCTATTTAGCAGGTTTTTTTATGACCTTTTATAGATGAGTAAAAGATTTTTCAACTAAAAGTTAGAAACAGTCATTTTTTTCTAAATTTTTCACCATATTTTATACTTTTTTAATAGTAAATAATATGATACAATCAAAACAATGTCATCTAAAGAAAGCCCTTCTTGTCCTGAAAAAAACAATATCTAATGTGTATGGGTTCAGTAAACGGGAAAGAAGAAAATTACAGCTAAACACGAGCAGCGCAGAAATGTTAGAACGGCCATTGTCACGAAGGGTACAAAAAGTAAAATCAGCCTTTGTCACGAAGGGGTTAATATTGGGGAAATTCAGTCCTGCTCCACGGGCCTGCATGTGCCTATCATTTGCAATTCTTTGACCTTACTCTGGGGGAAACCTTTTTAAAATTTCTATAATGAAAGCTGAGTTCAGAAGGTGTCAGGGACCTCCCCCTCTGGGAACGCCCCTGAATGTCGTTCCGAATGAAAAAAGGCCCCCGAATTTCGTCCGAGCCGAATGGCCAGGAAACAAAAATTGTTGCCTGAAAATGAATGCTGCAAAAACATACTGAAAACGTAGTCCAAATTTTGCTTGCTGTGCACATGTCTAATGTATAATTAAAAAAAAAAAGAGAATTACATGCAGGGATCAGGGGTTGGGATGTCATAGGTCCCCCCGGTGTAAACCCTCTCTACCCCAATTTACATTTTTTTTTAACTGTAAACATATATTATTATTGTAACATTCTAGACAATGTTGTATCTTTTGGACACTCACTGTGGTCCTCACTCCTGCCAGAGTTCTTCTTAGTTACCGGCTTAGCTGCTGCCCCCTTCCATATTTGAAAGCCTATTGTCCTGCTCCAGAAGGGGTGGTACCCTCAAGAAAGGGTAGAGGGTGAGATGTTGTCATAAGGTGCAGCCAAAAGTTACCGCCTTACATATCAGAATGCAGCCCTGGCTTCTTTTGGATTTATTAGTCGTACTTAAACTTAGCATTGCCCACCATAAATTTTGTTCGCTCCCAGATCGAATCTAAATACTCAAATAAAGACAGACCTTTCTCCAGGAACCTCTCACACAAGATCCCTACAAAACCGAAAACCCTATAATCAGTTGTTAAACATATGTTGAAGCTGATGACCCTTCTCACCCTTCTGCGCCTCCAGGGCCATAACTCCAGCCTAGGCCAGTAGTCATATTCCTCTTTCCCAAACAATCCTCGGACGTACACATTTTATATGAAATATATATTGAATGCATTTAACAGTCAAATTATGTAAGTGTATGTTTTTTGCTCCATGTAAAGAGTATTATTTTGCTACACTTGTTTCTTTTCTCTTTTCTATGTGCATATTGGCAGACTCCTCCTATATTTCGACATCCCGATATTGGTGATGATTTCAATTTGTGGATGATCTTTACCTTCACCTCACTGCATTTAATTTAGTGGTGTTTGCACACCATTACACTATTATTTTGTTATTATCTTTATGGTGTCTGCACCCTGCAGTTCATTTTAAATGGAAAACTTTCTGTGGTAAACATTCCATTCCACAATTAATCACAGGTCAGAAATACCATTTCTTTCCTTTAATGGACTTTCACTGCAGGTGACTAACTCAATTTATAAAATGCAAGTTTAAAGCTTATTGAAACTCAGGAGATTGCAGCTCATGTTCTCTTTCCAATGATCTAAATCTTGTGCACAAACACGAGCCATATATGTTCACAAAGCATTTACAACTGCCTGACATGACCCAGAAAAACAGAACAAATGTGCTTTTAAATGCTTTAAAACCTGCAGTTATTCATTAATCTTGAATTTGTATTTAAAATAATATTTTTTAGACGCTCTGTATTAAAAGTAATGTAGTACCTACCTACATATTTATGAAACAGTTAGACAAACTTCACAGTAACCTAGGCAAGATTAGAGATATCACAGAAGGTACATGTGTATGCATGTATGTTCATATGTTCAGTGGCAGAACTACCGGGGTTGTAGGGGTTGCGACTGCAACCGGGCCCTGGAGTTCTGCCAGGCAGGGGGGCCCAAGGGGTGCCGAGCGGTTGCTGGAAACAACCGTTCTGTCTCCTCTGCTGCTGCTGCCGCCGCCTGCTTACCTCCCTCAGCGCTGCCCCAACTGCGGTGTTGGGAGCGTGAGGCGTCTGTCTGGGGTGCCGGCGCTTCACGCTGAGCGCCAGCATATGACGTCATATGCCGGCACTCCGCAGTGAAGCCGTGTGCATCGCGGCAGAGCAGCGAGACAGAGGCCTCGCGCCCCCACCACAGGACGGCACGGTAAGTTACCTACAAAGGAAGTGTTACAAATTATGAAAGAACAGAACTGTGTAAAAAGAGCAGAGAAACAACCATTGCTTTTATGGGATGTAGTGTCACTGAGCAGATGTATGAAGAATCGCGGATGACATCACATAATTTATATTCAAATTAAAATGTTACTTAAAAATTACACTATGTTACATAAAATACTAATTTATGATGTATCCATTTGAAATGGATAATTGAAATTTGTTGATGGAAGAGAGGAATCTTATAACTTCCATTCATAATATTTTTTTTTTTAAAAAGGGGACACTGAATTCATTGAGACACTCCTGGGACCTGAAATGGAATTGTAGCAAACACTGGATACCTTTTAAGACATTTTGCAGAAAAGATAAATCTCTAATTTGGTGAATAAAATCATTTCTACCCCTTCTTTCATTAACTGTGACTGCTTCATACTCTCTACATAATCTACTTGATTCCTATGAAAGCTTGTGCCTTAACAACTCAACAGATCTTGAATCAGTAGACTCCAGTATTAAACCTGTTTATAGAGAGGAATAAAATAATCTCTCTCTAAGAGGATAGTGGTTTCACTTAGGACCATCAAAGAGCATGGCACAGAAAAATGGCTAATGACCATTCTTAGGTAGTATAGAAGCAAGCTGTGTGCACAAGGATTGGCAACAAGATGATACAGAAAAATAACATAAAAGCCAAAATACTAAAGGCAGTGGGAGTGGGAGTGGGATATGGTTTCCTTGGAAACACACATCTAGCTGCAAACGGTACCAAGAAATGGAATCCCCTCTGTTATAATGTTAGAGCAGAACACAATCTGTAAGGCATAGATGTGACTGCACAGCCGTGTACTGATTTCAATGAGAGCTGTGAACACCCGCTTGCACACGGAAGGACAAAAAATGAAAACAGTGAACTTGATCTGTATCCAAAGTTCCCTCTGATTACCTGGCCTCTTGCAATACCCTCTCTGGAGGCAATGCAGTGTACGTCCCTAGCCCCTTTAACCATTAGAGCTCCAAGAACCTTTAGATAACTCTGGTCCCTAAAAAGCAACGTATTGATCAGCTGATCCGTTCCATTCTACAGAAAGCATAATGTCAATATAAGCATCCAGCTGCAATTATATATGCTCCCAGGTATGTTCCTCAATATCCTGATCAATTTCTCAATTTAACTAAATTTGCCTAATCTAAATTTCAAACCATTTAACCATTTAACGTTAGCAAAACAGCACTTCTTTCCTAATTCAAGTTTACGGTAAGACATAACCTTTTTTTATTACAAAATTGTACTATCAAAAGAAAGACATTTTTATTTTCCCAGTCCTTTAGGGGTAATTATCTAGATTCATTAGATTTAAAGTACCTTGTATTTTCAATGTCTCACATTATCTGGATTATTAATACACAATGTGGATAGTTAGATGTATATTCTGGTTTATTGTGCATAATTTTTTAGTCTTGTCGGAATGTACTGTTTTTAATAATAATTGTATTATTAATTAGTATTCAGCTGTCTTTGTTACTGAATACAAATGCGTCTGTTACCCAGCTACCTTAACACTTGGAATGGATTTACCAACACATATGTTGTAATCCTCGTAGCGCATAAATTGTTAAATCAAATTTCAATTTGCCTCATTTTCAGTTAGCATTTCTTCTGTCAATCCTATGGGATTCGTCAATGCCGAACTTTTTACATAATTTTTATTTCAATGCCAGTTTTGCAGTTAAACTGTACAGATAAATCTAAATTGTAATGGAAGGGCAAATGAAAATCACTAAAGCAGCTCGGGCAACTTATTTAGGTTGTCTCAAATTGAATGTCCTTCCAGTAAGGCTAATTAGAGTCGATGAAAGACAATCTGCCTACATATGCAAAGGAAGAAGCAAAAAACCATATACCAGCCTTTACAATTACGACACGTGCTGCCCCCTCGCAGATGGCACCGATAACCCTGTCACTACCAGTAAAAGCTATCATTCATCCGACAGCGACCTGCAGACAGACACAAGGATGAGGACAGGTGATGCGAGAACACCACATGATAAAACAATGAGAAAAAAAAATAATTTGTCTTACAATGCTGGCTTCCAAGCACAGTGCCAGAGCTTACTGCCAGAGTATATCAAGGAGACAGGAAAGGGGTACTAAACCTGGTAGAAGGACAGAAAGGCATATTGTACTAAACTCAGGGGTGATGGGAACAATGCAATTACCTGGATGAGTCACACAGATGAACCTCTTCTGTCTGAGGATGTCTTTGCCTGCTTGCACTCCTCTCCTAGTGATACTCAAAGCTGCGTGTTGCAGTCATGACTGCTTGTGGGAGCATGCGTGTGGGAGGAGAGAGAAGCATAAGTGAATGTTTTTCTCCCATCAAATTACCCCGCGTCATAGTAGGAATCAGAGAAAGAACAATTGCTGGAATATTACACAACCAGAATGGAGAATTAGGATAGAGGAAGAACAGAGTATTATGTGTGTTTGTATGGTTTCATGATATTAAGAGGGAAGCAGAAATAACCATGTGTGTAAGGGTGTAGAACTACTAATAACATCTCAAAATGGAGATTAACGTAAGCACAAAATACAATGGTCAATGTAAATATGCATAGTTTGGCTACACCTTCACCTGGCGTTCTCCTATCAAATAACATAACAATCCCCGTAAACTAAGAAACATTGAGGTATGAGGAAAACCAGTATGTACGTAGAACATAAACATATCTAATCCTGGTTGAACATGTATTATTGAGGATAGAACAATCAGAGTTAAGTGGTTTAGTAAAATTATTTTAATAAAAACAGATACAATCATATTTTCCATTATATCCCTATCCTATTATTTTTAATAAAGATGCCAATGAGGAAATGATATATATATATATATAGCTAGATAGATAGATAGATATATTGGTCCAAGAGCGGTTCAGTCTTTACTCTTCTTTAGTAGAAAATGCCTCAGATGCCTCCAGAGCTCATGAAAGCTTTTGCTATTCTATTCATTTTTTTTTTATACGTTGGCCTAATAAAAGTTGTCACAACCCGTCAAACCCCACATATTGCATCCTATATCCACAACCAAAAGTGCATCTTTCTAATAAACAGAAATGTGTGGTCAGCTCTCCTATTTATGAAGATAGGACATGGAGTACTTTTGATACATCTCAGCCAAGACAATCTAATCTTCAGATGGCTCATATTCAAAAAAGGCACTTTATGATGTGGAGAATCTCTGGAAGCAATTTGGGAATGACAAGTGGTCTAGCATTTGCTAAAACCCCTCTGTGATGCAGCCTTTCCGCTGAACCATTACGTCATCTTGCATGTTACCTCAATCCTATTCCAAGTTAGGTTATAACTAGACTTGGGCACCAGGGGGCTCTTCGTGTTCGTCTTCGTGCTCGTCTTCGGGGAAAAAAAATCTTCAGATTCCGCGAATATTCGCCTGTTCCTGTCTTCTCTTCGGACGAATATTCGTGGACATTCTTCGTGTTCGGTTTTTCTTTGTTTTTCCGGTTAAGGGGTTAATACGGGGTTAACGCGTACCGCAGCAGCTCTGGCGCCAGGAGTTTAAATGTCCGTGTGAGCAACTCTATTGGTCGTCAGCAGGGGGCTTGTCTGCCAATGGTTGATGGCAGACGAGCTCCCTGCTGGCGACCAATAGGGTCGCTCGTACAGACTGTTAAACTCCTGGTGCCGTAACTTGTCCGGCAGATACCATTGGTCTCCCTGTTCTATCATTTATTAACTGATAGAACAAGGAGACCAGTGGGATCTGCCGGACAAGTTGCTTCATTAGGGGTTAACCTTTTAAAGTTGATGGCAGACGAGCCCCCTGCTGGCGACCAACAGAGTCGCTCGTACAGACTTTTAGGCTCCTGGTGCTGTAACTTACCCGGCAGATCCCACTGGTCTCCCTGTTCTATCAGTTAAATGTCCGTACGAGCGACCAATAAAGTCGCTCGTACGGACATTTAACTGAGAGAACAGGGAGACCAGTGGGATGTGCCGGGTAAGTTGCAGCATTGGGGTTTTAAAAGTCTGTACGAGCTACTCTGTTGTCAGTACAGACTTTTAGGCTACAGGTGCACTTGTTGCACCTTAAGGGGTTAAGGGGCCGTGCGAGTGAGCCTATTGGTCGCTTGCACTGCCCTTTAACCTATGGATTTCCGCTCCCGTTATCTAACGCAGCATCGAAGGTGTTAACGGGAGTGGAAATCCATAGGTTCGCTGTCAGGGGTTACAAAGGCCGTGCGAGTGAGCCTATTGGTCACCTGCAGGGTCTTCCTCTGGCATCAACCAATACCAATACGGTTGATGCCAGAGGAGGTCCCTGTAGGCGACCAATAGGCTCATTCAGACTGCCCTATAACCCGTGACGGCGAACCTGCGGATTTCCACTTCCATGAACTGCCCCGATGCCAAGGTAAGTACTTAGAAGGGGAAGGGACCGGGGAGAGTGGTAGACGAAGACGATCACGAAGATCTTCGTGGTGTGTGTCTTCGTCTTCGCCTACGTTTTACCGCCGCTGTCTTCTCTTCGGCGTGTCTTCGGAATGAACACGAAAACTCACTCTTCGTGTTCGTTTTTATGTTCGCCCGAAGACTAATGCACAAGTCTAGTTATAACTATATATTGAACCTTTATACAGTATGTATTCAACTAATTTTAGCCTTTTACAGCGATCACAATATTATGCCTTTCTCAACATTAAGATATTTTTCATTATACCACATATTTGAAAATTTGATTTTGTCCTCTTTTACTTTCATATATCTGAAACTCGTAGTGTATTTTTAATTTATTTATAAAGACGCATATATATGCCTATTTTGAAGTTGAAAATTTATACTTTGTAACTCCTGTGAATTGAATGACTGCTCTCAACAAGCACAAGCACGCTTTTTCTGATTTCTCACTTAAAATACCAGAAGAGCCTCATATGGTGTGTACAGATGTTTCCCTGAGTCACAGTGTAGCCCGCAGACGACACTCCTGCCAGTCATGTTACCTGCCCTTCTGAGAAGGGGGTCAGTTGGCAAGACTAGGGTAGTTAAAATTTGGTCTAATTCATTTTTTTTGTTAAAAAAGGATAACTTTAGCCACTGCAACTTTGTACACTTACTTGTTTATAATGAACACAAGTGAGATACAATTAAAATCTTTATGTGGAACTTTCATTCATATGAATATCCTCTTCACACACTATTTGCTTATACATTTTCAATACTGTTGTTACTATATATAAACACCATACACCATACACTACATACAGGAGTGAGCTGATCCTCGTCTGTCCAATCAGCTCACTCTTGTGACGTCACGCTAAGGGTCTCGTCCAATGCCTGTGCTGCTGTTTTTTGAATTCTGAAACCTCCTTTATAAGACCAGAGCTTGCCTGAGAGATCCATTCATTTTTCGCTATGACTGCTTTGGCAACACTGCTGTGCTGCATCCGAGCGTTACAGAGAGATTGTTCTGTTCTGTGTGAGACTGGTAAGCCTCAGCCTGCCATTTCTCACAGTGTACTTTTCCTCACTTCAGTTCTACTGAATTAATAATTTTTATTAATTTAGTCATTTTTTAATTTAATTTTTCAGTGCTTCTGTCTGTCATCAATTGTGTAGTGCTGTTGAGTTGACAGTGCACCCAGTGCCTCACTGGCACTGGGGTGCCCTTGTCCTGGGCTGGCACTGCCTACTGCCTGTCCTGTCTTCACTTAGATAAATTAAATAATAGAATTTATAAATAATAATTTAATAGAATATATAATAATTTAATACATTAAAAAATTATATATATATTTGTCAGTCATATATATATATATACTATAGTTAGTTAGTATACTAGTGTAGAGTGTACTGTAGACATTCAAGAAATCTACTAGTGTCTAATCTAAAATCAGTAATATTATATAATTCATTTTAGCTATCTTAATAATTAATTAGCTATAAATAAAATTAATTACTACTAGCTTATAGTTCAGCTAATCTTATTAGTACTGGTGCTGCAGCTCTTAACTTTGTGCTTTGTTTTAGCAACAGCAAGAGACCAAGTCAATTTTTCTTAATTAATAATATTTCATTTTATTTCATTTGTTTTGCTCACCTCAGTCCATCAGTGAAGTGAACTTGTTGGGCTAGTGAGTGCAGCCGCATAAATGCTGTGTGTTTTTGTTCAGCAAGCAGTGAAGCTAACTGTTTTGCTGTAACATTTTATTTTCTAATTTCTTTTCAAGAAAGATTGACTGTGTGACGACAACAACTGTACTAAGCAAAGCTTCAAGGTACTAGCTGTAGTACTAAAATAATTCTAATCTTTAATCTTAATCTATAATATATTATATAACATAATATAATATACATTCTAATTCATAATCCATAATATAAGTAATTGTTCTAATATATATTATAAAACATAATATAATACATTCTAATTCATAATCTATAATCTATAATATATAAGTAATTCTAATTCATAATCTATATTCTATCTATGATCCATAATATAAGTAATTCTAATCTATTAATATTATATAATTTAATATTAATTAATAAATCATATACTGAATCTGATTTAACCTCACTTTAGCTTAGTGGGTTTAAGAGCGTTTGCCTAGAGTTAGATTTAGAATAGTAAGGAATATAGCTTTAGGCTTAGCATAGTAGTAGGCTAGGCTCTTAGGCCCGTGTAAATTCTAATTAAAAATACAATTCTTCCCGTACACTGCCTATGACAGGATGTCAGTACGCGGTGGAACTCCACTTTAGAGATGCTGGAGAGGATTTTGGAGCAGCAGAGGGCAATCCATAATTTTGCCTCAGAGCATAATATTGGGATTACATCTCCATTGAATAGGGAGGATTGGACGGTGATTGCCCAGCTAGTGGAAGTCCTTAAACCATTCAGGGATGCCACTGAAAATTTAAACTCAAACACTGCCAGTCTGGCCCAGGTAATCCCAGTGTTCTCCCATCTAGGCAGCAAGATGGATGTGTTCCTTGAAAACCGTGAGGCTGTTTAAGGGGGCACTCTGCATCCTGACGTAGCAGCCATAGCCAGGAAGCTGAAGGATCTGCTAAAAGTACACCTTCGCAAACGCATGGAAGAAAGTCCCGAAATGATGCTTGTGTGCCTTTGCGATCCAAGAATTAAGGGAAAGCTAGCAATGAAATTCAATGTTCTCAGTAGCTACCGGGAGCAATTGGTTCAAAAGGTGCGTGACTGGCAGTGTAAAATGGGAATGCTGTCCGAGGAGGGAGAGGTGCAGGAGGAGGAAGAGATCATGTGGTCTGCTACTCCTAGCAGCAGCATCAGCAGCAGTGCCACAAGCAGCACAACACAGCTGAGTGGAGCAGCTGCGTTTTGGGAAGAGGCACTTTGGAGCATAGTTGGACCATCTGACAGAGCTAGCAGCAGAAAGGAGAGTAGTGCTGCTGAAATGGTCAAACTTTACCTCTGTGAAGTTCCTTCTGCGCCTAATGTTGATCCTCTTAGCTACTGGGATGAAAAGAAGAGTGTGTGGCCTGCACTCTCATGGGTTGCGCAGCAGCTACTATCATGTCCGCCAACCACTGTTCAAAGTGAGCGCGTGTTTTCTATGATACTGAGTCCACAGCGCTCACGCATGGCACCTCATCTGATGGAGCAGATTGCCTTTCTTAAATTCAATCTGCCCAAGTTGGGTTACCCAGCTCTTAGCTTGGAAAGTTAATTTTCTTTCTCTAATGTTCAAGGTAGTTTCTCTCCCTGGTTGCAATTGCCCACTCATTCGCCTTTCCCAAAGCTGCTGCTGCTGGTGGTGGTGCCAGCATCTTTTGCCAGTTCGCTTCCTGGCTGAAATCATGCCTCAAATGTCCAAAATGTTCAAGGTAGTTTCTCCCCCTGGCTGCACTTGTTTGCGGTGTGGCAACGCCTGCTTCCTCTGCCAGTGTAACCAATTTACGCTAGGGCCTTGTGTCTGAGTTCTGGAAGTCCGCTCCCAAACGTCAAGGACTGACAATGTTTGGATGCTTTGCTCTGGGGTGAAACAGGTGAGCGGGTCGCCAATTGCCCACTCATTCTCGTTTCCCAATGCTGATGCTGGTGGTGGTGCCAGCGTCTCTTCTCTGCCAGTTCGCTTCCTGGCTAGAGTCATGCCCAAAATGTCCCTAATGGTAAGGGTTTCCCCCCCCCCTGGCTGCCTCTGTTTGCGGTGTGGCAATGCCTGCTACCTCAGGCGGAGTAGCCAGCTTACGCTAGGGCCTAATGTCTGAGCTCTGGAAGTCCGCTGCCAAACGTCTAGGACTGACAGTTGTTTGGATACTTTGCCCTGGGATGAAACAGGTGAGTGGGTCGCCAATAGCCCACTCATTCGCCTTTTCCATTTCCTTTTCCATTTCCATTTCATTTTTTTCTGTCTGATACACAACCTACCAAACATAACACATAACACATATAACACAGTGACATAACACATAACACATAACACACACACGTACAATTCACAAATCACAAGGACCTTTCCTCCTGTTATTTGCCCTACACTCACTAGCATAAACGCTATAACTCACACTTCACCCTATAACATTTTTCCATCTACATACCTGCCAACACACCCAACATTTTCGTGGACAGTCTTGCTTTTTTCCAGTCCTGTCCCATCAAATTTAGCTAAACTAGGTATGCTAGTGCACGTAGGTAGGTATAGCTGGGTAGGGTAGCACTACAACATTAAATAAATATAATAAAGTAAATAATAATGAATATAAAATTAAATAAACCCCTTTTTTTTTTTGTTTAACACCCATTAAAATTAAAATTAAATTATTATTTAGACATAATACATCTTTAACAAAAACAGTGCACTGCTAATAATCTTAAACATAACTGTACATTAACCCTAAGCTATTTTTTAGTTCTTGTCCAACATTTTTCCATTCGCATACCTGCCAACACACCCAACATTTTCGGGGACAGTCCTGCTTTTTTCCAGTCCTGTCCAGTAAAAGTTGGGTTGTTGCAAAGTATGCCATTGTAAATAGGTAGCAAATGTTAGGCATGTATTTAAAAGTGGTCTAAAATCGATTTAAAAATGTAATATAATCCCAATTCTTTTATTAAACATCTATGGATGTGTGACTGTGTATGATAAAAAGGAGGCCAAGTTCCTTGGAGCATTTGTCTAGGTCTCAGACAAGACAACTGCTCGGAGGAACTTGGCCCTCAGTTTCGGGCAATGTGTATTGTGTACATCTCGGATAGCACCATGAAGGTACGTGTGTGCAACTCTATTGGTCGTTTCGGCAGGGGGCTCGTCTGCCATCAACAAATGAAGGGCATTCTGCAGTTCTGCAATTCATTTGTTGATGCCAGACCAGCACCCTTCCGGCGACCAATAGAGTCGCACACACATACCTTAACGGCGCGAACGCATCTGCTGCTGCTGCTGCTCCGATGTGTTCTTAACCCCGTGTCACGGAGCTGGCTAGTCCGACCGACTACCTCCGCTGTCTTGTGCTCCCTTAGCCTGGGACACCACACTTTCCCCGGTTCCCCAGTCACTAGCCGAGACTCAGTGTAGGGTAAAACCAAACCAAGACTGATTTATTTTAGACACACAGAGCTGGATATATCCAGCAAAACACACATTAACATAAAACAAGATATTGGGACACAAACCTCCCCCTTAATCTGCCTCTCAGAGACAACAGGGGCAGTAACGGGATTAACAATACAATAGGGGGGAGACTGATTTATACAACATTAAACATCAAAGAATGGTGGTCACTCCCTGGTGGCAGATCCTGGCTGTCTGCCGGAGATAATCCCCTCAGCCAGTGATGAGATGATACTGCTGGGGGTAGCCACAGAAGTCTCTACAAACCCAGGGCCCATAGTCAATAGGGAGGAGGCTGGCAGTCAGGCTTCTCCAGTGGCCCCAGTGATGGAGGCTTCCGTCACAATTCTCCCCCCTTCGAATTGGACTGACATAGGATGAGACCCCAAACGGGTTGACTCCGTAGTCAGTCAGTTTATTTGGCCCATTAATTCCCTCCCAAAATTGGTGCTCCTGCTGCTGCTGGGGAGATGGGCCGGCTGCGCCATCTCCCGGGTACCGCTGGGGAGTGATGCCGCCTGCATCCCCTCCCTGGTGCTCCTGTTGCCGGTGAGGAGAGAGTTCCGGTTGATCCGGTCCTGGAATTAGGTTCTGCTGCTGGGGGGGCGGGTCGGCCGCTGTATCTCCCTGAACTCCTGCAGCTTTGGTAGGTGCTGGGCAGAGGCCAGCGATGCTCTGCCTGGTTGCCAGCACTTCAGCTGGGGTTAGGGAATCTTGTGGGTCGGCCTGCCGCTGGGGAGGGAGGGCCGGTTCCTCTGCTCCCGGACATGTGAGCTGCCGCTGGGAAGATGGACCTGCTGTCACATCTCTCGGTTCCTCCCACTGCCGCTGGGGAGGAAAAACAAGTTCCTCCGCTCCCGGACATGTGAGCTGCCGCTGGGGAGAAGGGCTGGCTGCCACATCTCCCTGGATCCCTGTAGTCATTGCAGATGTGGGGCAGAAGCCAGCAGCGCTCTGCCCTGTTGCCAGCTCTTCAGATGGGACTAAGAGATCTGGGCAGACTGCCCAGCATTCTGAGGCCCCCGGTGTGGAGACTGCAGTGTTATCCACCCCTCTTGGGTTAACATCCTCAGATGTAAAATCAGTTAGATCCACAATCTCTGGATCCGGTTGTGGAGCACAGTCGCACAGCTCCAGTATCGGATCTGGATTAGCTGCCCAGTATCCCTCTGACTCAGGGGTGGAGACCGCAGTCCCATCCACCCCGCCTGGGTCAACACCCTCAGCTGACCACTCAATCACATCCACAAAATCCATACAATCCCTGGACACTGGGGCATTCTGTTGAACGCGGTCAAACAGTTTTTTATACGCCTTCTCCAGTTCCCACTCCTGCGTAATTAAAAAGTCTAAATCACTTTTAAGTCCTAGTGCATCTGGAAGGTCCCACTCCCTGAAATCCCGGATGTCCTCAATCCGCCACTCCGCTGTACTGCCGAAGTCCGGATCCTCCTGAAGACTATCCCATAATAATCCAGGGCCACCAAAGTCATAGCCCTCTGGAGAACAATCTTTCGCAGTTCCCCAATATGCTTGCTCTGTATACCACTGCAGAGCCCTATAGTGATCTTCCAGCTCTACCTCCTGTTGGACCAGCTTGTCCAATTCGGATACCCATTGCTCCTGGGGTTGCTGTCCCAGGAAAGACATCCGTAGTTCCCGCTGGTCTCTAATCTTTTGTTCGGAGCTTGGAAGACACCGACCCCGGCGTATAACAGCCCTCTGCCATACTGACCGTCGAACCACTTGCCTCAGGTTCTGGTATTGTTCTGTAGGCAAAGCAGTGGTGTAGCAGGAGAGGATGACCCGCAGCAGTCCCTGGAATTCGGATACCACATCCATGTCCTTGTCAAGGCGACCGAAGTCTGCCGTCCTGTCGGTCAATCCCGGTAGAAAGTAAGTGTCCCTCAGACTAAGAAGAAATCCCACCGCTGCCACCAATGTCACGGAGCTGGCTAGTCCGACCGACTACCTCCGCTGTCTTGTGCTCCCTTAGCCTGGGACACCACACTTTCCCCGGTTCCCCAGTCACTAGCCGAGACTCAGTGTAGGGTAAAACCAAACCAAGACTGATTTATTTTAGACACACAGAGCTGGATATATCCAGCAAAACACACATTAACATAAAACAAGATATTGGGACACAAACCTCCCCCTTAATCTGCCTCTCAGAGACAACAGGGGCAGTAACGGGATTAACAATACAATAGGGGGGAGACTGATTTATACAACATTAAACATCAAAGAATGGTGGTCACTCCCTGGTGGCAGATCCTGGCTGTCTGCCGGAGATAATCCCCTCAGCCAGTGATGAGATGATACTGCTGGGGGTAGCCACAGAAGTCTCTACAAACCCAGGGCCCATAGTCAATAGGGAGGAGGCTGGCAGTCAGGCTTCTCCAGTGGCCCCAGTGATGGAGGCTTCCGTCACACCCCGTATTAACCCCTGCTACGCAGCCGGGAGAAAACGAAGATGAAACGAGCATGAAGAATGTCCACGAATATTCGCCCGAAAAGAAGACGGGCGGATATTCGCGGAATAAGAAGATTTTTTCCCCCCCGAAGACGAGCACAAAGAGGAACATGAAGAGGCCCCTGTTGCCCAAGTCTACTACGTACGTAACTACAGACCGGGACCGTACCTCTAGGGGGCCCAGTGCAACACCTTGTTCCTGTCCCTTTGTATGATTCAAAATAGTTTACAAACGGCCCTTCCGACCGGGACCGCAGTGCTCCAGGTCAGAAAGGTCCTTTCTCCCGGCATGGGGAGACAGGAGCGTGAAACCACTGTGTGATCGACCAGAGAGCAAGCTGCAGGAGCGGTGAGAGGTAAGCGGAGATGTTTGTTTGTTTGTATGTATGTATGATTGTGAGCATGGATGTCTAATTGTGTGTATGTGTGTGTGTGAGAGCATGGATGTGTAATTTTGTGTGTGAGAATGGATGTCTAATCGTGTGTGAGAGCACACGCATCGATGTTTAATTGTGTCTGTGTGTGTGAGAGAGAACATGGATGCCTAATTGTGTGTGTGAGGGAGAGCATGGATGTCTAATTGTGTGTGGGAGAGCATGGATGTCTCTGTGTGTGTATGGATGTCTAATTGTGTGTGAACATGGCTGTCTAATAGTGTATGTGTGAGCATGCATGTGTAATTGTATATGTGTGAGCATGCATGTGTATTTCTGTGTGTATGTGTGTGTGAGAGCATGGATGTCTAATTGTGTGTGTGTGTGTGTGAGAAAGAGAACATGGATGCCTAATTGTGTGTGTGTGAGAGCATGGATTTCTAATTGTTTGCGTAAGTGTTAGAGCATGGATGTCTAATTGTGCGTGTGTGAGAATGGATGTCTGTGTGTGTGTGAGCATACATGTGTAATTGTGTGTGTAAATGTATGTGTTAGTGAGTATGAGTAAGTGTGTGTAATTTGTTGGAAGCAGGGCAGGGGGCAAAGAAGGCACAGACAAGTTGTTTGGGGGTAATGATGGCACATACAAGCTGTTGACGGCGAGGTATTCCCCCACCCGGGCCCTGTGGTTTCTAGTTACGCGCCTGACACTATCCATTTTGATTCAAAAGGTAACATCTAGCACACATATGAGAGGGATTTGTTTTTTAATGATAAACGCCTTACATGTATTCTGTTAGTATGGTCCTGCTAGTGCCTCTACCAGTGGTCCTGTTAGGGCCTTAGAAGATAGACATCACTTGATATTAGACTTGTGCACATAGACCAAAATAGATTCACTTTTTTCCCTTTGTTTAGACAGATATTTCACAATGGAAGAGAAGGGACAACTGCATTAGTGACCAACAACACAGTGTGAAAAACCTACAATTAAATATAGTCTAGGAAATAATCAGGTGTGGAGATGTTTTGCTTATTCTAGAGTTGGTGACTCGCACAAGATCACCTATTATTTGACCCAATAAAAGTACCACTGTATTCTGCAGAGGCATGCCATCCCTTCTGGCTTAATGTTTTGCGGAAGAAGATTCTCTTTCCAGCAGGATAATGACCCTTAACATACATCAAACCTGTGCCAAGCATATCAGAATGTAGCAACATATGCTAATTTGCATGACTTTCCTTCAGTCACCTAACCTCATCGACATTGAACATATTCAGTACACTTGTGCAAATGGACTAAAAATGATTCAGACAATTTATTTTGTTTCATTTTTGGTCCATTCTTTTTGGACAACATATTTGGTTTCCTACCCTTACAGTTCAAATGAGATTTGGAGGGCTTTTTCCTTTCGGAAACGAAGTTTGTTTCCACTCACTCTCTCCCACGCTCTCTCATGGGCTCTGACTCTCTCTTACACTCTTATTCAGTCTCTCTCACACTCTTTCTATGTCTCCTAATTGTCAGTGTCACCATCTCCTTTTCGGCAGCTCCACTTCTTCTCTTGCCTCTTCTTGTTTTTCTGTCTTCTACATGAATCCAACTGCAATATTCTGGCCTCTTGGAGTACTTCCACAAAACGATGTACCCCACAGGGACAGCCTCTCCTCTGTTTCTCCAATCAGGGGGAAAATGTCTGTGTGGAGGCGCCACCCTTTTGTAGAAGCTCTCTGGGAGGCCTGGTTAACAGAGCTGATACTGGGGAGATGCGGACAAAGACACAAGAAAGAAGACAGAAGTAGCAAGACAAGAAATAGAGCTGCGAAATAGGAGATGGGGACATGCAGTAGTGTACCTAAAGGGGGGCGGTCCGGGTGCCACTCATCAGGGGGGTGCCCGGATGGCCGTCTAATGTTGGCCTGCAGCTCACTGCTGTGGCGCCCGCACATTGTGTGAGGAAACTCTTTCCTCGTTCCAGGTTCCTGCTCTCCCTGGGGGAAAAAAAAGAGTTTCCTCACACAGTGCGTGGACGCCACAGCAGTAGGCCCGCATTAGGCAGCTGTCAGGCCGCATAGACGTCTGCACAGCCCCAGAGATGATTGGCCGGCCCCCGGACCAAGGATCTGCAAGAGAGGTAAGGAGGTGCAAGAGAGTGAATAGGTGAATGAATGAAGCGAGTAAGTGCTTAGGGGCAGAAATGGGACAGGCAGGCTGTTTAGAGGGGCAGAGGTGGCACAGGCAGGTTTCTTCAGGTGCAGCGGTGGCATGGGGAGGCTGTTTTAGGTGCAAAGGCCTACCACGTTAAAGTACGGCTTACCGTATAGTGATAGGGGTTATGCTGTACTAATGTCAATGTCTGGCTCAGTATAAAGCAATGGGAGTTATGCTGTACTATATCTGTTCAGTAGATGTTATTTATTTTTGTTTTTTCAGATTCCTGTTTTTTCCAGTTGACATACAGTTTACAAATTTGTAAAATAAATATTCTTACCAACATTTATTTTTTTGTGGTGAGGGGGAGGCGTACCACATACAGGATCTACCCCTGGTGCCAAATACCCCTGTAATTAAGAGTGTGAGAGAGTATAAGAGAGTGAGAGAGCGTGAGTAAGAATGAGTTAAAAAACAACAAAATGAACATTTGGAGCGCTCTGCTTCTTTTTTTCATTTGTTTTGTTGGAGGTCCCACCTCATTTTTTAATATCCGTACAAATTAATGAAACTGCCTAATTGGCATTTTGAGAAATACTGCTTAATTTGTATTAGTTTGTAAGAAATATTGAAATAAAAGCAACCTGTGCTAGTGTAGTTTTGGACCCTATTGTCTATACCTAAGTGTAGCCATCAATATCTGCATGAGTAAAATAGTTATATTAAAGCATTGTTTTGTATGGTATATAATGTATCACAAAGGTAATGTGTGTTGTTACTCCTTTACCCCAAAATATTCAGAAGGCACCTGATCACTAGTGGCAATAGAGGTAATAAGAATGGTAAGAAAATAAGCATTCAAAGCATGAAGGGTAATGTAAATCTAGCTAGGGTACCTGTTACCTGTCTCTTCACCTTGGTAAAAAGTAATTTTACTTTTAATCTTGCAGCTACCATTCACTGAAGAAAATAAGATATTCTAGATCCTCAAAAGTGAAAAGTTAAAAATCAAATTAATTTGAATGAAAATGTCATATTTCATATGATCCATCATATGATCCATCATATTCCCACACTTTCACAAATATATCAGCTGTATAAACTACTTTAAAATTGTAATTCTGTACGTAACAACAACTTTGCCATCTTCAGGTACATACCTAGAAACCTCAAGCAACATGTCCTACAGAGCCACCTTTGCCACCAAACAGCTTGTGAGTATCTCCTTTGCCCCAAACAGCTTGTAAGTGCCACCTTTGCCCCAAGCAGTTTATCAGTGCCCCCAAACAGCCTGCCTATCTCATCTTTGCTTCAGTTTGTCAGTGGCCCCAGACAGCTTATCTGCTCCACCTTTGCCCTAGCTTGTCTGTGCCATGATTGCCCGCTCTAGCATACACTATGGCACACATATGTAAACACACTTTCACACATGTACACATGCTAACACACACTTGCTGACTAACACTCATGTCACACACATACACACGCCCTCCTCTCATACCAATCATGCTAACATACACTCCATCTCACGCCGCTTACACATGCATGCTCTCACACACTTACACATACACATCTATGCTGACACACACAGTTACACATTCATGCTGACACACACACTTATACATCCACATTCTTGCTCACGTACATTTATACAGTGATATCCCTCCAATGAGCATCTGGGCAGACAGAAGGTGAAGTTAAGTTCAGTGGAAATTCGAGTAGCATTTAAGGGGCGTTATCTTTCTGCCTTAAAGGGGGCTGTACAGAGTGGTTGATACATACATAGATAGATATATGCAGCATGTTTGGAGGGATATTCCCATTTTGAGTTACTGGAGTTATTTGTTATTGATATTTGTTATTTGTTTATTTGTTATTGATATTGGTTTTGGAGAGTGGCTCTTGTCTTGGGAAAAGGCTATTTTGGGGATCAGGTTAGCCTGCCTGGGGTAGGGGCAACCTTGACCTAAGAATGTGAGATTTGGTATGTGGTACTATAGATAATTACCCATGGTATGAAGTAATAAGATGTGTTCCTGACCCACTGTGTTTGGTGTATGGGTACGGACGGTGGTATCAGGCGGGACACTGATCGAAGAACAAGACAGGGGTCACCGTTTTTCTTTAGTAAAGGTTTCTTTAGTAAAGGATACTAAATTATAGGATCCATGTAGAAAGGTTCCATAAAGATACCGCTTAAAAGGGTCAGTTGCTGAAAAGAATAAGACCATTCATTCCTTGCAATGATATTGTTCAGTGTTTGGTATTCAATTTAGGACCATATAAACCCGTCTTTTAAGAAAATGTTACTTCTGTAATACATGTATAGCATAAATGTTAATTTGATTTCTCTTAAAGAAAAAGTTAACTCGTGTAATTCCATCACATAAATGGTATTCTAATAGCTCTGAAATATTTAGACTAAAATTCTGTCTCAAAATATTCTGTTAGGCATTGACAGAACCTGGAAAGACACTGCAGGAATCTAAAAGATGGACTGATACATATCAGCTATTTGGTGACCATGAATGTTCAAGTAAGGTTTGTTTAAGATAATCTATGTGGATGTAGATGTGTGTTATAAATAAATAAATGTTATTATTATTATATGTTATTTTTACTATCATACATAATTAAATTATATGTTTTGATCAAATGATGGTGGTCAAATCTGCAGTGTTCCTCTTATTTTATTTCCCTGCCTTCTCTTCCTTTTTGTCTACTTTGCATCCCACACCTTCTTTGTACTTTCCACAATCTATGTCTATGTGTGTGTCTGTGTGTGTGTAACATCCTTCATGTCCTGCTTTTTGGATGATCCAATCGGTATTCACGTTGCAGCTGGCTGCTTAGCAACAACAGGCATACGTAGGAGTACTTGCTGCTTCCAATAAAGAGTAGGGAGGGTGGTGGAGGGGAAAATAATGCTAAAAATAGGGGCTTGAAAAACATAATGAACATTATAAAATAGGATTGTGTTAGTCCACACCAGGCCCGGACTGGGGCAAAAAATAGGCCCGGGCATTTAAGACTGAGTAGCCCATTTTTATTTATTTATTTATTGATAAAGCCCACCCTTCATGTACCATCTTTGCATTTCCCCAAATCACTTAAACATTCATGATAGACACAAACACATATTCATTAATGCAGTCTCACAAATCATTCAAGCAATTCATCCACACATGAATTCATTAATTCTCATACGCATTCACACAGTTCAACCACACATTTATTCATTCATTCTTGTACGCATTCACACTACCCTCTCTCCCCATCCCCTTCTAACTATGTTCCCCCTTATCACTATGTACCCCCTTCCCCATTTCTCAATATGTACCCCCTCTCACTATCTAGCCCCTCTACCCCTTTCTATCTAACCCCTCTCCCCCTTCTCACTGCACCCCCCTCCCTTTTCCTACTTACCTTGTTGCCGGAGTAAGCAGCAACTGCGACCGGGTCCGCCACTCTAGGGGGCCGGGCAGCCCCCACCAGGGCCGGCCTTATTGGTGCGCGGCCGCACAGGGCTTAAATTAAAACATCGTTTTTGTTTTTTTTACTTTATTTAACAAAAAAAAAAAACCCCCGATGTTTTAATCTAAGCCCTGTGTGGCCGCGCACCCCTAAGGCCGGCCCTGGTGGGGGCTGCCCGGCCCCCTAGAGTGGCGGACCCGGTCGCAGTTGTTGCGGGCTTAAGGGGCAGGTGCCCCTTATGCCCTGCGTTAATGCGGCCGCATAGGCCCAGTCAGTCCGGTCCTGACTGAACCTATTTTAAGGTAGGGGCCTGGAGCTGCAGCTCCATCAGCCCCTACGTCAATCCGGCCCACCGGGAAAATGCCCGGTGTGCCCGATGGCCAGTCCGGGCCTGGTCCACACTGTGAAATGCATGTGAAATCAAAGATCCATTTCTGGAATATAATTATTTTGATTGGGAACAGGTAAATGCGGAACTTTGCCAAGTACATATGCGGTACTAATAGTATCATGCAGGTGTTACTAGGAAAAGCAGAAAAAAACCATTGATTTATAATATGTAAAAACAACTCTGTTTTGGGACATTATTAGAATCATTTATGCATTTAATAAAAAAAAAGAAAAAAATATTAAGGAAATTAGTACCATCATATTCTTCAGCACTGTAAGAAAGAATATGGAATCACATGACCAGTGTGGTGATTTTGGATAAACATATTTCTCTTAGGGTATCTTGTTCTGAACTCATAATTATCAACTTTCGTGTTCTAAGCAGAAGGCTCCATCAAAAAATGCCTATTAGTGTCCTCTAAGTACCTCTTAGGCTTATATATTTGGTCAGAACTATATCCCTATCTAATGAAATGTTTCCAAATGGAGTCTGATGGCAAATGTCACTACTCATGCTTAATACTGAAACAAGAATAGTACTATGTAATCATTTGTAGTCCTGGCATCACATCCCTTTCCTGCATGGTAAATCAGTCAGCACACAGCAGTGAGGAAAAAAGACACACCACTCCTGAAGTAAGTGGTGTAAGCAGGGGCACAGGCAGGCTGTTTCCTGGTAAAAATGCCACAGACAGGCTGTTTGGGGGCATTGACAAGCTGTTTGGGACAGAGGTGGCACAGGTAGGCTGTTTGGGGAGCAGATATAGCACAGGCAGGCTGTTTGGGGGCACTTAAAAGCTGTTTGGTGGAAAAAAGATTTCAAAGAAAAGCTGGCGGGACATCCCCGGGTCCCGTCAGTGCAAGGTGCCCAGGGTTTCTTTTCAGGGTCCCGCTACCAGCAGACAGGAAGCTGCCAGATGGCACCAGGTCTCCAAGAAACAGGCACCTACCTGTCCTCCGCTGATCGCAGGGTCCCACAAGAGGATCATAGGGGGCATGCCCCTAATAAGCAGCTGGACGTACGGCTTTGATGAACAGCTGGAGGAGGAACTTGGTCAGGCTCCAGATTAAAAAATCTGAAATTCTCTCTACTGTACTTGAACTTGACCTCCACATGTACCAGTTTGGCTTGTCTGACTACATGACCCATGTGCTGACCCTTGGTCGTGTATATGTACCAACCTGGCTATGCTGACCTTCCTGAATACTTTAACGTTTTGTATCATGCATTACCTGTTTGGATGCCTATCTTCCATTTTGGGTCTGAACCTTGCATTTACCACTCAGTACCTGCTTTCACGAAGCCTCCTTGCTGTTGGTATCCTGTAAGCTCTGGTTTCCCTAACAAGGGGCTCAACCCCTTGTTAGCCATATTCTGCGCTGAAGAACTTTTGTGGTAAGTGCTTCTTGTGAGGGCAGACGTTACAACTGACACGCTGTTTAAGAACAAGCTGTTTGAGGGAACCGACAAGCTGTTTGGGGGCACAGATGACACATGGAAAGGGGCACTGACAAACTGTATGGGGGCAAAGATGGCACAGGCAAGCTGTTTGGGGATGCTGACAAGCTGTTTGGAGACAAAAATGGCACAGACAGGCTCTTTGGAGTACAGGCAATCTGCTTGGGGTCAAGATGGTATAGACAAGCTGTTTAGGGGCAAAGATGGCACAGCGTAGTTGTCTGGGGACAAAGACTGTACTGATAAGCTGTTTGGGGGACATGTTGCTTGAAGTTAGGGGGCACAGAGCAATTTTCGGACTGGGGCCCTGTGGTTTCTACTTCCCCCTTAAAATGGTGCCAAATAAAGTATCCACACCGGGTGCCAAATACTCCAGGTGCGAATCATGGCTAATCCCTTGCATTGCACAAATTTATGGTGCTTTACAAGACCAAAGTGCCTCAGCAGAATGTTTGGTAGACAAAAGAAACCCTGAAACTAAATGATGTGACAGTTCATGACATGACCAGTAAATCCAAAACAAATGATGATTCACAGTTCTGTCATTTCGTGTCTTAAGTGTTTGGACTGGATAAATCATAACGATAAGCTGGCTCAGAGTCATATGCATTGCCTTGGAAACAGAATCCAGTGCTTTTCATTTTGGGGCTGCAATGATGAATGCAGTCACCTAGAAACGCTAAACCTAAAATGCATATATTTATTCTTAAGATGGTTCTTGTTTTCCCCACACACACACACACACTGTGATGTGAAAAAAAGGGAACATTGATTTTCTTGCGTCATTCCTGAGAAAATTATTTTTCCCCCTAATGTAGACTAAAGTATACGAGTTTGGCTATTTTTATCATGACTATAAAATAGAGTAGAAGAGAAGTCACAATGTAGCTCAACATAAATATGTATCTTCATATCACACACTATGAGCACCACAATACTAAATCATATCCCAGTGCTTTGTACAAAATACAGTGAAGCACCCCTGTGGCATGCAAGGTCTGAAGCAGTTTTGTTGGTCAGTCCTAGCACCCACTCTATGAACAGATCAGTGGCTCAGAAATGTAACCTAAAGATTGCCTCAATAGTGAACATCCAAAGAATGTCCTGCAGTTATTCTTGCTTAGTGTTATTTTTACCAAAAATGTATTATTAGAACAGTACATTTCCTTTATAGAATCCCAGCAGAGTCCGAATAGCTATTACAAGAGGGAGGAATGCAAAGCTGAAAATATAATTTAAATTGAGAATATAGCAACGACATAAACACACATAACATAAAGTGGTACAGACGAAGAACATGCCCCTGCTCTTTGTCAGCTTACAATCTATTAAAGGATTCAGGGGGAATGAGACAAAATGTGTGGGACAGTTTAATTTATTATTTAATTGTAGGAAAGGTCACATGGAGAAGTCAATGGTCTGGAGACCTTGAAAGTAGAGGAGCTTCTTTCCAAATGCAGGTTGTGGTTATTAAGAGGATAACTCATGTGCTTCTCTGGTGAGTTTTTAGTTATGAAAAAGTAATGGAGAATTTGACAGGCTGAGGTGCAGATTTTCAGAAATTAGGTACATGAAGTGTGAATTCCTATAGACGGGAGTGGGAAAAAATAATAATGGTTGGGAAGAGAAGCAAGTCATGGGCCCAGTAGACTGGGTAGTGAAGAAGGAGATAAAGGAGATAAAAATAGAGAAATAGGAGAAACAAAATTATTAAAAGGGAACACCCACATTTTATCCCTAATATCAGATTGAAAAAAAAAAGTTTATTCACTAAAGAGTCTGTTCACTAAAGTGTGAATGCTTGCGAATTGGTAAAAATTGCCAGATTCACTAAACTCAACTAACGTTAGCATAAAATAAAATTTTTTGCATACTCCTGCATGCAGATCATGTGAGTGGATGTGAGTGCATGCAAGTTGATGAAAAGCAGGCAACTCACAAATTCACAAATGTATGTGTTGCCTGCCACTTTATATGTGAGGCTTCTGATGTGATCGATCCCTCCCAACCCCACATGCATGGTGGGGTATAGGTATATGAATACACTTTTACACCCCTTTCCTCATCCACTGCTATTCGGCACCAGTGGCTCCCAGTGATACAAGCCTGTATTACATCTCGATTGACTTCAATGGGCTCCATGGGTCTGGAGGAGATAGAGAACAAGTGTGTGTAAGGTTGTGAGAGTGTTTTAGGGACCCAACCAATGCCTTACTTTGCCTGTGGGTAATGCAACCTTTATCCACCCTGAATGGATCATTTTATTGAATGTGTGTTGGATGAGATGAATAATTTGTGCATTATGTTATTGAGACCTTTGACTTACACCATGGTTCAGTGGTGCTATTTTGTATATTCTAGCATACTCATTTGACAATATAGTGTATATAATTGCAAAACTAGGTGAAGTTTCCATTAAAAAAAGGAAAATTGCAGTGGATTTGGAAAAATTTACTTTGCCAACTGTACCTATGCTTGCCTCTGTCAGATTAATCATTACAGCCTCTGATCTGACTCACAAGTGTGTTTCGTTGCTGCCTCATGTGGTTACATTTCATTAGTGTCTAATGCAGCTAGTATATACAGTTGGGCACATACCCCACTGCTTGCTTATGTCTTACTACAAAGAACTGAGGTAGTGGACCTCTCAGGTGTGGCTACTTGGTAGCTGCCAAAACCATTTTAATTTGGCCTATAGCAAAAACATTACTTGTGCAAGGCTAAGAAACTGTTTACATACAAGAAAGTGGGATATCAATCTTATATGGAAATAAGAATATCAAATATGGGCTCATTTGAATATTTAGCTATTTGCAAACCTATGTAATTCATAAACATCTTCTGTATATATCCACATTATTTTGACTTTTAGAGCTGTAGAACACTTTGAGACACTCATATCCAGCAAACATTCTGACCTCAAAAAGACACATTTTGGCAAATATTTGATAGGACCAATATTTGCTATAATTAGTGCTTTGTGGCATAGTGTTATTGGACATCTACTTTAGGATCACCCCCCCATGGGCTGAATGATACCCACACATTTTTAAGGTTTTACTAAGCGTGATAGCCTACATTGGGAAGTTGTCAGCAGTGGTATAACCCCATGCAACCACTTGGTTCCTGTCTCCTCATGGAGGGCCATAATTGTTCAGAAAGGGCCCTTCGACCTACATCACATGACCCTACAGTGAAACTGAGGCTGCTCGCGAGGTGTGTGACCTCCGGACTGCAGGAGAGGTAAGCGGTGATGGGGGGGGGGGCTGGCATTATATGCTTGTTTGTATGTATGTGGACATTGATGTATATGCGAGCATGAATGTCAGCATAGTGTATGTGTATGTGTGTTTGTGTGTGAGCATGAATAAGTGGTGTGAAATAGATAAACACATACATGTGTATATATAAATGGTGTGTGTTGTGCTAGAGTATATGTTGCAAGGGGCAAAAAGGGCACAGACAAGCTGAGGGCAATGATGGCACAAACATGCTGTCTAGGGGCAACAATAGCACAAATAAGCTGTTTGGGGGCAATGATGGCACAATCAAGCTGTTTGAGGGTAATAATATGACAGATCAACTGTTTGCAAATATGGCACAGACAGCGTATTGTGGGTTATGATGGCACTTACACGCTCTTTAGAGGAAAGGTGGCACTCAGGGACATGTTGTTTGGTGATGTTGGGGGACCCTAAGGCGATTTCTACTTAAGCCCCTGGTTCCCAAGTATGGTGTCAATCCTTGCCTGCTTTGGAGGAATGTCTTTGGTGTTTGAAGTTCATGGGAGTCACTTGTTTTTGCCAGGTCTCTGAGTGAAGTTCTCATCTCTGGATGGGGGAGTGATTTTTAGCTCTGCCCACTGCATATAGACTATATGTTGGTGGCTCCTGTTCTTTGCTAGCTTTGTGAGATTCTCACATATCACAATAGCTCCTAAGAATAAATCATGCTTGATATGTCCTGGTTACTACAATCAGCCTCATGTAAGAATATGCCAAACTCCTACCACCCAAGTGCCTCACAATGCTGTGGACATTTTCTTTTCCTGTTTCTTCAAAAGAATAAAAATGAATTATTTTTAGCATTGAACAGTAACATTTCCTCTGGGCTGTTTTCCCCTCCTTTTTGCTCTGTGGCTTTTGCACATGAGTGCCTGTTTTATTTGCAAGAGTGCCCCATTCTTTCTGTTATGCAACCATGCAGAAAGCCAAACAACTTCAACAGATATGGAGCTTTACAGAGAGAAAGGTAGGGTTAGCAGATGAGTCCAGCAGGGGCTTCAATATATAGCTGCAGGTTTTACTTTGGGGCCAGCTACAAGCACAGACAGTAGACTCAACTATTGGATATAATAAGTCCATGAAGAGAATATTGAGTATTCATGCATTCAGAAATCGTAACTGCAAATCATAGAAAAAGTATTCCTTTACTGGTGTCATAGAATTGTATGGAACAGACCTGAGAAAACTTGCAAGGGGCTAATCAGACTGGCGTAATGGTTAAACCAGGCAGCTATGATTTTAATGGTACATCTAGCGTTCTGCTTGTACGAAGAGTAATCTGTCATGGCTATTTAGAGTTTTGAAATATGAAATTACCTAAGGTACACAAATGTCTCATTTAATTCAAACAGAGACTTTTGTAAACTATTAGTGAAAAGTATTTAAAAGGGGTGATACATCTCGAATCTATAAAATCATATGAAGAAGTGAATATTAGAGCTAACACATACCCAATTAAATGTTATGTACTTTTAAATAGAAATGTAAATCCACTCTGTGTTCTTCCTGCTGCAAGTAAATTCATGTGATTACTCTCCCTTATTTACATGAGCTATAGATCGGTCTCCCTATCCTAAATGGCTTTGGCATTTTGGTTAATTTGTTACGCCCTTCTCATCAGTCTGCCCCATATTCACCCCACTTTCCCACCCATTGCTCCGCCCATCACTCCACCTTAAGATCCTCCCATAAATATATTTTATAAGAACAGGGGCAAGCCTAGGTTTAGTGGCATGTGGGTGCAGTATTTCTTCAAGATTTCCCTAAAACCAGCAAGCATACATACCAACAAGCAAACTGTCTTTAGCACCCACTCGCTTTACCACCGTACACACAGGTTCTCTTGTTCCTTCTCTCCTCCTTCCAGGCACCAATAACCCTAGGCTCACATCTGACGCTCCAACACCATTCACTGACACAAACTCACGATAACATCATATGCTGACGCCCACACACGTACACTCATACTAACACCATGCACTTACATTATACTGTAACAGCACCTTACAGTAACACCATACAGTCCTGCACAGGCATGCTAACCCCATACCCACATGCTCTAACGCTACAAACGGATATACACACTCATGCTACACACATGCTAACACCACACTCTTTTATACATGCACGCACTATCCAACAACGCACATACATACACATGTACACACCGCTGCTTCTCTGACAATAGCCCTTCCTTTTACTCTTCCTCTTTATGGATAGGCATATTGCAGTTGTGGATGACCCTTTCTCTATGTTCTACTAGGCTCCGGTTAAAAATGGCACCCTATCTGCCTCCTGTATTTGGAAACACAGAAACATAGAAAGTGACGGCAGATAAGAACCATTAGGCCAATCCAGTCTGCCCAACTTTCCTTAGTACCTGGTCTTATCCTATATCTAGCTTGGCCTTATGCCTATCCCATGCTTGCTTAAAAGTCTTTACTGTATTAATATCTACCATTTCTGCTGGAAGGCTATTCCTACCCTTTCCGTAAAGTTGTCAGGAAACTGGGTCCATACGGACGACTGTAATGACCCAGCGTGCCCAAAGATGGAGTTCAGGAGTTCAGTATGCAGTAGCGGAGTCTCAGGACAGGGCCTGGTGCGGGGCGACTGCACTCACCCAGGTGTTGAGCATCTAGGGTTGTGCAGCCAGATACCAGCGCCCTAATATAGCAGCGGATGTAGACCAGAACGAAGTTAAATCCTGCAGGCACCCTGGAACAGGCATGAGACATAGCACAAGACTCATGTGCAGGATGCTGCAGGCTGGGAGTGTGGAAACTAAGCAGAGAAATATAGCAGAAACATAACAAGCAAGGGATAGGGAGATCAGGCAAGAAACATAACAGGCAAGATATACATGATACAGGGCACAAGACAAGGAATAAACATAACCAGACAAGATATGCATAATACAGGGCACTACATGGAACAAGACAGGACACCCCTCTACCGGGGATACAGACAGGACAGGTCAGGACACCCCACAGGTTACATCACAGACTGACACACATAAATACAGAAACTAGCCTAGGACTGTTTGATAACTATTGGAGATTCCGTCACATCTTATGGCCAAAGTACTCCAATGATGGTGGGTCCTAGCGCTAATCCCTGCTGACAGATGTACGAAACAAAGCAAACATGTAATCCAAACACATAGCACCGAGACATACCTTTAGACTGCAGACTGAGACAAACAGAACACATGGGTGGGGCACACCTTAAAAAGAAAACAGAGCTGAAGCAAAGAGCCGAAGCAGAAGCAAGGAATGGAAGATCAGAACAGAGCAAAAGGAAATCCAAGAATGGATCGAAGCAAAACAGGGAAACTGAAGCAAGAGCGAGATATGCAGCTCCACAGCCTGGGTAGGACGTGACAAAAGTAATATTTCCTGATGTTACCTTTTAACCTTTGCCCCTCTAGCCTTTGACTATGTCCTATTGTTGTGGTAGTATTTATCCTTTTAAATAAACCAAGTGAGGTCTCATCAGTGATCTGTACAACGGCATGAGCACTTCCCTCTTTCTACTGCTAATACCTCTCGCTATACAACCAAGCTTTCTGCTAGCATTACCTGCTGCTCTACTGCATTTAAATCCTCTGAAATAATTACCCCTAAATCCCTTTCCTCACACATTGAGGTTAGGACAGTTTCAAATATTCTATATTCTGCCCTTGGGTTTTTATGGTCTAGATGTATTACTTTGCATTTATCCACAGCTCTGACCATTTTCCCAGTTTACCTAAATCATTTGCCATTTCCCTCCAGGAACATCAACCCTGTTGTGCATTTTTGTGTCGTCAGCAAAAAGACATTCCTATCATGCCCATGTTCCAGCATGTACTGGCACCCTGGGCATGATAGGAGTGTGATTGTTGTTAGCAATTATATATATATATATATATATATATATATATATATATATATTAGTTGATTTTATTTTTTTCCCAGTTTTGGTCCAACCACACTTTTAGTAAAAGTAACACACCAAAATTGGACACAATATTAATATATATATATGATTGCTAACAGCAAACAACCTGGGCATGATAGGAGTGTGATTGCTGTTAGCAATATATATTACTATTTCTGTCAAATATTGGTGTATATATATATATATATATATATATATATATATATATATGTTGATTTTCTAATTTTGGTGTGTTACTTACTTTCAATAAAAGTGTTTTTTTGTTTTTAAAGGTGGGGGAGTCATTTTTGGCCAAGTGAATGCTGAATTTTCGGTTTCGGTCCAGAATTTTCATTTCGGTGCCTACACTACATCAATGTTTCTCTTAGTATATAGTGATAGGGGTTATACTGCATCATTGTCAATGTCTGGCTGAATGTATAGTGATAGGGATTACGCTGTACCGCTGTCAGTGTGTGCCTCAGTATATAGTGATAGGTGTTATGCTGTATCCCCGTCAATGATTGCCTCAGTGTATAGTGATAGGTGTTATTCTGTACCACCGTCAGTGCATGCCTCAGTATATAATGATAACAGTTATCCGATACCACCGTCAATGTTTGCCTCAGTATATAATAATAACAGTAATCCTATACCACCGTCAATGTTAGCCTCAGTATATAATGATAGCAGTTTTGCTGTACCACCGTCAATGTTTGCCTCAGTATATAATGATAACAGTTATGCTGTACCACCGTTAATGTTTGCATTAGTTTATAATGATAGCAGTTATGCTGTACCACCGTCAATGTCTGCCTCAGTATATAGTGATAGGTGTTATGCTGTACCCTCGTCAATGTCTGCTTCGGTATATAATGATAACAGTTATGTTGTACCCCCATCAATGTTTGCCTAATGATAGAAGCTATGCAGTTTTAAAGTGTGTGTGTGGTGGGTGCCACATACAGGATCCCCCCAGGTGCCAAATACTCTAGGTACGCCCCTGACTGTAGAATTGAGGTTTGTTCTCTACCTGAATGGGCCCAAGCTATATTGCAGTACTTACAATGTTTGACTTTATGATTGGATTGTGCTGATGATGCTGATGATTTATGGACATTGTCTGTTTTGCTTAGGTATATTATCGGGCCAGAAGCCTAAAGCAGCTTAAACTGTGAGGTCATGTTTTGGGTATGGTTATCGAGTGCTGCTATCTGTCTCGGCACCAAGACACATATAGGAAGGTACATATGAACAAGGACACAGGACTACAGGAACTAGGATGGAAATACGTATGTATATAAAGGCACAAATAAGAAACACAAGGATGGCCACAGCAATAAAGTAAAAAGGAACAAATGAAATAACATACAGCAATGGTACATCAGTGCCCAAAAGTAAATAACCAAACCTAGAAACAAGGCAAAAAAGCCTGGTGATGAATGGTGCCAAGTCCAAACGTACCAACCCCAATGTATGTTTTGCTGCAATGAGCTTAGTCAATGCTTAGTCAATGCGTCATCTGCCTTAAGACCAGAAGAACAAGTGTTTTCCTCCTTCACATGACTTTTTACTTGTTCTGTTTTTAATAATCGAAATAGTCAAGAAAGTGGATGTGACCTCTTAGAAATAAAGAGGGTGAGGTAGGAATATGCGGTTTTCTTGAAAAATACAAAACTAGCAAAATATTAAAATAGAAGAAATTGTAAAAATAAGAAAATGCCTGTTGAACATACTGAGAGGGGGCAAGTGAAGGCAGTAGAGAGGCAAACTGACATTGCTGTGGAGTGGGAACTAACAGAAAAACAAATTTCCCCTCACAGGTTATGAAATAATTGCTTGCAGAAATGTGCCTCTCATCACCTTCTGCTCAGCATCACATGCCACCAACGCGCATTGCCACAAAATATTCATTAAAATGGATTAATCAGTCTACATATTTTAGAATAATAATAATACCACCACCACAGTTTTTATGTAATATATCGGATTGTTTTTTATTCATGGATATAGGAAATGAAAATCGTAAGTCCTTAAAGTAGTCCCTAGTTGACTAGGATGTTGCTTTATATAATATACGTGTATTTTATTTTATTGCATGTATTCTGTACATTGGATGGATTTTAATTTACTCATTATGAGCATACTTATCAGGGACTAGCGGCCATTCTCACATGTACTTTCAGAGGTCAGATGTGTTTCTATCCTGTGTGGATTGGATCTAACCAGATCTCAACCTTTTTGCTATTGATTGGTTGGGTCTAGTGGTGTGCATAAAATGGGGTGATTTTCAGGGAAAAACAACGCACATTGACATTGTTTTGGCTGGTAAGCACACCAAGCACAATTACAAGGTTTTTATGACATCAGACATCATCTGGGGCCTGGACCAAAGGTTTCTTCACATACTCACTGGCATGTTGTTTTTATTTTTGTGTAGATGTGACCTGAACTTGAATAACATTTTTTGGTTGTACTGGAAATGCTGCAGTGAAAGCAGGTCTCCAAACACACAGATTTTGGTGGATGATAGATGGGTAATGGCGGTAGGCGGTGCTTTTTGTCACTCCCCTTTGAATACCTAAACGATTCCCCTCTTTGGGGGGGGTACATTTTCTGGTTTTGACCAGAGGGGGGTAGAATGGGGTACAGCCCCAGAGAAAGGTTTGCCTTGTATGCCGCTCCTCTTCTGCTTTCCCACTGTGAAATCCTCCACTAGCTCTCTATTACCTTTAGAATAAAATTTTAAATCCTGGTACGGACATATAACGCTGCTCCTCCTTACATTTCTGCCCTCATAAGCAAATACTCTCCTTATGTTCTTCCCATGGGCTAAGGCTCTCCTCCACACTTTTCACCTCTTCCTTTTCCCGTCTACAAGATTTCACTCGGGCTGCCCCATATCTCTGGAATCTACTTCCACAGAACCTTCAGCATTCACCCTCCCTCCCGACATTCAAGAAACATCTCAAAACCCACTTCTTCAGAGAAGCCGTGCCATCTTAGCTGCTAGAACTTCCTTGTCACTGATACAACCACCACACTACCCCTCACTCTTTCTCTGTGCAGTGGCATCACAACCCGGGTGCGGGGGTGAGACCACACCAGGCAGGGAACTCTATGAGTTCTATACGAATTCTATACGAATCCTCCGGGCCGCGGGAGCGGGGTCTTGACACGGCTCGCTCCCCGCCCATTTTTTCCTTCAAATGGGGGTGTTTCCCGCTGCCGTCGCCGGGAACGCCCCCAATGTCAGTGGGAACTCCCCTGATGTCAGCGGGACCGCCCACTGACATCAGCGGGACCGCCCACTGACATCAGCGGGAACTCCCCCGACGTCAGCGACACCATGTGTCATGGCACCGGGTGACACCCACCCTAGTGACGCCACTGTCTCTGTTCCTTATGTTTGTCACCCCATTCCCTCAAGATTGTAAGCTTGTGAGCAGGGCTCTCTCCACCTAATGTATCAGTTTGTCTTAGTCTGTCAATTCTCGTCTTGTCATACCCCTTGAATATATGTATTGTATTTAGCGCTGCGTAAATTGTTGGAGCTATATAAACAAAAGATAATAATAATATCATCACAAGTGTATACAAAAACTATCACACATTTTATTAGTGCATGTTTAGGGTAATAAACTATTTTAGTGTGATATATATTAAAAGTTAAGTTTTAATAAATACCCAAGGTGGTATCTCTCTGTAATATAATAGTCTGCAGACTCTGCCCTGTACTTGCAAACGTTATTGAACATAGTTGAACTACAACTATGAGAGCAAAACAGAAATAAGTAGGGAAAAGTGCGAAATCTAGAAACATGTCTCCAGTGTGTACTGGTTCCCCCGTTTTCCTTTCATAAATACGTTTTTGGATCACTTTTCTCACATAAGTAAGTATTCTCATGATAGATATTTTTCAACGATACTAATTATGTAACTAAGCAAAACCAATTATTTTACCTTTAATGTTATTGTACTTTTAATACAGTCGTCAGGCCAGTGTCAGTGAAACAACCACAACCATTTTTGTTAATCATTTTTTTATTCCTTTTGTAAAATTATTTCGAACACAAGGACATTGAAAAGATTCGGCATTGGATTCCCACACATTTTCTTTGATTTACAGAACAGTCACAAATAAGTTAAACCATTAATATATTTTAGATATGTGTATATATATGTATAAAAAAAACAGCAAAAGAAAAACAACTCACATTATAACACTGAGTTAACTATGTGAAAGGCCAGTCATCCACAGTTACATTGTTTTTTGTTTTTCTGTTAACTCCACAACTGCCAGAGATATATAATGTTTCTCAAAATCATGGCAGCAGAGTAGTTAATTAGAAAATTTATTTGTGGGTGTTTTTTTTTTACCACCTGTTTATAAAAAGTTAAAACATGCTTTTTATGTAGGTAGACATATAAGAATATAATTGACCCATTCTGATTTAGAGGGTTGCAGGCCCCACTGCTACAGAACGTGCCTTTACACCAGAATAAAACAAAGTTAACAAAACAAAAATATGTAACAAATTTCACTGAACCCCCGATAATTATTCTCTGGGAGGGAAACAGAAATAATTCCCCGGGGGCATAAGGACTACTAAGACAAAAACAATGGGCTCATGGTTCCATACATTACAAAGGGTTTTTTTTCTTTGTTTTAAACACCATTTTTGCTTCGACTATGACTCAACGCTAAAGATTACCATACATGAAAGTCACTTCACATGAGTTTCTCTGAAGATGGATTATAGGAAGAGCTCACTTTTTGGGGTAAGAGAGAGGTGCACAACACACACCTCTTGGGGGAAGATCAGGGCATGAGGATAAGGTAATTTTTTATTATTATTTTATTATAGCTATATTTGTGCTGATGCTGCTGGTGGAGGGACCAGTATATGGGGGTGTTATGCTTCTGGTTCATATTCCTGGTAATCATCCTAAAAAAAAACAAACAGTAAGTAAGCAGTAGCTGAAATCACCGTATGCAGAGAAGACACAGGGGCAATGTGATTGAAACTTTAAATATATGAAAATAAAAACATGATTGGGGAAAAAACTGGCTCCTACATATTTTGGCTGGCTCTTAGATCAAAACAAAATTTGTCGACCCCTGCCATAGATATCATCAGTGACATGCAGCTGGAATCCCTCTGGACTCCAAATTACATTTAAGGAGATCCGTAAGAGATTCCCAGAGACAGAAAATGTATACAAAAAGGTATGAGACTAGCTCAGCTGAGAAAAAGACAGTGAATCCCTGGTCAAAACAGCTTTAGATTTTTAGCCTGATGATGCCATTATGGTTCAAAACTATCAGTCAGCATATCAGAATGGTCCAGCCCACAAGGGTAGCTAGACTCATATCTTTTTGTATACAAATCTGGTTTTGGTAGCAGTATAAACTGCTTTGTGTGCCCACTATGTAGGAGGTGAGAGTAGGATCTCACCCTATTGAGAGTGTGCCTTGACGTGGCGGGTGAGCTTAATTATGCTTTGGCCAATTCATATAACCAAAACCTCTCATTTATATTATGTTTATATATTTGTTGCCAACTTTATTAGGGTGAGAAGCGCAGACAGTATTTTGTTTTTTGTATACATTGTACAGCCAACACACTGTATTTGCAGCATGCTCACACTGTTTGGTAGGCCTTATATTATACATTTGTATTATTTGAGCCTGAGACTAGCTTAGCGCACCGACATTTTTTCTTTTCATATCTTTTTGTACATATTTCCTTTGTTTAGCAATCTCCTCTCCGTAAGTGTAAAGTTGAATCTAGATGGGGACCATCTTGCTCACTGTACCCACAGGGATAACAACCATGCCTCAGTAATGAGGTCTATGAAGACTGAGAAGTAGATCTGGGCTTGTTGGTTCCTTCATGCAGCACTGGATAGTCTTTGTTCGCAGTATTAGAAGCACTTATTTGTTAAAGTACTTTAATATACATTCGGTAACTATAGGGAAACAAAATAACGTACTTACTTTAGGAAAAGCTGCAGCTCTAGAGCTACAGTGCACTGCCCATTCTGTAGTCCCACTTTTAATGGTAAGAAAGTTCTCCTATTGACACCAATGGGAGAACTTTCTGTCTGTGTGGGGGAGGGGTTCTCATATAGCCAGTGTGTGCTCGCGCAAGCGAGAAATGTGTTTAATCAAATACATAAACTGCAAGCCTAGGACCAGGGGCAGAGAAAGAGGCAAATGTATGGAGTGGGGCTTTGCAGATTTGTTACATACATTTGTAAGAGGGAGAAATAAGTGTATATGTTGACTGGAGCATCCCTTTTCAAAGATATCTTGGTGGCACCATTGATAGCACAAGTTGCTATTTCTGGTATTCATTGTATCTAATATTATTATTGATTTATAAATTAAGTTTATATTTCAGTCCTTTGAGCACAGAAGGGGCAGGTGCAAGACACATTTCAGCCAGATGACAGAAAAAGAATTAACCTAACAGGTGATAAGGCACTGGTCACTCCATCTGCTGTGTACTAGCGACACCTTGAATGCTCAGCCAGCCACAGTATCTAAGCATTATGGGAAATCCTGTGGTGTACTAGATGTACCTGTCATTGAATATGAATATAAGAAACCCGCAAGACTTCTTAGTGCACAGATTGGTCCTTTAAACTGGCACACATTACATCTGCTATCAAGCTATTAATTATTACCACCTTTACAACAGTGTCAATACACGATGATCTGCAACCGACTCTATCCCATTCCACATTACTGTGATCACATGTAAGACTCCTAGTTGGTATTTTTGCTACTAGTATGGTATAGTTGATATTTCCGGACTGGCAACCCATACTCCCGCTCCAGTGGCACATTAGGTGTTGTAGCATGCGGCCGGTGGCTGGATCTGCCTGGCCACAAGCTATGCAAGAGTGAAAACATAGCGTCTGTCAGCTACACATACCTACTTAAAGTGCCAGGGCTGCGTCATGATCTTGGCCCTGAATGCAGACGACTCAATAAAGTGTATCTTTAAATAATTATAAATCAAGCACGACAGGTATTACAGCCATTTGGTTAACACGTTTGGCGAGTCACTACATAGAATCTTCACAATGCGCTATTAAATGGTTTTCATGAGTGTCAGCTCATTTAGAAAGGTATGTTAATGCCCAACACCACTTACATGTGTGATCTAAATTCAGCTGATTTCTTTAAAAAAAAAAAATAATAATAATAATAATGAAGTCAAGTTGCCTAAATAATAATCTTTGAAAACCAGTAATACAGGGCACGATTCATTATTATATAATTTTTTTTATACATATATCTTGTTATCAGTATCTAGTGGAGAAATCTGGGATACATAATTAGGGATTCATGGTGTAGTCCTGTGGGAATCATGATGATAAATAAAGAAGCTGTAATTGTAAATTAGTTCTGGAGAGTATTTGTTCTCATCAATATCCACCAGGGGGAGAGGCAGGTAAAGAAATGGTGCAGCGGGGATCCACAGGATTTCACTATTTACAGCTATGGCGTACAAATGGCTGCTGATTTCTCCTACGGCTGACACACAGGGACCACAGCTGGTATTATGATTTTATTCCTACATCAACAATTAAGATCAGGCAGGAGAGGGACATAGTTTGCCTAGGGTGCTATAAATTCTATAAACAGAAACATAGAATTTGAGGGCAAATAAGAACCTTTTGGCCCATCTAGTCTGCACCCTTCAGGATATATATATATATATATATATATATATATATATATATATATATATATGATTTGTTTAATAAGCAGGTATTATTTTGTGAATTGTAAGGTGTGCTAAAAGGTTGGAACACCAAAAGTAAGCAGCTATCATCACACACTGTTTAATTTAAATTAATTTGTTTTGTGCCCTATCCAAAAAAAACTTAGTTTTTTTACATGTTTCCTAGCAATGGTTACTTCTTTACATTTCAGACTCTAATATATATTTTTTTTAGATTAAAACATTTTCATCTTTGGATATTATTGTTATTATTTTTTGTTTTATATATACAGCCATCATATTCACAGTTGGGGGTATATATTCCCTATAATGTCATTCAGTTTGTTCTGTGGATTAAATAGTTCAGTACATTTGGCCTGTCTCTGTTTTAACAATATACTTTGGAATGTGGAGTCACTTTGAAGAAAATTACCTCTGCAAGTCCATCAATCAGGCTGTGATACAGGGGAGACCGCTCCATCTGCTATCTAGCATAATTTACCATACACAGCTGCAAGAGCACCTTCCACAGAATGGCAACAACCCCGTATTATGCTTTTGGTCATCAGACGGTGACTCCAAATCTGCTATGCACCCATTTTTTTCTGAAACTGATTATTTGCTTTCTCATCCTGATTAATTATTTAATTAATGACATAATTTTGTTGTGTTGCTTGTACCTAATATATTACTAAAGACAAGTAAAGGGAATTGTATAAATGAGGATAAAGATGGAGCCCACTGCCTAAACACATTTTTTTGTTCTGTTTTTACAGAGGAAGAAGAAGGTGAAGGACCCTTGTTAGCCAAGAGAAATAGGGAGACATGTGACACAGCTGTGTTTATAGAGGAGGAAGTTCTACTTGAACTCTCCGAAGCAAAAACAGACAAATCAATGGGACCTGATGGGATACACCAAAAATGATTAAAAGAGCTTTGACGTGTCCTTGTTAAACTGCTAGCAGATCTAATTAACGCGTCACTAATGACAGAAGTAGTTCCAGAAGACTGGAAGTTGGCAATCGTAGCACCACTGCACAAAAAAGTATTAGGGAAGACTTGACCAACTATAGACCAGGAACCCTTACGCCAGTAGTTGGCAAATTAATTGAATCCATGCTAAAGGATAGGATTGTGAAATATCTGGAAGCATAACTTGGTAACTAAGATAATAGATAAGGGAGGGGCTGTTGACATAGCCTACCTAGATTTTAGTAAGGCATTAGACACTGTCCCTCATATAACACTTATAATTAAATTGCGGTCTATGGGTATGGATGCCAGAATAGTTGAATGGATAAGCCAATGGTTGAGTGATAGGACGCAGAAGGTTCTAGTTAATGGTGTATACTCAGAGGACGGACATGTCACTAGTGGGGTACCTCAGGGATCAGTATTGAGACCTGTACTTTTTTAATATTTTATTAGTAATATTACAGAAGGTCTTAATGGTATGGTATGTCTTTTTGCAGATGATACAAAGGTCTGCCACAGGGTAGACATTCCGGGTGGAATAACTCAAATGATGAATGACCTAAATTAGAAGAATGGTCGAGAGTGTAGCAGTTGCAGTTTAATATTGATAAATGTAAAATAATGGTATGTAAAAATCCCGAGGCACAATATAGCATTGGTGGAACTCTTCTGTTAGGCACGTAAGTCTGATGACTTAAAGGTAAGCAGACAATGCAATAAAGCATCTCAAAAAGCAAGCAGGATGCTGGGTTGCATAGGGAGAGGCATTAGTAGCAGGAAGAGGATGGTGATTATGCCACTTTACAGATTGCATATAGTTCTGGAGACCTTATCTCCAGAAGGATATTGACACATTGGATAGAGTTCAGAAGACAGCTACAAAAATGGTAAGTGGTTTCAATGACAATCAAGTGTGAATTCATGTTGACTTTAAGTCTAACATCCAACTTGGGACCAGGTAATTCGGTAGCACAAGAACATGAACCAAAAATACCCCACAGCCTAACTAGGGGCATACGGATGTTGTGTCTACTTATATTTATTATGTTTATAATTGTATCTCATTTAAATTATATACATATTCTATCCAGTGCTATAGAAATGTTTGGTTAGATGCTACTGGAGACAAGATAAAGTAAGTGAGATGATGAGTTGAGAGGCTGGATGCTGCACACATGAGCCAAACACAGTAAGTCATGGAAGTAATGCGAGACTGGAAAATAATGACCAAATGGCTAATGTAAGTGTGTTTTTGTGCCACTTCTCTTTTTGTCTCACCTGGGTAGCCTCTTCATAGCTTTCCCCTTCTTGCTCCAGCAGTGGTTCAGCCGCAGGTTCTTCAACAGCCTCCTGGGCCTCTTCTTCAGGCTGTGGACACACAGAAATAGATCTTACTCCTTTATCTATACTGCAGGGCCTTTTTAGAACCAAACGTTTAATTAACCCCATTACAAAAAAACAAACTATAGCAGACCCAGTAACATATTTACTATATTATAAATACTGTAATAATAAATAAATGTTCCTACAAAACACTTGTATACATCATATTCTAAATAAACGAGTAAGTAAACAATATTTTCATTCCAAATACTGCACGGGTTGGACCTGGAATATCTTCTGCAAATGTTCATATAATCACCTAATAATAACGCCACTATTTGGACATACTGCATATTGTTTTTCCCCCCAATAAAATGTTTCCAAAAGCACAGAATACAAATTGAATTGCACAGAAACCCTTAGGAAAACTGTGTTGTGAGTTAAAGAACATATTTGTCAAGTGTTTCTCTTACACCACTTTTATAACATTATAAATTACATATGTCACTACATGGTTTATGAATAAGTGCACTACTTTTTTCAACATCGTCTTGTTAGCTTGATCACATTTCCTAAATATAGCATGTAATTATAATTAGTTAAGCGTCATCTAACAGCATAAGTATGAAAGTGTTGAGAAAATCTGAGTAATAATGCCTGATAAAACCAAACAAAATGAAGAAGGGTTCATTCTGTGAAAGCACTTATCAGATAGACTCTCAGATTCTCTGATTAAGACTGGCCTCTTTGTGGTGAAAGCTGAGAATTCTATTTGTGTCTATCAAGGTAATTTAAGGTATTGGGCAGTATAGTGAGAAAGGGAATGAATACAAGCATTGGTTAGAGGTCTCTCTCTGCCAGGAGAAATTCAGAGCTTTCAAAAGGCTTCATGTCAGCAAGAATATACTAAATCATCTCCCCTTCGTATAGCTTTTTCTCTCAGCTCTGCAAAGTGTGAATGTGTTAATCAGGGCTGATAAATATATCGGGTGCAAACTGGAAGGAGCGCACAAGCATTTCAATTAAAAATTGTGTTTCCATGTCCCAAGAATAAATTATCAGCTTTTCTTTTTCCTGTCCCAGTAGAAAGCTAAAATAACACATACATAAGTAAGCTATAGTTATTTTAAAAATAAATTCTCCCAACTGTGAAATATATCTTGAAAATATTGTATGTATAAAGATATATACATCATATGGACTCTAACCATCTGATGGCTGTGGTTGCTATCCTAATGTATATTGACAACCCCCAACAACTTTAGGTCCTTTTTTTAATGATCTTGACTATTAAATCTTAAAGAGGAAATGTTATATTGTGGATTATTCCCAATCACAGTGCTTCACCTTTCACAATTCAATCACCTATATGCAACATATTTGTCATGCTTATTACAAATATTACTCATGCCCTCTCACACTCATATTCACTTTCACTCTTACTCTTTCATACTCTTGCTTACTCTGTTACTCTTACCCACACTCACTCTCTCAAGCTCACTCACTCTTACTCATGCTCTCTCACTCATACTCCCTCTCAATGTCTCCTTATCTTCTCCACCTACCACTTATGTGTTCCTGTCTTCTTTCCTGCAGCTCCCCTTCTTCTCTTGCCTCTTCTTCTTCTGGCTTCTTACTTTGCCTGCTTCTCCCTGGTATCAGCTCCATTGACCAGGCATTCTGGAGCTTTGTGCACGGAGGCTTCGCCCTTTTGAGGAAGCGCTTCAGAAGGCTTGGTCAATGGAGCTGATAGCAGGGAGAAGCAGATGAAGAAAAAGGATAGAAGAACAGGAAGAGGCCAAAGAAGAATCTAAGCTGCATAAAGGGAGACAGGGACATGGAAGCAGTCAGCGGAGAAGGTAAAGAGACATTGAGAGTGTGTGAGAGACTGTGAGAGGGAGTAAGTGTGAGAGGGCACAGTTACACTCGCAGGACGTCTGTCTTAGGTCTGAGTGAGCTGGTATAAAAATATCTTGGTCCAACCAACATATGCCATTTCTTGCTCAATAAGGAAAATGTGTATAGTTCAAGAGGTTGTGGATTTTCTAATCAAAGGTGCCGCTTTTTGGGGGCTAACAGAGAAAAAGATGTCAAGCCACATAAGCTTTCAGCACCTGAGAGGTCCCTCCTGAATTCCATCTGACGTCCTGAAAATTTATGTGACTTTGTCTTTCTCTCACTTAGGAAAAGAAAAATATGTTCATACCAGGTCTATATGTTGTTAAAAAAGTTCATAAATGGCTGTATGAGGAAATGTGTACATAAACTATAAAACAACACCTCATCTCTAATGTAATAAATGTCAGACTGATAAAGTGACACTATATAAATGTGAAACAGAAATATGTGTGAATGACAAGTAAAACTATCACCAAGCCATAAATAAATCTGTAAGACTCCCTTTGGTAGATTACACTTCCTTGTAACAGCTCTATCATGTGTCATAAACCACCGTTAGATTATATATTTTTGTTAAACAAAAAGACTGTTTATTAAAAACTATTTTATGTCCCCATTTAGCATTTCATAATTCATAATGTGTATAGATATATCACTGAAAGAACCATCTATTTCTGGTGGTTGGAACTGCAAGGTATTGATTTGTTCTGAGAAAGGGTGAAACAATCTGATTATTGGTTTGGTAATATTTGAAATTTCAGGTAAAATTTCAGTGCTATCTTCCAAACAATATATCTGTGATACAAATCCAAAAGCAGAATATAGTATGTTGACAAGATTCTTGGAATCTATTTATTAATCACTAAGAAGGACTATGTTGCCAATGCTTGATTAAATTAAGAAATGAGGCAGACATCTTGCTTTCGTATGATAACAGTGGAAACTGTAGAAACTGTGAGAACCTTTAAAGTGCATAAATCTCTCATTGTACAGTTGTACTGTTAGAAAAGCACATTATAATAATGTTCTGTATATATATATATATATATATATATATATATATAAAACACTTTCAAAAAGATGGTCAGCACTCTAGGTCTTTAAATTGACAATTTCATTTTATTCAAAGTCAAGTCGACGTTTCAGTCATTACTGACTTTCATCAGGACTTGACTTTGAATAAAATGAAATTGTCAATTTAAAGACCTAGAGTGCTGACCATCTTTTTGAAAGTGTTTTATATGGAAACTGCTGGTTACTAGCACCGGGCTTGGAATATTTGGAATGGTGTGCAATGGACTCTGTGAGTAAATATATATATATATATATATATATATATATATATATTTGTCAGAAAATATGTTCTAAACAATGAATTGTGTTCACATTGACCAATGCCTAAGTTAAAATCAAGGTTCTTGCAAAAGAGCATTTTTCTAAAGCTGGCTTAGGTAGATCTGCAGATGTATCTTGACAACCTTCCTTTACCTTGCTACTAAAATGGGATGTTAAGGGATGAAGGGCTTCTAGACTAGTATAAACAATAAATCTGGACACTAAATAATCCTTATTCTTAGATGTCTTTTAATGCAAAGCAGTGAAATGTTATGACTTAGACTATCGATTGCCGTTGAATTATTGATGATGGCTCATGTGGCAAACGCTACAACTGGGTTAAGGATTGAATGGGACCTACGATCACCTGGATTTATGACGCAAACGTTGAGGAGGCTATCTCTCCCCTGCCTCTGTAAGTGACAGTTGGGACCGGTAAATTGTGAAACACATGGAACAAAACATCACACAGAGTAAGAAAAGGAATGTCATTTCTGTAGAAAATTATCTACACACAGCCTTTACATGAACTGCGTTGGCATAAAGCCTCCTCAGTTGTTTGACTACCACTCCCACTAATTCTGGATGATAGAAGTTGCAGTCCAACAATTGATGGGGCTGTGTAGTATAACACAATGGTTTAGTTATTCGAGAAACAATGATTTTCACATTGGCGCATGGTGTTCTAATTCAGAACAAGAATAGTCAGATACATGTTTTTCATAAGCCGTTTAGTTAGAAATTAATGGGGAATCAACATAAAATAACACTGGATAGGTTGGAATGGAACAATAAAACACTGCTGTACAAAACACTTATTAACACATATTAAGTGTAGGATACTAATCCTTAGGACTAAGTGTAAAGGAATGGTTGCACGCATTTGTAGCAGTGGAAGGGTTTATTTGGGATTATCAGTACTATAGGTGCTGCACTTATTGGGGTTTATGTATAAAACATGATTCTGATGCAAAGTTTGAAAGTGGTCACCATAGTGGATTGGTCCATTCAGCAAGAACAGTACATTGCTTGCTAGGGTGATAACGCCACATTTCCAATTTGGAACCATTTATTTATAATCCTCACTGTTTCTGTGAAAATGCCTTTTCAGTCCAAGGGGGGGTCTAACTTGGACAGGCCCATTAGCGGAGGCAGGAGTGCAGTGGTGTTATATGACCTCATGGTAATAGTGCAGCTACTCGCACAATGTGCAAGCAGCTGAAAGAAAAGCTCTAGTGTAACGTAAGGGTGTGACATGTGACAGGTGTGAAATGTAATGTGTGTGATGTGAGTGTGGCGTGACAGAGTGAGTTGTGAGAGATTGTGGTATGATGTGTGGTTTGTGATAGAGTGAGTATATTTTGTTATGAGAGCGTATGTGTGTGTTAGAGTAAGTGTGTGATTTAGAGCTTTAGTGTGTGTTAATACATATGTTAGTTACCAGGTGGCCACTTGGCTTTACCTGTCCAAGATGCAAGCCATTCCCAATCCATGTTGCAGGCTAAACAAAGCAGCCTATGTTAAGCAGAGAAAAAGCCACACTGTGTCCCCCGGTGTAATCTGCTAGGAGAGTGCTACTCAGAGCTGTCTGTGGGTCACATGCACAGAAGGATTTAAAGGATCAAAAGGGGACCTGGGGTGAGGGGGAGTAAGCCTACTCCCTCCAATCGCTCCTGATCACTGCATGCTGCCTTCCGTCACTGCTTGTTTTCATCCTGGCAGCATAAGCTGTGGCCTCATTTTCTCAGCTGCTGCTATTTATAAGCTAAGCTAGAAGCAGTCCCCTCATTGTCTCAGAGAGCTGTTTGTTTTCCAAGACCGTTCACTTGCTGTCCATATTCAGATGGACATGAATCACCACCTTAGTTTTATCACTGGACGTGACATCAAATGGACCTTTAGTGTAGTTTTAGTGCACAGCTGATATGTATAATGAAGTATATCCTAGAACCTCAAAGTACTGAGATAAATGTGGTTGATTTGTCTGTGGCTTTTGCCATTTACACTACTGAATTCAACGATTATTATGGCAAAAAGATGTCTTAATAGGTAACATGGGTGCCAAGCCTTCGTTCAACCATAATGAAGGGTATGCAAATATGTCTCCTTGATATAAATTGCTGAATTATGTAGATTGCAACAGGTTCTTTGTTTGGTGCACATCTCCCTTACTTTTAGCTTGTAGATATGCTTTACCTTTTTTTTAGTGCCACAAGGGAAATTACAACGTGATTACATTTAAATGTGAGCTCTTCCGTACACTTTGAAAAAGTGATATTTCAAAGAAATATTATTGTACTTTATAAACGTATTGCCAATAGTTCTTAAAGGTCATTTTCAAGCAAGTGTGTTAACTGATGACTTAAGGACACCCCATGAGATCAAGCGAAATCATGTATAAGTTAGTAATGATTAAGGCCTGATGAATTTAACTGCATTTGGCTTTCTCTCTATGATCCAAAAACACAGTCATAGACACAAGGACAGTGATAGTGTAACCTCTAATTATGATAAAAAAAAAACTACGACCCTTAAAAACTTTGCATATAGTTACTGTTATATATGATGTTGCACGATCTGCTGCTAGACTCTTTTGATTTGTATGCTTATATTAATTCAATTAACCCAATTAATTTTCTTGGGGTAGTATTGTAGAATGCAGCAACTGAAATCTCAATGGCTATTACCTTGTTTAGAAATTAACCATTTCCAATTTCTAAACTGATACCTTTTCTACAAGGTTGCAATGTTCTACTGTTGACCTGTTGGCCCTGGTCTCTGAGAGGAGCATAAACCCCGGAATGAGACAGCTCATTCTCCTCTCAGACAAGGTTTTGATCCTCACAAGCATCTACAAAGGTTCCAGCAAGTACTTGCCTTCTGTTTCAAGCACGTCTGACTCATGATGAGCTGAGTCTGAGATTGTGCTCTCCTGCGCTTACATTAAAAACCAAAGAGACATATCTTCTTCGTTTTCAAGTATTATGTTTTTGGTTACAATGGTATCCTAATTGTTATTTCCATGCACTTCTATTCACCTTCAGGATACAGCAAGATAACTCAAGAAACCCTTATACCACTTTCTTCAAATATTATTTTAAATATGCCCTTTATATTATAGGTATATTGTTTTTACATTCGGCTTTTATTTTAATACCAAAGAGGTGTGCAAAGAATTTGTGACATACAACACTCCCTGCTAATTGTTACATACCTTTATGTCTGTGGGGAACTCGTCTTTCTTTACCAGACCTGTGGCAGCAGCAATATTTCCAGCCCCAGACATGACAGCCCCTCCAAGTTGAGATGCCTGCTCTTTGGTCTTTTCAGCCACTGAAAAACAGGAAAGAACCTTATTATATTCAGATCATATAAGGGAGTCACATAATAATTGTTGCGAAAAAGATTTGCCCTTTCTTTATTTTCTAAGTCTTAGTTTCGTATAAAGGCAGTTGGCAGACCTTGCGTACTATTTGCTAGTGTGCATAGGTCACTGTGCCATTACTATGTCATTGAAACATACGTTTGACAGCAGATAAGAACCACTTAGCTCATCTAGTCTGCAGGTTTTTCCTGATGTAAGCAAGATATGGCAAGGCCATATGCATATCCAATGTATGTTTACATTTCTTTCTGTATTAAACTTTACTACTGTTAGCTGTTCTACTGATCTACCATCCTCATAGTAAAGAAAAACTTCCTTACATGACACTTAAGCCTCTGACCATCTAGTTTTAGATTATGGCCTCTTGTTCCAACATGTCTCCTCATTTGAAATAGAATCCCTCCTGTATTTTGTGAAATATCTTTATGTATTTAAATCTCTGTATCACTTCCACTCTTACTCGTCTCCCCTTCTAGCTTTACATATCACCAGAGTCAATAGTAAATTCAAAGTTGCTTTCCTGTGAGAGGACCAAACAAGGATCTTCCACAAAAAAGGATCCATTAGAGATAAGGAGAGTGGGGCACATGCAGTTCAAACAATAAAATATTTTAAAAGTCAAAGGTCTTCTGGACAAACGGTTTCTATGTAAAAAAATATTATGGTGCAAAGTTAAAAAAGGAGCCTTAACCCCATAGCAACCAATGTAACTGCCCTACAAACTGGGTAACTCCATTGGTTGCTATGGCAATAAGACCACATGTCAGGCCTTGCACCAGAATTCCCTTTTACAATAGATGTAAATCCCCATTTATTAATGGGACAATGATAACGGCCTCATGCCTTCTTGTGCTTGTGCAAAGAAAGCCTAATAAGGATGTTGTCTAATTTAATTTATTACCAGCCCGTTATACAACTCCCAGTGTGTTTTATTTACCAAGTCTATAGAAAAACAGATACAAGAAGAGCAGCCGCTACTTGTATTAATTGCATTAGTCTGGTCTGGGAAATCTCAATCACCCATTAGCTTTTGATCCAATTATGGTCAGAGCTGGCTTCCGTTCCTCGGCTGCCTGAGGTGCTATGTCACACAGATTAGAGGCTTGTACAGCAGCAGAGAGGACAGAGATTTAATGAAGAGGGAGGCTCATACTGACCTGAGGTCACTCCATCTCGGGTTTTACTTCCTATGTATGAGAGAGAAAAGAAAACACCATTATAGAATGCCTATCCTAAGACCACCCTCTATAATTGGCATAATTAAGGGGAGGAAGGACTTTAACGCATGAATGTACAAAATGAAAAATGGTAAAACCAGTCCAGTTAACAAAGGAACGTAAATTGTTATGGCAGCAAGAACCGGTTGGTTTCCAAAGGCTTATTCAGGAAATGATTCTAATGATAATCAACTAAAGTTTTGTGCATTCCTATACAGTGTTATTCTAAAATATATCCACTGGAAAGTTGTTCAACGTATGTACTACCTTTACTATAGTACCTTTACTTCTAAGTGTTTCTGAAGGCATGAATACCATATATGCATTTGTCCCTTTCCTTACCCCCCAGCAATTGCCGTGCAGGACATATATTTGGCGGAACACATCTTGTGATGCATGATATACTTACCTTCAGCAATTTTCTTTGGTGAGGCTGTCAGGGTCATGAAAATGTCTCTTCAGTGAAATGAAACATTTTATCTCTTAAGTCACTTAATTTTAGCTATACATTATGGCGCGCCTTCCCATAAAGAAAGCCTGGGTTGTCCATACAGAAAGCAGAGACAATGAAAGGGGTATTTACAAAGATATCACAGGCCTAACAAAATGCATTTTTTTGCTCCAATAACCTAAAAAATGCTAATTCTGTTTATACCTATCATTATATAGCAAGCAAGATATTCAGCATTGCTTGTATTCTGTGCTTGTGGTAGCTTGCATTGCTTCCCTATACTGGTCTTGTTTTTTGTTTTTTTTTTGATATTTGAATATAAATGTTATAATTTACCTACATATTAGGAAAGGTTTAGTTCAAAACATCATGTTTTGTACCGAAAAAATGTCTATGGTATGTTGTAGGAGGTTAAAGTCACCTCTCATATCCCATATCCCAGCTCATCTCATCTAAGTACATTCCTAAGCGACACATAATAATTGTTTACCAGATGTGACCATGTCTTGACAAGTACTAAGAGATGATGCAATTAAGAACTAACGATTTGTAATTTCTAAGTATATATTACAGTACATTTGTAACACTAGGAAATGAAAGTTTTCATTTAAACTTGGCGTGGATCTGGCTAGAAATATGTGGGGTGGGTGTCTGGGTCGAGAAAGACTGGATAACTCAAACAAGTAGAGTAGGCTCTATGCAGATACTAAAACCTGCTATACAAACCATGTTGGAATAAAGTATTATTGTACTTACAAAAATCAGACAGTGGTGCATTCCTATTGCCCAATTATTAAAAAAACCAGTTATGGAAAGGGATGTGAGTTAAGGAATAGTTGTTATCACAATGGTGGGTAACAGGTAGAGACAAATGTATATAGTTATATGCAGAATTGTATCAGCATATACACAAAAGAGGCACATCAATAAGCACACTCAAGGTAGAAACTGAAAAACATCCACAGGAAAGTACCCAGAGAGAAACACATTTCCGCGTGATTTGGTTTTCATTTAGGCAATGTGTGGGTCACAATCAAAGAATAATACCAGAGATTTGGACAACTTTCCAGCTTCAAAAAGGACAGATCCTTATAGCTAGGAAAATGCACAGTGAGGCAATGCTGCAGAGTTTTAAAGACCTCATTAGTGCAAATGCAGGCGAGCACAAACAGGTACAAAAAACCCATGTGTACACACTCAAATCTGTAACTTGGATAGTTACATGGTGGGCCTTCTTCTCCATGCATGATCATTTTAACTAAAGGTGCTTACAATGTGTGTGTAGTGCATAATTAAATCAATACATTATTATCATATATCATATTTTAATATATATGTTATTACATACTACAAGAGAAAAGAGTGCATTTAAATGTAACCTCCCAGCAGTGGCAAAATCACAATGAAGCACTCTCAACATATGCATATGAATTGCTGAACAGGGTTGTCGAACATGGGATTGAACTACATTTACAATGTCATATGATTTTGTTACTATTGTGTTAATAGTTATCTAAGTCACTTGTATGAAACCAGCCACAGACATTCTGAATTGTATAGTATCAAGGTCTCTAATGGGAGGCAGGGAAAGAACGTAATAGAGTAGTTATTGATATTGTTATCTCCTTATTACTGTGGGAGGTTACAGCGACATGCACTGAAAAAGACAAGATTGGAACAATTGTCTCTGGATTAAAACGGGATCCAATTCCATCAAGAGTTTGAAGATATTCAGAAAAAAACATGTTATTTTGTAGAGCACTTGCACCTAAACATCTACCAACACAATAAAGACAATGTTATAGAGATATTATGTAGCCAGATGGTTAGGTTATAAATGAGCTGACCCTGAGACTCTCAAAACACTAATACAGTCCGTCACAAAGATTATATTACAGTGACTACTGTAATGTTCCTTTTGAAAACAATTTCCAATCTGGAGCTACATTTATTCTAAAATCACAGTAGAACATGGAAGAGTCAGCTTCTAGACATGAGAAAATGAGGACCTTGCCATTTCATCTAGAAATATTGTTGTATGACAGTGTTTGATGACATCAATGCATTCCGTATATGACTGAATTACTTAAATCTCACATAATTTAAATGCAGGGCTGGTATGGCATTTGGCATTGCTGTGGAACAATACTTCGGTTTTGTACCAGACAGCCATGCAAGAGTAAGTCCGACAACATATATAATATCTAGTGGGTTTGCCTGCCAAAATGCTTGTCCATTTGTTGATGTGTATGAGATTCCAGTCCTCGGTGGCCTGAGATATTAATATTGCATATTCCGGGCTGTGAGTAGATATGCCCATGAAAATGAGTGGCATGCAAATTCCTCAGGAGAGATATATTATTTTCAAGTGTCCAATGATCAGCCCACTAAAGAAATTAAATTCCAAATCTCAGTCTGCTCTTAGAATTTTGAAGCCGTGCTCTTTATCACATACATTTGCCGCAATATTCTGACTGCTAGCTACAGTTCAGTTGGATTAAATTAGATTTGCTGTACCATATATTTAATTATTTAATTAAGCCTAAAAACAAAATTGCAAATGTTATCAGGATTGATTCATAAGTAAATTAATGCAACATAAATGTTTGAGCTGAACAAAGCCATTACTGCGCACCATTGCTTTAAGAGAAAACCCTGTCTGCTTACTTAATGGATAGCTCCTGTAACAGCCGCTGATAGCGGCCATTTAATTTGTTTCAGGATTTCATCCAAGTGCCCCATAGGGACATAGAGTCAGGCATACACAAAGAAATACCCAGATTAATTATAATTAACCCATCTGCTCCCACAGAGAACAGCCATACAGACTGAGAAATCATTAGGATATATAGATCAAAGTGTCAGTCAGGGACGCAGACTGAGATAAGTGGACCTGCAACCCTCTGCTTGACCATTAAAACTAGCACAGAATGTCCAACTAATTACCTCCTCCCTATGGTTAATTACCTAGACCAGGATTGTGCAATATGAAACCTTCAAGCTGTGATATTGAAGCTAGAGGTGTTGCGCTCCAACATCACTTGCCACAATGGACAAAGCCTCAATCATTTCCCCACCCTACTCCAGACAAAAGGCCTGGGAGAAGAGTAGTTGTAGCTGTGGTGCTTGGGGAACCACAAATTGGGCCTCCCCTCCCCAGCCAGCAGGAGATCTTCCTTGAAAACCACAACAATGCTTTGGAACCTAGAGCTTTACTAGTCTTCCTCCAAAGGAGGATGGTCCAGAAACAACACAGAGTGGTGGCAGACCAACCTCCTCCACCAAAAAGGCGGAGGCATATGTGTTGGGACTCACTGTGGCAAAAAGATAAATGTGAAAAAATAGAAAATGTAACGAACAAGATTGATGGTGTTCTGCAATGCACAAAGATGTACATGTGAGATAAGGAAATAGTTAAGTGGCCACTATGGTCCCAGCCCTCAGACTGGATTGCAAAAAATCATCAGCCTATCAGTCAGAGGCCACAGATGAAATCAAGCTTGTGGGGGTGAACAAGCATCTCTCGTTCCATGACACTCTGCTCTACACCAGAGGGTCAGGGATTTCTCTGCTTCCCCCTCCTAGGGGATAGTACATGTGATCTTAACCAAAAGGCTGAGAAGCAATGAATCCTTGAAGCTGTTATTGGTAAAATGCAAGAATATGTATCATTTAACATCCTGCGATATCAAAATATCAGCAATTAAATTAATATTATATAAAACTGATCAACTTATTTTAAGGCCACAAAAGGTGGCATTGCCTTGTCATGGAATGAAACCACCCTTTTTTCTAAAGAATTATGCCTCATTAAGACTTTTGTCTACTGAGGAATGTGCAATTCACTTTTTATAAAACTTTTATAAATGTAAAAGCATCCTTGTACTTGGAGTCCAGTTGTGAAACAAAAACAATATTCTGATTCCTTTTAAACATGTGACGTTATATCAAATGCATCCAATTATACATTCCCAAAGATATGAGATTTTGTTTCTAAAGGTTTAAATGTCTGTAAGTAATATATTTCATCTGATTAGAACACTATATAATTATATTTTGACTTTAATTATACTGTGAATTAAATGTGAATATGCATATTTGTGTTTTACTTATTTATGCAAATGTGCTCCTATGTCATCAGCACAATTGATTAGTGAAATTATGTACAGAACAGGCAAATAATTCAAATATGGACCATCAGCTAAAACTCCAATGAACCTCTGTCATTCAGAAAGTAAATGGCTAGAAGTGGGTTATGGGAATGGTTGTCCTGTGACAGATGACATTCTCATCTGACTAGCTCTGAGCAGATGCTTGCTTAATGTAGATCTGTAGAAGCCAGAGATGTTTCAGCACTGGACAGTTCCTAGCTGTACACTGGCAAAAGAGAGCTACAAGAACAGCGGATTTCTGTCATCATCATTATTATGAATACAAGCATGAGCTTTCACACACACACGCTCACATCACATTCAGCTCTTAGCCCCTTTATTATAAGAGCCGAGGGTTGATTGAAATGATGTGCATCACTGGTGCTGAACAGGTTAAAGCAATTTTATCACCACACACCTCCCAAGTTTACTACATTTGGAAAAAAAATCCTGTAATTGCATTCAACAAGGACATTAGATAGATAATGGCAAAATCATCATAAGCAATGGCAACAACCATTTCACTATTCATTTTAAAAAGCATACTAAGGGATAATGCTTGTAAAGTCTTCTACAAATTGCTGGTATAGCTTTATACATTGCACATAGATCTCGGTTTATTTAAATCCCTTTGAATAAGCTCAACCTTAAATAAAAATAGCTGTGTCTCTTCAAGTCAATGTAGTCTGTTAGAATTCAAAATGGCCGCTCTCAGCCACCATTCCTTTCAGAATCTCTGTCTTTTTCTCCATTTATGAAGACATATTCTACTATGTGAAATATATTTTACTACCTAATTTTTAGGCTATATTTTCCCTTTATTGAGATCTTAAGTGATCGCATAATCATTTTGATACTCTACTCAAACCTTACATATCCTGGAATCTGATGTCATCCTCTACTTACTTGCAGCATGCTAACCCATTACTTGAATAGATGATCTGTAAACAGTATGTACGTACCTGTTACATGTTATGCAATACATGTGACCTTTTACATGGCGTCAGGATAATGAGACACCGTGGGATATATAAAACAGCAAATAATGTCTGCTGACAGATGGTACTGTAGAGTGACATTCAAAGGGAGCCATTGACGCTAAACACTTACCCACATATAGTACACCTTCTTTAGTTTTCTCTGCAGCCTCTGCTACACCTTGCTTAGTTTTCTCAGCTGCAGCCACCACCCCTTCCTTTGCTTTGGACAAGCCTTTCATTAACACATCCATTCTGATATTTTGCAGTCTGCAGATTTAGAAGGGAGAATCATCAGCTAAGGAGGGTAGGAACAGAAGACATTTTTACAACACGAAGCTGCAGCCCCCCGCTCTGACCTGCTTTCAGTGCTTCCCCACTCAGTTTAGCTTAGTATATTTTCAGCACTAATGGAACAAACAACAGGAATTTGTATTACAACTCCTAGGGAAGCATATACTTAACAAATATTACAATACATACATATATCTCAATGTATCTGCTGCGACAGTGTGAAAAAGATCACACTTGCACACATCAATTTTCTCAATAATGAATATGACTGCAACAGATAAGTAATATTATACATATAAATCGCCAGTATACATTTTCCATAAAACACATAACCGTCCAATACATACTTACACGTTCCACATATATATATATATAAAAAATATGCGTGCATAAATATACCTGTATATATTATTTAGATGTTATATTTCTATAGGTAAATAATGTGTGTGTATATATATATATATATATATATATATATATGCTATCTCTTTGTATTGTCTATAAATAATCACAAAGAAAATTGATCTATGGAATGCATGATGTGTTTTTCTAATTATTGCTGTGATCGTTCATGCATGTCCATGAAATAATTCAAACCATGGAAATCACTGTACTCGGCCCCCATGTCCTTGAAACCTGGATTTTTTTTCCTCTGCAAGAGGGAGGAATGGTACAAGGGGAGGTGCAGAAATCCTATCATCAACCTTTAGAAAAGCATTGCAGCTGAGAGAAAGATGGAGGTGGTGATATCGGAAAGACAGGGACATTACAAGGGAGATGAGAGATACCAAAAAAAATATGAAATAAAGATGAAAAATGTAGTCTGACCACATTCATTATATAAGAGATGCCAGGAAGGTGACTAACCAGTCCACATATCATATCTCTTTGCTAGACATGCTTACTATGGGTGATTAGTAGGGATTATAGTAGGCTTTACATTCATATCAACCCATACAGTCAGCAGGGTTTGCAGAAATGCATGATGCAGCTGAGAACAGCCAATGCATCTTCTACAGTGACAGATGCACCCCCACACCCAACCTTATGTCCTGGGGGCCCTGAGATATGATTCAAGAACAGGAGTGTTTAGGAAAAGCAGAATAAATAATTCAATAAATAAAAACAAGACCTTACCTCACAAGACCCAATATGTATCCAGTTGGCTTCCTAGTAAATCCCTTCCTAGTAAATGTGTGTATGTGTGTGAGAGGAGGAGAGAAGGACAGACAGACTGATCAGCTGTAACAGAGCTTCTTATAAACACAGCTCTGCCATCCCTCCCTCCCTTACCTGGGGTTCAGAGGTGACAATGGCAGTAGAGTTTCTCAAGGTAAGGGTGATGAGCTGGAAGAAGGATCAAATGCAGCTTCTCAGGAAGACTCTCAGCAGACAGTGTCAGGACTACAGAGCCATGGGATGCTTTTTCCCCTCTCTGTATGCTCTACACCCTCCTTCTTCTCTGACATGCAGCTATGCTGTGAGTTGCCTAGTGCTTCTGTGAGTGCTGTGTACCCCCTTGTGGCAGGAGATCCTATGAGCAACCAGGAACAGTAATCAGAGGCAGGAGTTCACAGAGTCATATACCCCCTCCTCTTCCTCCAGCCTATGGATTGCATCCCCCAACCCATGCATAAAATGCTATGTGTGGAAGGAAAATCAGATGCCTCCCCCTGCTAGTATCTCTGAACCTTTATCCTTCATGCTAGGGTGGTGACCTTCTTCTTACCCTTGCTCTGCAATACAAACATATGCCAGCCACTGCCATATACCTACAGTTCAGACCCTGCATACACAGCACAAATTACTGTTATACCCACAGGTAGCTATGGATATCAGTACCCATGGAGCACAGCAATGTAATAAAGGCACCCTATCATTTTCCACGTGTATACTTATTAAATTATAGCAACATAATTATTATTTTCTTCGTTTTATATATTGCAAACAATATGTGCATCATTACAGAACATGCAGTCAAAGGATGTGACAAAACTAGAACTGACAGACTAAGAGGAGCCATTAAATTAGGTACAGAGGTCCCCGCTCACAAGCTTAACATAATCAATTATTAGAAATAACTAATACGGTCTGCAGTGATGCACCTAGAAATGAAGTCTAAATATGTGAACAGGTCATGGTTGGAGCTCTGTTGGAAAATAACAATTACATTCTTTTTATCTACTTGTTTTTTCATACAATGTGAAGGTGACATTTTTGATTGCAGTAACAGTTAATCATTATATGCATGGAGTATACAATGGGAGTTGATACCATGATCATAAAATTATTAATACAGAGCTAGAGGTTTTCACATTTCCTTTTAATGAACATTAACTGTATATTCATAAAGTAACAGTAATGCATAGCTGTCAACAGCTAAATGTGTGGAAACAGTCCAGTTGTCCCTGTGGCATTCCCCTCACCCCTCTCAACATCAGGCAACGCCTGGCAAACCTTTACACAGAACTCTGAGTATCTTCAATGGCACATTCTGTGTGCGTTGGTAGTACTAGGTAGTAAGACCCAGGAAAGCCTGTGTAAACAAGCACTGTGTGAATACGTGAAGGGATGTCTCAACTACCACTGTGTACAGGGCCAGACTGGCTTCCGGGAGATTTCACAGTGGGCCAGCTGGACTGGGGGCTGGTGGGGCAGCACTGGGGCTTAGCTGATATTTGTGCAGCCTCGTGGCCGCCTAATGTTATTAAAGTGGCCAGTGGCATTTTAATATGCATTTTAACGATGTGGCGCTCACACTCTGCAAGAACAGCCTCCTTTTTACCGCCCAATAGAAGCAGAAACACAGCGTGACCCCTGTGGTGTTCATGCTTCCCCTGAGTGGTAAATGAAACGTTGCTTACACAGTGTGCAAGCGTCACAGAGAAAGCTGAAGGCGAGGTAAGAGAGTGCAAGAAGCAGTATGAATGAGTGAATGAATGGATGTATGCATGTGTTAGCATGGATGTGGATGTGCCATTTTGCCACCAAGCAGCCTACCTCTGTCGTTTTCCCCCAGACAGCCTGTATATGCAATGTAATGCCACTCACCACTAAATAAAAATAAAATTTAAATCAAATGTATTTATGTGGACATATTAACTTTTTTTAAATAATAAAAATGCCATTTGAGCTTTTGCGGACAGCACTCTTGAATTTCAGCAAAGGTAGGTGCACCAGGAGTGCGAGAAGAGTGCGTCATGAGTATATTTTGTCCCTGTATTGTGTCCCTTTAGAATAATTATTGTATTTATCTCCATCTTATGTATACCTACCCTGCAATATGTTTAATATCACCTACATGTAGATGTACAAAGGAGTGGATGCGCCGTAAAAGCCTGTTGGGTGGAGATGCCATTTTTCCTTAAACTGTAAACATTTCTAGTTATTGTATTATTCTACCAAACTGCATTAATGTCTATAATGTTTTTTTTCCCAGTCTAGTAGATGACCTCCACAGAATAGGACACAGAAACTGGGGTGACTTCTCTGGCTTTGCAAGATATTACACTTCAGAGCCTTTTCTCTTCAGTGCATTGCCACACACCAAAAATATATATGAAGGGTGTAGAGTTTATATACTGCAAAATGATACAAGAACAAGAAGCAAGCTCAGGAACAGGGTAACCTTAATTGTATCAGAACCATACATCAAAATGGGAAGTGTGAGCTTCTCACTGTGCTGAAAATATTGCTGGATGAAGAAAATCACAGCATAAGCTTATCACAGTATATGCTTATCAAATTTATTACAAATTAAGTGCTCTCTGATTTCAAAAATTAGGAATGGCGTAAAGCATGACTGAAAAGAGCATACAAGAAAAAAAGACAATAAAAATGAGAATTCATTAGAATCAAAAACTGTTAAGGAATCTCTAGTATACCCTAACTTTCATAGCAAATCATAGCAAAACAAACATATGTATAAAAACCTAAAGTACAACATTAATTCAGATAACCAGTCCAAAAAATGAATCAGCAATAATCAGTCCAAAGAATTACTCCAAAGAATACAAAATATCCAAACTCGTTGCAGAAACTGCAAATTGCAATAATGAAGTATGTCCATGTGGTGGCGCCACACTATGTAAAACGTGCAAAAAAAGGCCAAAACATATTCCAAAGTGGGGAAAACTTAAGTTGATGTAACTCTCAAATATTTCATAATGGTGTATTGACCACTTAAATACATCTGATTCCACAGATTCAATCTCAATAGAAATGATTTGCTTCATAGCGAACACGTTCATAGCAGATATCAGAAGAGCCAATCTGACATGAAATAAAAGGGAAGAGAAGGTCAGGGTGCAGTGTAGGGTTGCCATATTGGCCATATTATCCAGGACTGTATCTTTACATGCTGCTGACCACCACATTTACAGTAGTGCTGCCCTGTAGTATGGGGAAGTATAAACTCACAGATGGAAATAAATTAATCAAGTCTATGAATCCCCCATTATGCAGGGGTATCACTTTATATATGGTAGTATATGTAAAGTACATGTAAAATATGGTCAATATGGGAACCCAAGTGCCAAAATGCCGCACACTACAATCAGGAAACTGTGAGTAATGGGTGTATACCATATATAATAAGTAGAATTTATATAAGGTGAGGGAGGGACTGAACTGCATTATTACACCTCAACCACCTGTAATGGCTAAGGGATAGTAAAAGTGTGGTGAGAGTACCAGATGACGTATCCAGTCTCATTGATACAAATTATTATTATTTACTTGGAGACCTGTTAACCATATCCTTAAAGGAAAAAATATATATTCAGCACCGCTATACTGTTCATTTTGCCATTGCCATTATAAATAGTACATCTTATTTTTTATGTACTTAACGCACAAAAAAGCAGAACATCATTTGTAATACATTACTTTGACTTGATGGATTATGCCAACAAAGACGGATCTTTATTGTATGAATGGCAGCAATGGTTCTGGTAATTTGATGAATGCTACTGCTTTTTTCTGTGTACTCATGTTACCCTGGATAATCAATGTGTCTGGCTTTCCCTGCTCCAAAGGCAGGCAGGTATCTCATAAGGAATGATTCTAATGACAAGCTTATACAATATAATAATGAAAAAAAAGGATATCATTGTTTCCGGTTTTTTTTTGTTTTTACTCTGGGCCCCTAATTGGCAATGAAGCTTCAAAAACAACTGTATCAATTAATTAGATGTAATGCAATGAGGTTTAGATGTAATTTAAGTAAGGTTTACTTTACTGAAAGGGTAGTAGATAAGTGGAACATCCTCCTAGTAGATGTTAATACAGTAATGGAATTTAAACATGTATGATATAAGAACATGGCTATCCTGGATCTATGACGTGACCAAGGACTCATTAAGGTTTAAGTGTTTGCAGCAGGAAAAACAGACTAGATAGGCCAATTGGTTCTTATCTGCTGTCAAATTATGTGTTTCTAGGTTTCATTAGACTTGTGTTTTACTATTTGGTCTATCGCTGATAAGATGAGCTCGGCTTATCCTCCTTATCATAAGCCTACAAATGTTCACACAATAACCGTGATATATTATCTCAAGTGTCAGCGGCTATGGAAAGGTTGACATTTCATAGAGACATGGGCTGCATGTTTAGATAAATTGTTACCATGTGTTCTATATATCTATATAGAACACATGGTAACAATGTGTTCTATATAGATATATAGAACACATGGTAACATGTGTTCTATATATCTATATATATATATATATGGGGTAGCCAATGGGGGACTTTTCCACTGCTGCAAAAATACAACTCCTCCTCGTTTTCACTCAATTCGCAAGCCCTGGGCATGAATAAGTAACCATGTCCCCTAGTGATCATGCTTTCTTTTTTAAAATGGCAAGCCTATCCACACTGTCAGAAAAAAAAAATCACACTTTAATCAAAAGAATAAATAACACTGACACTTATGGTTAGAGGAGAATGGGCTTCAACTAGACAATAACCTACTCACAGCCATAACTCTTCGTATGCAATATATAGGCTGGCAAGATAATATCTGGTAGAAACATTCTGGGTTTTGTATAAAAATGTTGCAGTTTCAAAAGTATTTCAACAAGTTATATAAATAAAAAAAATAACAACAGAAAAAAACAAATGTATCCACCACAGATCTGCCACACGATAGGCTGCAGTATTGCATCATTAGGTATAAAGGTTAGTAGTTCTGTTTAAATATTTCATTATGTTGCAAATTGTAATTGTATACATTGCACCTGCCGTCAAGGGCCATCATGCCATGTATTTGTATTCGCCTAGTCAAAAATGGAAAGATTTGTAGGTGAGGCTATGATGGTCTGAACGTCTTTAGATGGAATCCAGGATAAATTGACCTATTTAAGAGATGTTCTGCTAAAGGCAGCAGAACATACCGTTAAACTTGTTAGTAAGACTAAAGGGAAAAAGGGAAACCACTGTGGAACACTGTGGAACTATAAACAGACTCAAATTGCAAGGGTAACAAAAATGTGTGATAAACTTTTTGAGATATAAAAGTGAATGAAGAAAACCAGGAATAATGAAACAAAAGACAAATTTTTGTCCGCTGCAGTTTAATGTTGATAAATGTAAAATAATGCACTTGGGACGTAAGAAATCCCAAGACAGAATATAGCACTGAGAACACTGTTATGTAAATGACAATGGAAGACAGGGACTTGGGAATAATTATTTCTGATAAGTTAAGCAGTGCAACAAAGCGCAAAAATCAAGCAGGGTTCTTGGTTGTATAGCAAGAGGCATCAGTAGCACCCCATCTCCAGAAGGATAGAGAAGGCTAAAATGGTAAGTTATTATTATCATGTATGTGTAAATGTGCATGTGTGTAAGTGTGTGTTCTTGTGTGTCTGTGAGTTAATAGAGGGCAATGGGTGGAGGGAGCACTCAGCTCACAAGGTGCCAGCCCTCCCCTGTATCTTGGAGCCCTGGAATCTGATCCATAATGCACTTGGACCCCAAGTCCATTTTCACTGCCTCCAGTTGGTGGTCCCTTACAAACCTTGAAACATCCAGGTAAAACTAGCGTATGTTCCAGTTTCAAGAGATACAGCTGTCCAACTTGTCCCACTCAAGGTTCCTCCAGAGATGATCAAGAAAGAGCCAGATATGGAGTTTGCCATCTAGCTACTTGTAATGTCTCTCAGTGTCCTAGGCATACAGTTAAACACAGAAGAAGCTCTCAACATAGTTGGTATATCAGGAGCTTCTGTACTACTTTGGAAGAGCCCTTCTACATGTACACATATGATGAAAAGCTTCATCGAATGTTTGAGAATCTGTATGGATTTCACATTCAGTTTAATGTATCAAGGACCAGTCTGGTGACAGAAATCCCTAGCTGTGACAATAAAAAAATACTACCACATAATGAATGGTGCTTTGATACCAAAGCACACTGTGCCCACAAATTATGGGTGGCATTGTAATGTCCAAATATGCTCTGCTGGGAGGCTGCCCCCTCTCCCACCACTAGTTAATCTAGCAAGTTCCATATCTTGCAATGCGTAGATTATGGTTTTTAACATTACCTTTTGGATGTTACTCACATAAATAGCTTTTTATAGGTCACATAAAAAGTATTGATAAATTCTTTAGTCGCACCTCTTAAAATTAAAAAGTGTTGCACCTTGGCAATTTAAAATGCTGGAAGTTGTGTATTACAATTCTAATGTGCGGAAACGGTGAACATTCCCGCATTTGCCCAAATAAAAAAATCTCCATGCCACTGGTGTAATATTATAATATATTTAAAACCTACACCACTGTGGCTTTTCAGATGCTGTGGGCTACGGTTATAATAATGCTTAACCACAGTTTACATCTCAAACCAATACACATCCACCCATGCCATTATTTAATTTTTAAATTAATGCGTTAAATCCGCATGTTTCCATTTCTTTAACACAGGTAAGTTTATCCAAAGCATATGTTGAGCTACTAAAGGAGGGATTGCTCTGATTCTTGATGTATTAGAGGCTGCTATACAATAAGGTGCCATAATAGCCTCATATGTTCCATTATATAAAGGGGGTGGGGAGAGGCTTGTTTTAGGATATTCCTTTGGGTAGAAAAATGGCTGCAGCTGAAACAGTGAGTACAAATAGCAGAGAGGAAAGAAAAAACCAAAATAAAAAACCAAACACCCTATTTTTAAAACCAAAATCTTGAATGATAACATAAACAAAGAAACATGTTTTATAAACAAATGGATGCATTGTTTGGATCAGCAGTGATTTTTTTGTAGCCTTGCAGTGTGCCTGTCCTGTAACTCTATGGGTACTAGGGACTGCCAGCAGAAATCTGACACTTAAAATAGTCCAGTTTGTGTCTTAGGGTTTGTTTTAAAAATAGGTTAGCCCCAAAAATTGTAGCACAAACTTGTTGCAAGGAATTGTAGCATGTGATGTCAGTAACAATATAGACTGAAAACTTCTTACATGTGGAGGTTGGGATTGCTTTGTTGGCCAGATCTTTAACAGGTGAGGTTAACATTTTAGCTCACTGACTGCATTATGAAAAGCCCAGGTTAACTTCTCCTGCAACAAGAACTGAGCTGACTCTGGAAAAATGCAAACTTAAATGGGTGTGTGGACGTTCAAACAAAATCCCCATGTGATGTGGATTATTCACTAATGGGAGAGCTACCAGGAGCATTGTGGTTTTGCCTCCTTGAATTCGCTATACATTATGAAGAGCCAATGTTTCTCCAGCTAGAAGAGCTAAGCAGGCCATTCAAAATTCATTCAATGGGTGTAGGGACAGAAAATGTCTTAACCAATGCATTATACAGGGTCAGCCAAGCTCTTCTGTTAGCAAAGCTCACTGAGGTTGAACACTCATTTAATGTATAGTGAACTCCAGGTGGTGAAAGCACAATGTTGAATAGATGCCTACATATTATGTATTGGCGAAGTTCCTGGTTTTGTGTGTGTATCAATGTGGCTGACATTTCTACATTACCAAATCGAAAAATGATATAATCTCAATTTGGTTTGTTGTGCCGTCATAAGCTGTGGTGTAGGAAGGTCACAATGATTTTGTTTACCTAGAACTATGTATACAGGGTGTTGAAATGAAGCATTTTATAGCATTGTCTTTAAAATAGACCCTTGATAGATGTATTAGACTAGATTAAGTGCCAAACAGCGTGCAAGTCATTAAGAATACACAGGCTTTAACCTTGAATGATTAGAATAGTGAAATAAGTAGTATAAGAACAAGTAAGTTAAGTTGTTGGCAGTTATTGATTGTTGATCAAGCAGTGGATTGACTTAAAGGGACTTTATGAATAACGGAATAAGCAGCATAGTAAGTCTGTTTCTCATGTATACGCACTAAGCAATGGAGATAGGCTGCCCTGCTCATAACTATATTCTTAACATAACACTGTGATCTAGAAAAGGGCACATTCTGATGTAATCATTGCTCCCTTACAAATGTCTCCCAGTTATAGAATGCTTGCATTCCTCCCCTATTGGGGTTGCCAATTAGATCAGCTGTTAGATGTTGGGGCTTAAACTTAGTTACTGCAAAACTTGGTGATATGGCAGCCCCAACATCTAGGCTGTACCTCCACTGAAGTCCATAAAGTTCATTCTGCAGAATATTTCAAATTGCCATATTATACTTTCGGAGCTTACAGGTATTTATCTCCTCGACCCCACAGTTGAGCACCAAGAATCTCCCCCGGAGGGACAATGAAAAAAGGCGAAAGAAAAAAGAAATGGCTACTGTGGAAAAAGTGGACAAGCACCCCCTGCAAAACAGGTGAAAGTTGTAGTAGAAATGGAAAGTATTGGCTGACATGGTGTGGGTGTAGTTATCACTATCGGTCACTAGGAGGTGCTCTAGGAAGGAAAAGCTTGCAGCCTAGATAGTTGTGCTATACAGGATTTTACCAGGAATGGGCTTTATTTTGAGCAGGTTAAACAAATATTTTTTTATAAAATTAAAATTACAAAAATAAAATCCATGTGTGGCCACATATGAAGGTCTTCTAGTGATATTTCCTGTACCACTATGGGCTTTTGATCACTTCTATGATACCACACAGTTTATGCAACATTACACAATTGTTTGAATAAAACCCTTAAATACTTTGAAGCTCTGCTTGTGCAGTTGTCTGATTTAGATTTATACAATAACACTGTATAACAGACAATGCTTGACATTTTTTCCTGTACAGGTGGGCCCTGTGGTTCTTTAAAAATGTTAAAAGCCAGCCATGGCAGTGTAACCTACGTCTTGTCACCACATTTAGCACCGTGGAAGACTTCTGGTCGTAAGTAAAGCTCCGTTATTGTGACATGAGATTATTTCAAGGGGCCTTTTGCACTTATACTGGCAGCACATGTGTTCCATCTCCTTAAACTTTATTACTACTTCCAGTCTAAAGTAGTTTATAAATATTACTCTGTGGAAGGACTGAAATTCAAGCCCAGGGTTTTATGTTGCTCCCTTCACATACATTTGTCATAGAGGGCGACTAGCAATCATCCAGTCTGACAAGCTGGGCATTTTATTAACTCAAGATTTATGCTCCTTAGACTATATACACACATCCAGCTTGCAAGCAAACTGTCCTCTGGCTGTGACTACTCCATTTTCAAGGTGAGAGAAGAGTCTTTTCTCTGTCTGTACATCCTTGTGAGTTGTGTATATGCTTGTGACCTTTACCCCTTTTTATTATGTAGTCTACATTTGGAATCCTATTTAACGGCCTTGGTGAGACAATGTTACATATGCATTCCTGCCGCTATGAGTGCTAGAAAGGAATGCCTTTATTCACATGCAGCCGGTTGCTAGGAGACGAAATATCCTATAAATTCTAAGCAATTAATGCACCAATCTAGCCTTTATTATTAAACGCCATTATATGTGTGAAATAGGACCTTGACATGCCACCAGATCACATAGCTGTTACCTGCGCTTAAAATTGGCAAGCTGTGTTTTAGGTCTCTGAGATTCATTGTGTTTGAAAGAATCTTATCGCAAACATTCTTTAAATGGCTAGTTTTCGCGTTTTCTATGTTTGTGGGGTTTTTTAATTTTTTATTCCATATTACTGAATTTCTGGTATTTTGATATACTCCGAATATTTCACTGTAAATTCTATAGCAGTGGTTATTCATGATGCTGCTACTTAATGATTTCCTGTATGGTGCGTGTATCTTCCTGTTCTCTGGCCTGCATAATTATTCCTCCCCATTACGTTACTCTGTCCTGTTTGGTTCAATTGCTTCGGGAAGCCTGTGCCAGGGTAAAGTGAGAAATAAAGCGTTACCAAAAGTCCCCAAATTGGGACACGCGGGGAGGGGTGGGGCTGTCCCCAGAAGTGGGTGTGTCTGGCGGAATGGCCACCCACCCGCCTTTGTGAGAAGGCAAAGTGTGAGCTTCAATTGCGCACAGAATTCTGTTGATCAGAGGGTCTTCCCAGCTGTCCCGCAGGCAGTGGATAGTCCCCCAAATTGGTGGGCGGTATGAACAATGGGGATAGGTAATTGATTGCGTATTGCTGACTCTACTACATGCAACCATAAATTTTAGCTTCCATGTAAATATCTCCAAAACAATTCTGCCTATTGACAAAGCGCAAGCTATAGGTAGTTCCAATAAATGTATTTTCTTATGCTAAAAACTGTGAAAGCACCAGGTACCCCTTTTAAGGCACAGCATTAACAGTCTATTGCAGTCTTGGGTTTTTGATGAACCCCCGGTCCAATGATCATCCACCGACTAGAGGATTGGTTTTTTTTTTGTTTTTTTTTTTGTTTTGTTATTATAGCATTGTTTAAAGTAACTTTTGAGCAATTTGTTGGTAGCTTATCTCTCCCCTCTGTTCTTTGTCTGCAGGATGGGATCGAACCCATGTGGGAAGACAGCAGAAACAAGCGAGGAGGCAGGTGGCTAATAACACTTTCTAAGCAGCAAAGACACAGTGACTTGGATGCGCTCTGGCTGGAGACTGTAAGTTGACCTGTATCAAAATAATCCATCAGTTAATCAAATTTGGCTATATAATAGACTTGGGCACAAGGGGGCTCTTCGTGTTCGTCTTCGTGCTCGTCTTCGGGGGGGGAAAAAATCTTCGTATTCCGCGAATATTCGCCTGTTCCTGTCTTCTCTTCGGGCGAATATTCGTGGACATTCTTCGTGTTCGGTTTTTCTTCGTTTCCCCGGATAAGGGGTTAATACGGGGTTTACGCAGCTCTGGCACCAGGAGTTTAAATGTACGTATGAGCAACTCTATTGGTCGTCAGCAGGGGGCCATTGGTTGATGGCAGACGAGCCCCCTGCTGGCGACCAATAGGGTCGCTCGTACAGACTGTTAAACTCCTGGTGCCGTAACTTACCCGGCACATCCCACTGGTCTCCCTCCCTGTTCAATTAGTTAAATGTCCGTACGAGCGACTTTATTGGTCGCTCGTACGGACATTTAACCTGGCACAGACCAACTAATTGAACAGGGAGGGAGACCAGTGGGATGTGCCGGGTAAGTTGCAGCGGTGGGGTTTTAAAAGTCTGTACGAGCGACTCTGTTGGTCGCTCGTACAGACTTTTAAAACCCCAATGCTGCAACTTGCCCAGCAGATCCCACTGGCCTCCCTGTTCTATCAGTTAAATGTCCGTACGAGCGACCAATAAAGTCGCTTGTACGGACATTTAACTGATAGAACAGGGAGACCAGTGGGATCTGCCGGGTAAGTTGCAACATTGGGGTTAACTTTCATTAGGGGTTAACTTTTTTAAAGGGTTAAGGGGCCGTGCGAGTGAGCCTATTGGTCGCTTGCACGGACCCTTTAACCTACGGATTTCCGCTCCCGTTATCTAACGCAGCATCGAAGGGGTTAACGGGAGCGGAAATCCATAGGTTCGCTGTCGGGGGTTAACTTACAATTTACAAAGGCCGTGCGAGTGAGCCTATTGGTCACCTGCAGGGTCTTCCTCTGGCATAAACCAATTCGTTGATGCCAGAGGAGGTCCCTGTAGGCGACCAATAGGCTCATTCGCACTGCCCTGTAACCCGTTACGGCGAACCTGCGGATTTCCACTTCCGGGAACTGCCGCGAAGACGAGGTAAGTTAGAAGGGGGGGGATTAGAATGGAAGACTATCACGAAGATCTTCGTGGTGTGTGTCTTCGTCTTTGCCTACGTTTTACCGCCACTGTCTTCTCTTCGGTGTGTCTTTGGAACTCTCTCTTCGTGTTCGTTTTCATGTTCGCCCAAAGACGAATGCACAAGTCTAGTTCTAAGTTAATATTTTCTGTCCTATGACTGCAATTAAGCTTGAAACCTGGGAAGACCTAGGGTTTAAGTGACCCTATGCGGCAAAAAATCTAGGTGTATCAAAAAATGCAAGATGATTTTAATACTTAATTATCAGTATTTTTTTCCCTAAAACAGATTGCAAGACGTGTTGTGTATCTGTGAGGACCCCATGAGTAAATATTTTTCTATCCACCCCCCCCCCCGGCAACCCTTAGCCTGTCTGTTTAGGTGTGTGTCTCTCCAAGGTCTTGCAGAATAACAAATGAATTCCCCTTACATTGCATTGTGTTAATGCTAATTTGAAGCAGTGCAATTACTATTGATTTAAAAAGTGCCTTTATATAGTACAGCACTGCATAATAGGCAACCAGAGGAACTCACAAAACAATTTGGACTTGTAGAAACAAAAGGAGATGAGGTTATGCTCAAACAAGATTACAATCTAGTCAATGGCTGTAGATGGTATTTGCAACAATGTACCATTGACATACCAAGTCTCCTAAACTGACAAGCTATAAATCCCTACAGACATGGCCATTTCCAAGAAGGAACTTCTATTTAATCAGTAGGGCACCATTGAGAGTAGGTTGACACGTTTCAGTTTGGAAATTTTTTATTTTTTTTTCTTTTCTTTCTAGGTCATATTAGGTGACCATTGGCAAAATGGCTGGTGATCATGTCAGGACGTGTCCAAAATGTTAAAATAACCTACATCTCATGATTTCTAATATGCAGTCTGTGGCTTAGGAGACTTGGTATGTGATGAGAAGATACTACATTTGTTCACGTCAGGGTTTTTTTCTAACTGTATTGCTTTAGTTACTGTGTCTAATTGGGGAAGCTTTTGATGAACACAGTGAAGAGGTCTGTGGAGCGGTGATCAACATTAGAGCAAAGGGAGATAAAATTGCAATCTGGACCAGAGAAACTGAGAACAGAGAAGCGGTCACACACATTGGGTAAGACTCGTATCTTAATCTTCATTTTAATTGTTAGAAAAATGGTAAACAAAAAGCCTAGTAAAGGTGGCAACCAAGGCATGTCGGTGCATGTGTGGAGTCCGAAACACTGAAGACCTTGCCTAGATCACCAAACCAGTCCGCAAGCTGAATTGGGCTCGTACTCCAGATGGTCAGACGTGGAGAGGCATTTTTAACCAGCTCAGCTATAGTTTCCTCCCTTCAATGTCTGAGCCTACAATGGGATTAATGTATTGCTATGGCAAAGGATATAGCACTCCTAGACTATAACTTTAAACATTACAATACAGGATATAAATCACAAATGTATCGTGTGGCCTTTGACACCTAAAGTTGCCCCTGACAGCCACACTAAGAAGAATGCATAGTATATTACTGTGTACTTTAACATGCCATCCCAATTGTCCCACTTTTAGCACTATATCCTCCTGTCCCACCAAGCTATATCTATGTCTAGAAAATTGGAGAATCCATACTGTGCATTCCCAGAATTGTGCAAATGTACAGTAACCCTGTTTGAGTGACAACCTCCCAAGTATGCCCCCCCATTTGCCAGGGGTAGCCATTGGGAAGTAAGGAAGAAGCTGCCTTTTTACTCTACTGTCTAATTGTTGCCAATGATTGGCTGCAAATGGAACAAATGTGTATGGGGCTTCTGCAGAATTCCCCGTTCTGGGCACCATGAAAATTATAAAGGAAACATGTGCATATGAAGGCTGCAGCATCCCTTTTTGTAAAAGCCTAAACAACAATTTATCATAACCTCTTTCTAGTGCATTCAGTAAGTGTGCATTGGATTTTCAACCTTGCATAAGTTCTCCTTTTTTCTTGCAGAAGAGTATACAAAGAGAGATTGGGTTTATCTTCGAAGGTGGTCATTGGCTATCAGGCTCATGCAGACACTGCTACCAAGAGTAGTTCCCTCAGCAAGAACAAGTTTGTGGTTTGAAAATAGCTGGGTATCCCTAATCAGATGTTCTGTGAAAATAGTGTATTCTTTTGTGTTTAAAAAAAAAAAAAAAAAAAAAAAGCTGTTTAGTTGTACTGCACTTTCTAATTAAAAATAAATAAAATTAGGCATTAATACTATAGATTTATTGTTGTCGCATGAGGGAGAGTCTCTGTTTGACACTGCAGTATTGTGTATAGAGGTACATAGTTTATATTTGGATTTTCTACATGACATATAATGTAAGAAGTCTAGATTACCGCCCATGTGTTTTTTTGTGGCTTTTTTTTTTTTTTGGTTCCCCCTCTCCCTTCCCTCAACAATGCAGGTCTCTAATTACAAAATAAAGTAAAATGAGATGCCTTCACATTGTTTGAGGCTGTGTATGACCAAAAAAAATCAAGGTGAGTAAAAATGAACAAAGAAAGTGATGATCTGGAAGGGGCTAGCCCATTCCAAGCTAAATCAAGCCTAAAGATGGTTACTACATGGCCTTCATTTTAGTGAAGTTGGTCTTATCACCACTTGTTCACTGTTACAGGTATGAAATTAGAATAAGCTACCTGTTCATCTGGCATCAATGTCAGGAACTTGCCCACTACTGAGATGGGTCCTAATAAGTCATCTCTCCCAATTCTATTAGATTGCACTTTTGAAGCTGAACTAATTCTATTTTACTGAGCAACTTCTTTACCCTGTAGGCCTGTCCATCTCATGTTCAATGTTCCAGAAATATCTTCTTACACGGTGGTTATTTTCTTAAATAAAAATGTATTTGGTAATCTTATTCCAGGCTATCATTTACACAAGCCTGCGGCCTAAAGGTGTGTGGACTGATGTGTTGATAGACTGACAACATTTCCTAAACAAGCCAGGTGCGCTGTAAAATATCACTAGCAACTGCCGATCGGTGGCAGGAAAGTGCTCCCATTTATTGCATAGACCTTTGCTAGAGGGGCAGACCACTGGGCATATGCAGAATTCCCACTATCGGGAGGACTAGTACCTACTGACCTGGGCGGCAGGTAGAGAGAAGTCAGCCCTTTGCCTTCCGCCTGGTAATTAATATTTACTTACACACTCAAGCTAACGTGTATTCACTCAAACATGCTCACTCCCTTACCTGGCTTTTACTGCAGGGCCATGTAACATCTTTTGTGCCCCTGCCACACATTCACATTTGACCAGCCCTGGGGCACTTGCCCCTTTGGCCAGCTGCCCTTCAACCCCAAGTATTTGCAAGGGGGACAGTAGAAAAATGTAAAGGGACCACACAACCATCATCTATATTAAAAGTGCAAATGATGGCTGGGGTGTCTCTTTAAATTCCATGTTTCTGAGCACCCACCCTCAATTTGAAAGGGTCTTGTGTGCAATCTGTGCATGTGCCTCTTAGTAGAACCCAAGTAGAAGGTATGGTAGGAGGACCAATCCAAGGTCCTTTTCAACATGGTAGGGATGGGGAATATATAGTGCAGAGCTGCAGTTACCCTTGGCCAGCAGCCAGTACTGGCACCATGCTTTATATTAGACATCGACCAGCACAACAGTAGAAAGTAGCCATTAAAAGCAATATAGGATGAGTTGCATGAAAAGGGGATGCGATCACCATTCATTTTGTAGTATGATTTCCGAATGCAAAGAAAAAGGGTAAAGCAAGTCAATGTTCCATTTGCCATTTTATGCCTTTATTAATAAATAAATAAAACAAAACCCTATTAGGTTGTTTCTATCATTTTAACAAATCTGTTAACTTCCTTTAACACACTCTGGTCCTGCTAGTACACAGGGCCCAATTCCCCAATATGCATTAGCCACTTTCCAATGTGAACACACGAGGCGTACGGTTTCCTGTGCTGTGAGATGCAATACCCCTGCTTGGCCACGAGGCGCCGCTGTAGCCGGATGTGCAGGGACCGCCCCTCGCTGGGAGGGACTTCGCCGAGCACTGCATCCAGGACAAGGCAGTGAGGCAGACATGGACATCCCGTCCATGAGACCCCGGGAAGCTGTATAACAATAGGCTGTTCTGAGCTTCTAGCGCTCGCTGCAGCTTCCCAATGCCGGCTTTAAGCTCCCGGGCACCTTTGGCATTATACCCTGCTTTCCTCTGCAGCCCCGTACAGCTGCACATTGAACCCTTCCTCCCCGCATCGCATTGTTAATTATTTCTGACTGTGTGTTTGGAATCGATCCTTCCCTGTGTCGGTCTGTGGATACAAACCATGTCTGGCAAACACCAGCATTTCAAAGGACCTGAAGTCAGCTGTTGTGTCAAATATTTCTTATTTGGATTCAACATTGTATTTTGGGTGAGTTTCCTTCTTGATGGTGACTTTGTTGGGGGAAGGAGGCAAAAAAGACTGAGGCTTTTGTTTCCTGCCTGGGGGTGTAATGTATTCCGAGTGGGTGAGCTGGCCTTTGCTGTCTCTATCTGTGCACTTTCTATTGTTTGTATGTTGCTGGTGTAATGAGCTGAGAGAGGCTCCATTATTCCTTGCAGGAGCTGCTTTTCCTGATGTCCTATTGTAACTCCAGTGTCCATAACACAGTTTATAAAATATTCTGCATTGACCCTTTACAGCCGGTAAGGACCCACACACAGGCTGCCTCCTCTCCCCTTCTAATTCTGATTTACCCCTGCATTACAATGAACCTAAAATACATATCAAGAAGTTTAGAGGGGCACATTTGGATAACAGAAAGGGTTAATCTGAGCAGGTTGTGTGTTTTTGTGGATGCCAGTCCTTGGTCTTCCTAAATCAATACTATCATCAGAGTGGATCTTTGTGTCAATACAGGGCTTACAGATAATACACACACCTCCCTTCCTGTTTCTTTATTAGAGGGTATGATATTTCTCCTTTTGCATATAAGGTAACAGGTCATATAGGGTCGGTGGTGTGGCTAGTAGCAGGACTGTAGGTCTGATGCTAGAGGTCACTGGATCTGTGTGTATTAAAGGGCCAGTATATGTAGGATCGGGCTCGATTGTGTCATTCATTACTGTACACAGGGTTCATTGTTTATCTATGGGATGAGATGAACTCAATGATCAAGTGTAATCTGCTAGGGTTGAAGTTATCAGGATTTCATTATATTGTTATCTTTTATTAATATAGCGCCAATGCAGAGCTTCTTAAACTAAATTAAAAGGGATATGATGAGAACTGACATTAAGATAAACAGATATAGTAGGTACAGGTGGGCCTGCTGTATTGTATAATAATCCTTCCTTTTTTTTTCAGTTAATGACTATATTTCTGTTTTTGAAAAAACAAGTCAGTGTTGTGATCATAACCCTTAGAACAGTGTTTTTGGATAATTACTGTATGTAATAACCTGGCAGCATTAACCTAGACAGGTTTTCCTATTTAAAATCTTTTTTTTTTTTTTTTTTTTTATGCAACTACGGTGTTTTAAAGTAATACATTTTTTTTAGGATTTTCTATTACCTATGCTTTTGTATGTGTTTACCTGTATTGAATGAAGTACTGTTAAAATGTAGGTACATAAACAAAATGTTATGGTGATAAACAGTGTGGCTCCCTAAATGGTTTGTTTACATCATTTGCTGTGAACACAAAATTATATTTTTAATTCCAAATTTTAGCATAATATACATACTCTAGTGCCTTAATTGTGCTTTGCATCATTTCTCACTGCTTTCACTTCCTTTTGTTGAAATTATAGGTTTAGTTAATATTAACAGTCTGGGACAAGAGGTAATCACTAAAGGTGGGGGAATATTTAAAAATACATTCACAGGAGTTAGAATAGCTTGCTTTTTTTTTACTTGCTTCCATGGTAACTGCTGCAGAAGCAATGGCGGTCACCATAGTGTATGGAAACTGATGTCACGCCATACGCACCTTCTCCTGGAACGTGTTGCGCATCACGACATCACGAGTCATGTCATGTGACTTATGGCAACAAAAACTCAAATCCAGGAAAGTTATTTTTAAGGACTAGCTCACAATGTTACAAAGTCGAAAGACCATTTTTATTACTCTGTTTGCTACGTAAGCTATGGTATATATATATGGTATATTGCCTGAACTAGTTGTCTGGGTTACTTATTTAGATGTCGTTATGGATTTTGGTATATAAAAATAGAATTTGAAGGCAGATCACAATTTGGCCCAGCTGGTCTGCCCACTTGTTCTGCTGTTAAGACTCAAACCTTAAGCAGTCCTTAGTCTCGTCTTAGACTTAGAATATGCCACATGTCATTAGTGTCTCCAATGATGACACTTTGTATAATCTAGTCTCCATAGAGCAGTTTTCCATGTTTTGGATTGTATATTTTTTTTATTATCATGGGGTTCTAAAGCCAGCTGACCGACAACTACACCTTGGTGGACAAGAATTTGTAAAAGTTACAAATTACAATAATACATGTGTCGATACTTTAGGGCGTCTATCTTTGTCACCTTAGGTGTGTTCTAAATTCTTATACAAACGCTAAGAAACAGATGTGCAACTAATTAGGATCATTTTCAGGTTTTTGCAAGCCTTTGCACCTGGAGTAATTGTTCGAGACTACTCACTACACAGTAGTGTGTGAAATTCTTATACCATGTGTACTACTATCCCAGGGTCTGTGTAGTAATGGTTAGCACTGACTCCTTCTTAATTTGGATTCTGTGATCTTGTAAATTGAGAACACTCATTTCCATATAGGCTAGTGAACATAAGGCATTGTGGTTTGATCAGTGACCAGTTAAATAACCTAAACAGGTCCCGAAGTAGGAGAGCTGCCGATGCAACTCACTGATTTCGTTATACATCTTAAATGGTCAACTCTGCGACATTACTTATATGAAAAGAGTGGAATGGGTCCTATATAATGCTTATTTCAGCCAGTGAAATGACGTTCACACTGGGTTACCCTTTCATAATGCCTCTCGATTGTAAGCTTCTTTGAGCAGGACCCTCCTCACTTGTTGTTTCTGTAGGTCAAATTGTTATGTTATATACTACTTATGTCCTGTTTATCTGTTGTACAGCGTTGCAGAATATAATGGTGCTATTTAAAACAATAAATGATAATGTGTACTGAAGTAGGTAAACTCTCCTAAAAGCTAGCAAACTCCAGTGAATAAATCCTTTGGTAGCCAAGACCGAGAGGGGCAGAATTTATTGGCTTAGCAGTGCCCATAACATTCATTCAACTCCTGTAAACTACATGTTATTTAAAGATAGAAATACTTTCACACAGAATGTACAACTTTTTGTTAATTATACATATAAAATAAATGTGTTATTCTTTTTGTAGTCATCTATTATACTACTACCGTATTTGCTCGATTATAAGACGACCCCCCAAAATCTGAATATTAACGTAGGAAAAAAAGAAAAAGCCTGAATATAAGACGACCCCAAAGGAAAAAAGTTTTACCAGTAAATGTTAATTCATGTAAACTATTTTTTTTAATAAAAGCTATGATTGAGAAAAATATTTTTTTTGTTTTTATTTCTTGTATTTTCCAACCTGTCCCCCAGTTACGCACATCTGCCCCCAGGCTTGCCACACCAATATGGCACTGTGGCCCATGATATGCCTTTTAACCCTCTATATGCCACTGTGCCCCATGGTATGCCTTTTGACCCCCTATGTGCCACTCTGCCTCCAGAAATGCCTTATACCCCTATATCCCATTCTGGCATTTAGGGGGTTAAAATGCATATTATGGGGCAGAGTGGCATATAGGGAGGTATAAGGCATTTCAGGAGGCAGAATGGCATTAAGGGAGTTAAAAGGCATTGTATAGAGCACTCTGCCTCCAGAAATGCCTTATACCCCTATATGCCACTCTGGCATTTAGGGGGTTAAAAGGCATATTATGGGGCAGAGTGGCATATAGGGAGGTATAAGGCATTTCAGGAGGCAGAGTGCTCTATTAAATGCCCCCTTAACGCCACTCCAGAAATGCCCTATGCCCCCATTTAACACACACACACACACACACCCTATACCCCCATTTAACTAACACACACACACACACACTCTCTTCCCCCTCTCTCCCCTCAGCCCTCTCTTACCGGTGCTTCCAGCCGGGTCAGCGGGTTGATGTCGCCTTCCGCTGCAGCCGGAAGGAGGTGGAGTTGGCAGCGGGGGTTTTTCTGCGTCCGTCGCGGATACCTTCCCCGGCTGTCAGAGATCAGAGTTCCCTGCACCGGTGTGGCACTGATCTCTGACAGTCGGGGAAGGTCTACGCGACGGACGCAGACAACCCCCGCTGCTAGCCACACCTCCTTCCGGCTGCAGCGGACGTTGTCTACGCGGATCGCGTAGACGTCAACCCGCTGCCCCGGCAATACAGCAGGAAGCACCGGTGTGTGTGTGTGTGTGTGTGTGGGGGGGGGAGACAGGAGGATCCAGGTCCCCTGCAGCGGTGCGGGGGATCTGGATCTTAGTCTCCTAATCAGACCTCTATTTGAGGTCTGATTAGAAGACGACCCCGATTAGAAGACGAGGGGTATTTTTCAGAGCATTTGCTCTGAAAAAAACCTCGTCTTATAATCGAGCAAATACGGTAATTTAAAGAAAACTATATTGTAAAATCCCACAAGCTGCCGTTTTAAGATCATCCACAGTTCTATTATAGGAAAATCTACAGCTTTAAAGAAATGGAACTATTGTCACTTTATTTCCAGTTCCTAGCATAGCTCGTACAATTTTTCACCCAAATGTGACATCATTTGTGAGAATGTTGCAGTGCTGCGTTGCCATGGCTAACAAGTCCTCCATTGTCATTACCTGTCATCTGGAAACTGCAATTTAATGAGCTTTCATTGTGTTTTTAGCTACTGTGTAATAAAATGTTGTTAATAATAATCACCCACACATCAAAGTGTTCATCCTGTAAACATCTGTTGTAGCCATCCAGTTGACATGGTTTGTGGAGGTGTCTGGAAACACTGGGCAGAGCGGAGGCTTTGGAAGGCAGCTGATGAAGCAGTATATGGTGTTATAATGGTGCATTATATGGCCTCGGTCATCTCACCATCACTGTACATTTGTTTCTCGGCCACACTTCAGATCAAGCCCAAGAAACGTAGGGCACTGTGATCTAGATTATGACTTTTAGTGCCCTAGGCTAAAAGTTGATTCTCTTCTGGCACCCTGAATTAAAACATTTTAGCATGATTTGACTAGAAGCCAAAGCTTTATGAATGTCTAGCACTGAAAGCACAAGTTGGAACTAACACTCCAGGCTTTCAGAATCTTCTCAGAAGTCCCATGAGTAAGTAGTTGTCAGACCCACCGGTGCCAAACGAAGAGAACACACAGCATTGGTGGGACCAGAAAATGTCTTACAAGCTACAATTTATAGAAGGGTTTTGAAAAATGCACTTGCATTTCAGTATAAAATATTTATAACATTGACTAATAAATTGCATGTTAATTAGCGGGATCTTAAAATTCTGGCTGAATTACAGCCCCTCGCGAAGTATATTCCTTTTAATTGCTTTTGGCGTAAAGGTTGATGAAAGTCTCTCAACATAGCACAACTTTAAGATTGGGACTTGCGACTCCAATTTTACATAAAAAGCCACCTACTTTAATCCATTTGATATTCCTTTTTTAACACTACTTGGACCATTACAGTTTTATATTCATATGGTTGAATGCCCAAAACCTATTAAAACCATGTTGTAATGGAATACATGTGAGTCTTCCATGGCTATTTGCATACATGGGATGGGGTATCAGATGTGACGTCACTATAAATGTTTTGAGCAGAAATCCTGTTTTATAGTTTCATTCTGGACAGAATTTTGGATTTCGTAGATACCATCGGTTTTCTGTTGAATGAAGCGACGTTAGAGTAGCCACAAGCAAACAAGAGCTTCAATTGTTGGAGAATTGTATAGATGAAACCTGGGGACGTGTGCAGGGTGTGGTGGAGCATACGAACGTGCATGTGTGTCCCCTGAGCAGTCATACTGCATAGGAACTGATGCCTGTACCTATCAAATATATGGAAATTGTCAGTAATTTCACTAGCATGTAATATAAATATATATATGTGTGTGTGTGTGTGATGACAGTATAGATTGTTATGTTTAAAAAGCAGTGTGAATTCTAGGAATGCTGGTGTGTCCAAACCAAGAATGAAAGCAATCAAAAATCCTTTCTTGGTTCGTGCTGTCAGTACGTAGCTGGCTAGGTTTTAATTTTTTATTTTTTTTTATGAATGGATTTAGAAAGGTTAATTATTGACAACCGTCCAGTCCGGAGGTTGTGAAATTGCCAATGCTTCATCGTGTAAGTTAATTGGAGAAGCTTCCTTATTATTCCTTTCCTCTGTAGCCCTGCACCTGATTTCTCCTATGTTCTGTTTAGGTTTAACACTTTTGTCTTGTGAAGGATGGGATCCAGCATGGAGTATGCGCTCTACATCTATACAGAACCCACGACACACACACACACACACTAGAACAGGGGCGTCCAACATGCAGCCCGCAAGACCTCGAGGTGCGGCCCGCGTAAGATCAGCAGCCAGGGCAACCGATCTTACGCGGGGCGCACCTCGAGCCATGCTACTTACCTGCGGGAGGGTCTTCTGTACTGCATAGAGGAAGCAAAACCTAGCAGAGTTCACGTGACATCACATGACTCTGCTCCAGTCCCGCTTCCTCTGTGCAGTATCAGAGAACGCAGAGGGAGGCCGCGCCCTCTGCTGAAGTCTGTGAGCGACATCGAGGAGCTGCAGTGCAGGTAAGGGGGTGGGGAGGGTGTTTGAATGAGTATGCGTGATTGAGGGAATTAATCTGTGAATGAATGAGTATATGAATGAATGAGTGTGTGTGTGTGATAGCATGGATGTGTAAGTGCTGGAACCTAGGTATGATGGGACTGTGATTGCTGTTAGCAATCACACTCTTATCATGCCAAGTCAGCCAATACATGCTGAAACCTAGCTAGCTGCCCCCCTTGTGTATTGATGCTGCCAGCAGTATGGGGTCTACACATCACTTACAGCCACCTTGTACCAGCATGTACTGGCTGACTTGGCATGATAGGACTGTGATTGCTAACAGCAATCACAGTCCCATCATGCCTAGGTACCAGCATTTACTGGTTGCCTGGGTATAATAGGAGTGTGATTGCTGTTAGCAATCACACTCCTATCATGCCAAGTCATATTGCTATTTTTTTTGTCCAGTTGTGGTGTGTTACCTACTTTTTATAAAAAATTTGAGTTTTTATTATTATTTATAAAGGTGGGGGGTAATTTTTGGTTTTGGCTAGGTGAACTGTGAATGTTTTGCTGCAGAATTTTCATTTTGGTGCATCCCTAGAATAAATAGAAGTATTTAATTTTTAATTATCCTGAATTTGTAGTCACAAACCTTTCTAGGCCCAAAAATCAGTGAGATGACAAGTAAAGGTTTTGTGTCATTTACTTTATTTTAATCTGCATATTTTATTAAAGGCCATATTTTCTCACAGTGAAAAATGAGTGCAGCCCTCGCACATATACAATTCTGATGAAGTGGCCCACTGCAGAAAAAACTTGGACACCCCTGCACTAGAACAATACTCTGAGACATCAACTACTTAACCATGGGAGTCCTCACACATGGAATATGTGTACATTTTCATTTGTATCCCATGTGAGTGAAATACTTGCATACATTTGAGGCAAACTGTACGCTGTTAAGAGAATTCCTCTTCTCCGTAAATCTGCCAACATTCCCAAATTTACCAAGACAGTCCCAACTGCTGGCTTTCCCAGCCAATGTCCTGATTATCTGCCCTGCTGTCAGCTTTGTATACACAAAACCAAAATTGGATACCGATCATAATGAAAGTGAAAATAGCATGTAATGTAGGTGGACCGTGACAATGCCAGGAACTGCCGTATTAGTAAGGATGCAAATAACTGGTATTATATGTGTAAAATACAATTTCTTCTGTGTAGGCCGTTAGCAAATCTTTAGATCAAAACATAGTTTGTTTCTATTTCATTAATGATTTGTTAAAGTTTCTTATTACATCCTTGTAATGTTTGTTTTTATTTATAGATTATAACCAGTGTTATTTTAGCAAGACCAAATAACAAAAGAAATATAAAAAGGTGTATTCCATGGCATTAACTGGGTCATGTGCATTAAGTTGTGGACGTTGGCAAGTAGTCACGTACAATTCTGTGCACATAAGGCATATGCAATGTGTTTCTTCATTTGCCTCAGTATATTTTATAAACACTGCTTAATTACAACCTTTTGCGGCCACACCTAATGCTGTGTCAGCCCGCTTTTGATATTCTATTTGTGCACAACAGGAAATTTAAATTATTCATATGCTCTCCTTTTTTTAATTGTACTCCATATCTGTTTTGTTACTCTTGTTCTTTTACATGTCTTACTTTGTGTTTTCGTTGTTGTACAAATACCTTAACTTTTTGGTTTTTATATTGGTAGGCCTGGGAAAACATATTTGTGTCAGCCAGTAGAAACCTGTAGTCCACCCAATTTGGATATATGAAAAACCAGAATAATTGGATTTGTTGTGTTTGTAAATATGGGCAGGTGTGTGTGTGTGTATATGTGTGTGTGTATATATATATATATATATATATATATATATATATATATATATATATATATATATATATATATATATATATTATGAATATAAAATTAAAGTAAGGAATTTAATGTTTATGGCCATATTTGCTTTAAAGGGAAATACAGAGCGGCGATATAACTGTCACACAGGTATAATTCCCTCATTCATCCTGTTAAGGCAGTAAGAGGAATAATTAAGACCTACATCCCTAATATTAAAATCTTGTTTTATTCCTTTTAGTAAAACCAATAAAATATTGTTCTATTGATGCAGTATGAAGATTTTTCTTTCCCCGTTCTGGTTCACACGTCTGGTTTCAGTGGCAATTCGCTGCTAATGCTGCAGTAGTCGTCGAGAACTCTTATTGCTATTTCCAGTAGTCGATGCTGGTAAACAGTGGTGGAGACTTCTTTTTATAGGATGGTACTTCTGTTTTTAAAGATGTATAAATGTCTGATTGTGTCACCATTTATCCTCCCTGCTGCTCACATTGATGTTTGTTGCTTTTCCTGACGCCTGCTCTCTTTGCTTTGGAATAGTTGTATGTTTACACAGTGCGAATCAACAGGAGCGCTTTCCTTTCCCTGTCAAACATTGATTAAAGATAAAAGGACAAGTATCAAGGGCTTATGAATACTACCCTGTTAAGCAGAACATGTATATTCTTGTTGAAATGTCCATAAAACATAGCGCAAGTGTGGTCTTGAACCCAATGAGCAGGGTTGTCTGGCTTACGGGGCATATTGACTATTGATAGATAGTACTAGAACATTAGCCTTTCACCTTTTAAACAGACAAACAATATTTCACCTTAGAGCAGAGGTCTGCCATGTGTTATACTGGCCTTTCTCTGCCACTGAGCCGCAGTTTTATTCCTCCTGTTTTCTTAGTAGCCCAGGACATTTCTCTGATTAAGCGTCAGTAGTTGTCTTTTTAGTTGCCCCTTGGTTCATTGCACACCGAAGGTCTGCAGGAAAGAACTGACCAAACCATAAAGACATTTGTGGTGTTTATATACAAGTTTAAATCCTGACTATTCTTATAGTCCTACTGTCCAAAATAGTATTTATTGGTGTAAGTGAACACAGGCTACCTCGATTGAGATCGCAAAAGCAGTAACCTAAGGAACATGGACTGACGGATGTTCCGCGTGTCACATCTGACACCCCATCCCCGTGTGTGCAAATAGTGATAGGAGACCCACAAAAAAATATATACCGTAAATTTGGTTCCCCTAATCCCATTCCTTCACGTTTACGGTACTGTTTGATAAGCCTTCCAAGGGCATAGTAAATGTAAAACTGATTATGTATGTCAGAGTAGGTCTGCACCGCATTTGATCTCTTTAATAGAATGGCCATTGTTTGATGGATTAGAAACGGAAGTGTTCAGGTGTCTGGTGTGGTTTTGATATACGTTTTGCCATTTGATGTGTGCTTTCCCAAAAGAGTGTTGTTTTTTTTTCCTTTTTCCCCTGATAAGTCACAAGCGATGGTTTGTTCTGCTGCCAGTTAAAATATTGTAATGTTCTCAGTACACTGATAACCTTTTCTGCCAGATGTGACAGTGTACTGTTTATTTTTCATATTCGTTTTGAAAATGTTTAAAGTGACATTGTTCTCTTTGTAACTTGCTGCTGCTACTGCTTCCTATCCTAATATACTACAGAAATGGTGCCAAAGTACATGGGGGTTGTTGCCATCAGAGCTTTTACCAGCCACAATTGTGGCTTACATGCTCCTTTGACTCATTCTGTCTATAAAGAATACAGTGTATGATGTGTGTGCACACTAGTCAATAAATATACTTAATATGTGAAATGCTGCCTCCTATAGCACTCTACAATATGCTCCAAAATTCCAAATTGATATACAGTTAGGATGGCACAGGATCACTAAAACCACTCAAATAAACCCATCAGAGTAATATGCTGACATAAAAAAAAAATGCTGCTATAAGGAGTTCAATAGATGTCTTGTACACTTAGGGACATTCCGGCCATAATATGCACATTAAAATCGTAATCTGTCATGTGGTCTATTTCGCCAAATGCATGAACGATTCTACGTTTCCCCACCCTCAGCTTATCGCCCTGCAGTAGATGCATTCGGCAGAATGCATCTCCCTGCACGCGATGTACCCTCTTCCAGTCAGCTCCAGGACTAGCTCTGGTGAATGCTGCTTCCAGGGGTCTGTTTAAACCCCAGTGGGTATGTGGGAAGTGTTCTCATTGACTTCAATGGATGTACTTTCCTGCCACTGGTTGACAGCTTCAAGAGAGACCCTTTAAATAATGTAGACTCAATTTGTTAAAGGTTGACACCTGTGTGCAATCATGGTCTGTGTTAGACTTGATGCCTTAGGCTGTTCCTTTGAACCATGTCCTTGGCTCAGATGGTTAACCTGGGGAAGCTGTAGTCAGTCTTTGATAGTAACGTGTGCAGCTGTACTTGTACTTTGTCAAGTGAATGGTGACTTTGTATAGGAGGTTGTCTAAACATGCTGAGTACGTGAAAAGTAATATATGCCCTAAATAACATATAATGTGAGAAAAGTATCAGCTTCCTTTGATTTGTTTGTCAGAGATTCTCTATCGGTATTCAATTTGTTAACAAATTGATAGCAAAGCCTGTCCGTGTTATCCAGACCATAATAAGAGTTGAACTGTATGCAGTGCTCTCAAAGAGAGAGTATTGTCCCAGGCAGCCTTTCCTTAATATGACTTTAATATGCATTATTTAAAAATAAATGAAGCACTTACCCAAGTGAGAAGCTGCAGCTCCCCTCCTCCTCCGCAGTACCGTTGACACCAATGGGAGTCCTTTCTGTACATGCCCACATTGGGCTCATGTGTCAGAGCCAGTGCTAGAGCTGGCAATCAGTAAGTATATCACATGGCAGGAGATGTGTTAGGCCGATCACATCTAAATGGAAAATAGCTGGGGGTAGGGGAGAGGGGCAAATGCATTTGGATGGGGGATACCATTAAAATGTAAATGACCCCGCAGCTGTCATATGCATTAAAGTGAATATGATGGCTGCGGTGTCCCATTAAAGCTACTGGGTCACCCATTAATAAAAAAATATCATTGCTCCCCAGTTACTGATTAGTTATTAAACAATAAATAATAATAATTTATTATTATTCTGATTGGGTAGAAAAAATATCAGATCAACAAATGTAAGCTTAACCCTGACGTATACACGGCTAGTTTCCTTTTCAATTTGGTAGCAAGTTACCAATTTCATGTTTTTTCTGGCTATATTTTAATAGTTTGTATTACTATATAACATATATATATATATATATATATATATATATAAATTCTGCTATAAACGGTTGTGGTTACCACATGTTTGTGCTGCACTAATCACATCTTCTTCAAAATTTAAACAAAGCTATTACGATATGTCCTGTGGGCACATCTGTATAAAACCTGTTGGAAATAAGATACTTTTCTTCCAGAATATTCTGACCGTTAGTAAAGATTTTACAATACAAGACACAGCTCCCCAACAGAATATTGAATTTGCCTCTAATGTTCCTTTTAATATAACTTTAGTAATGAGAGAAACTCCAAAACATATTACCGCAGTGTTGGCATCGGCTTGTGGTAGCCGGTAGTCTTGGTGTTTTTGCCTTTCTTCTCCTTTTTGCAGACTTGCCATGTTCAGTTGTAGAAGGATCTAATTGATTGCGATAATAATGTTGCTCTAAACTTGCTAATTAATCCAACCTCTTTAATTAAGAAACCGTGGGTTTCAACAATGAAGAATGCAAATGAAAGCACTTTTAATATGAATTCTTTATCTGTCGATAAATACGACTTACCCGCTGAAAATGCTGCAGCTGCACAGTTTTGGCTGATTGAAGTAGCCAATCACTGTGCATGTGGGCGGGGTATCTTTAGATCCACTGGATCTCTCGGTGGAGCTGGCTAATAATGAGCTTGCGTGCATATGTTAAACGCATGTTAAAGGTGCCTCTTTGATATCAAATGCATTAAAGAGAATATGGTTGGAGTGTCCCTTTGAGCGTACAGGTCACTTAGGAAGTGTAATGACCTACGCTTCTTTGAATTGACTGGACAATGTATGCTGTTCCAGTCTCTGTATTAATGTGGGCAGTTTTTTATTTTTTCTTTTATTTTTATTTGGAAAATATAAAAGACAAAGCATAAAAACAGTCATACACATAGAAGCTGACGTCAAATATATACATAGCGTAAATCTAATTTATCGTTAGCGTATCTCTGTATACATTTATATCAATAGGCTAGCAGTGTAAATTGGCACTCAAAGAGAGAGTTAAAAATTACAAGTTAATACCTCTATCTTCTCATATTATTATTATTTTTTTTTAATCTAGTACTTCCAAGTATTGTATATTTTCAGATCTGCAATACCTTTTTCCATTTTGCAATGGGTATAAGTAGATTGCAGTGGTCATTATGTGTCGGGTAAAGGCTTGCCTTAAAGCAGACTGCCAGAAGGCCCTGTACCTTGGGAAGTTACTTGTAGACTTGTGACTCCCTCAGGATAAAGCCATCTCCTCTTGGAGATCTGAGGGATCACTGTGGTTACAGACTGGAAGGGACGGGCAGTCGGTGGTTTCCATGGGAACTGACTGCATTGCTGTGGGAACTTTAATTCCCAGCTCCTGGCTTTCTCTGGTGTGAAGTGTTTATGGCTTTATATCTGTCCCAACCCCCTTCTTTCCAGTTGACTCTTCCTATCTCCTGCTGAGCACTGGAGCTTCCTTCACACCCGCACCACCTACATCTGTTGGCCGAGCTGTATTGAACATCAAAGCAGATAATAAACAAACAAGCATGGAGAGATTTCCAGAGTATCATAAAGATAAAACAATGAAAGACAGGTTTATTCTGCAAAATACCTTCTAGTCTAGATCTTTACTGTGCCTGAAAAAATGTCTGGCTTTTTAGTGCCTCAATATTCTGTTATCTAGAGGGAATATGTTATATGGCAGTAAAAAAACAATAGGTTGGTTAACCCCTTTTTCAAAATTTTTGCTATGTCCTTGTTGAACTGTAATTTCCCTCTTTCTCATTTAGTGTACCCATTCAAATTATATATTGTGGGCTTTTTTATGTGCTGTTAAGAACAAGTAGGACTTTCTTTTAAAACCACACTCTTCTATATGATCCATCAGTAAATTGTACACAACTAGTGCAAATGTTTTCATATACTTGTCCTGAGTTTGCATACACCTCATTTGCCTAGTATTTTCATTTATTTTGGCCGTTATAGGGCAGATATTAAAAGGTGCATATATTATCAAAAATTTCGGTGAACGTAGACAGGCCAGGGTATTGCACTATGGTAATTTTGACATATTATGTACATTTCCCCACTAACCTCATCAAAAATGTGAGATCAGCAGCAGGGAAACCTGCTAGGAGGTGCCCGATCCATTCCTTTTGTGCACTCTTGTATTAAATTGCTGAACTCTGGGTCATAAATTGTGGCCACAGCTTGCAGGGGGAGACAGTCAAAACTTCTGTGTGTCAGTGGGTATTTAGCTGATGCTTAAAGCTACAGGATGTAATAGTACGTCCTCCGGCATCAACTTCCGGAATTTTGTGATATTCTGTTACATTCATGTTGTGAGATGTGACACTTTCTGTTATTTTAAGATGCCTCTCCTAATATAAGTACAGGGGGTCAGAACACATTTCCCTCTGTGAGGCCAGGACATGTTAAGCTATTCATAGATGCCTAGTTTAACCCTATATTTTCTGGGGGTTTGAGAAACATTTTTCTCTCTGAGAGGCCTTGGAAGGTTTTCATAGTTTGTTAATCCTTAGTTGCCTAATTTAAGGCAAACTACACAAAAAACATGTTTTCCTTTCCTCTGTTACCTTCCCGTCTATGCCAAACCAAATACTTAAAGACACTGTACGCAATGTATTAGTGTAGAGTTGAACAGGGTAAAATGTTATGAAATCCTGAATCTCAAGATCCTCCTACTCTAGCTAAGGGCTATAGGAAATGTACTTTACAGCACTTTATCATACTGTTTTATCTTTGTTTTTTTTCCAGAAATGTATATAAATTGTAATGAGCGTTGTCAGGAGTGGGGTGGGTTTGATGTCTCAGTGCCTGATCCTTACAGTTTAACAAACTGTTAAACATGCAAAAATAACTACAAGTAGGGCTTCTGTTAGGAGCTTAATTGCAACTACCACTACACTACAGAAAGCATTTTTGCCACAGGGAGGTAGGATAATACTGCCAGGGATGCGATTTCATATTTAGCTGAATTGAGGTTACAGTACCACTTTAAGATTGCTGTACTAAGCGATATGATGCAAGCTGTGTTGCATTGTGGAATGTCCACCAGCAGAATGTTGGCGATTTGTCTACACATCTGCCTTTCACACTGGGCGTTCACACTTAGGTGTTTATGATTGCTTGTTATTGAGCCATGTGCACCTACACGATTTGGTGTTTTTACATAATAATGAGAATTTTAATGCTTAAGCAATGTTTCTTATTTTTTATCAATACAAAGTTATGAGTAGTAAGGCGTTGCAAGTAAAGTGTACAATATTCTCTGATAAAACTAATAAACCAGAATCCATTTATTTTGGAAATAGAAAAACAAGTTTTTTTCCCCCGCAAACTTTGTGTCCCTAGAAGTCACTAGGGACTACCCCCCCCGTCCTATGTTGCCACTATTGGTCCACCCCATGGAGTCCCCCATCTTTAAGGCAAACGATTTTTACCCTGAAGAAGTTAATCAGCTGTTTATCCTCGGGGTCTATGCTGTTTATATAATGCTGTCATATTTAAAAAAAAAAAAAAAAAATTAGTGTGGATTTTCATATGGAAGAAGTAAATTGGCTTCGCCTGGAATAGAGTAATTTGGAGTGAAGTCCAGTCATGCATGTCTTTCAGGCTACAAGTAGTACCGTATTTGCTCGATTATAAGACGAGGTTTTTTCCAGAGCAAATGCTCTGAAAAATACCCCTCGTTTTATAATCGGGGTCGTGTTATAATCAGACCTCAAATAGGTCTGACTATGAGACTAAGATCCAGATCCTCCTGTGTATGCCCCCCCCAATTTACCGGTGCTTCTGAGTCCCCTTTGCTTAATCCGGGCAGCGTGTAGAGCTCTACACGCTGCCCGGACTAAGCACCGGGGGACTCAGAAGCACCGGTAAGTTTGGAGGAGGGAGGGGGAGGGAGTGTTAAATGGGGGCATAAGGCAATTCTGGAGGCAGAGTGCTCTGTGAAATGCCTTTTAACCCCCTTAATGCCACTCTGCCGCCAGAAATGCCTTTTAACCCTCTATACGCCACTCTGCCTCCTGAAATGCCCTATACCTCCTGAAATGCCCTATACCTCCCTATATGCCACTGCCCCATAATATGCCTTTTAACCCCCTAAATGCCAGAGTGGCATATAGGGGTATAAGGCATTTCTGGAGGCAGAGTGGCACATAGGGGGTCAAAAGGCATATCATGGGGCACAGTGGCATTTAGAGGGTTAAAAGGTATATCATGGGGCACAGTGGCATATATGGGGTATAAGGCATTTCTGGGGCAGAGTGGCAAGCCAGGGGGCAGATGTGCAAAACTGGGGGGGGGGGGTAGGTTGAAAAAAAAAAAAAGGAAATAAAAACAAAATATTTTTCTCAATTGTAGCTTTTATTTACCCCTTCAATCCCAGAGGTTTTTGGTACCTCAAAGCCCAGAGCAATTTTGCCATTTTTGCGCTATGTCGGATCAGAGATGATTCTCCTTTCCTGTGAATAGTGTACCCATGTAAACTATATATTGTTTTTTGAAAGGAGAGATAGAACTTTCTTTTGATACCATAGTTGGATAATTAGCTGAAAATTTAGAATGAGAAATTTAGTAAAAACTAGAGAAAATTAGAAAAAAAAACTGATTTTTTTTTTACATTTTCCCTCTGAATCCTCACAAAATTAGGTAAAGTGATGGAAAATCCCCTCCAAGTTTATCAATTCAGGTGTCCTGATTTCAGAAATACCTAATTTATATAGATTTTCCAGACTTTCCCAGCACCAGGGAGCATACTATAAGGTGTACAATTTTGTATAATTGTTATGCCTATGGCTTAACAGGTTTGGGGGTTGTGAACGGGGGCAGGAGGGTTATACTGGCTAGATGTTATGCTAGGGCAATGGGATGTAAGGTTTTATAATAATTTTTTTATATTTTATTTATTTTTTTTAAAATGGTTAGACATTTGGAACTGCTCGATCGCGCGAAACGTAACAGCTGGAAGCATGGCGGAAGCTGTTACAGCAGATCGGACAGCAGCAAGCCGGCGATGCCGGCTTGTGCTGTCAGTGGGGAGTCCAGGCTGTCAAACCTGTCAAACAGCCTGATCTCACGTGCAGCGGCAGGGATGTGTCCCTGACGCTGGACGTACCGGGACGTCCATAGGGGTTTCTTAATAGGCGTTTTTTGGACGTCCCGGTACGTCTATAGGGGATTGAAGGGGTTAACAAACAATTGTTGACATATTTTACATGAATTAACATTTACTGGTAAAACTTTTTTCCTATAAGGTCTTCTTATATTCAGGCTTTTTCTTTTATTCATAAATTAATATTCAGATTTTGGGGGGTCGTTTTATAATCGAGCAAATACGGTATCTTTTGTACTAATTTGTGGCGAGTCAGCTCGTGTGTCACCAGGTAGTGGATTTCAGGGCATGTCTAGAAGCAATGCCACAGGTCCACCCCTGTTCCTGTCAATTGGGAAAGTCACCGTCAACCCTCAAACCCATATGGGCCTGCTGTCTCCTACAGGAGACCAAAATGCTGTACTAATTAAGCATTCTACCTGAATAGGGAGGCACTGTAAGCAACCACATGGTCCCTCAAACTGCTTTTAAGGTCTTCCATACAATAACTTACCCCCCAAATAGCTGTCTCAGGCACACATGTGCATCAAAGCAAGGGATAAAGCTTTGTTATGGTGTGAGCTGTACCTCTACGCCACAAAATAAATCTGTCATTATTCCAATCCTTCAAGGAGAAATGTCTTTGTTCCAAGATGTGTGCTTACTTGTAAAAAAAAGAACCACTGCATGCGTAACGTAGGAAACGTCCTAATGAGCGTTTTAAAGCAAATGCTATATAAGCTTTGAATTTTCACCTAGCTTACATGCCTTGGTTGCTATATCCATTCCTATTGTAAATGTGCATTTGTTTTACTGCCTCTTGCCACAGCTAAAATCTTCATCACATGAGAGGGTAAATTTTAATCTTTGGCTGACATTCATTAACAAATTCTATAATAAATGATGGTGTAGGAGATTAAAGGCACACTACCACCATAATCCTTTATATAAAAGATGTAATGTTATATAGGCTTTCAGGACCTCAAGGTCTACAAAAGCTTATGTACCTATACTATTTTTTTTTCTGTTTGAAAATTAGGCTTTTCCTATTGTTTTCAACCATTTAGTAAAATATCAGGTGGTAACTAGAGAGCTTTTCTAAAGAAAAACATTTGATAAGTTTGATAAAGTCTTAACTGAAAGCTACTCGACAGCAAATGTTTTGCAGCACCAAGTTTACTATAATGATAATTCTAAAATCACAATGGTCTCCCTTTATAGCTTTTTTGTTTACCTCCCTGTCTTCTTTACAAGGCCTGTTGTCAGTTGTATTCTTTAGTGCAGGAATATGACGAGTAGTTTTAGGGCTGGATTTGATTACCGGGTATAAAATCCCTGGTCTTCTACTTGTTAGTATGCCATTGACACAACAGGAAACCAAAGGAGAAAAGTGTCAGGAAATCTCTTTGCTTCCTGAAAAAACACAGATACAGTCAGAAAAAAGGTAACACTTTAAAAAAAAAAAATGCAGGTTTTGCTGTGTAAAAACCGGCTTGTGACCTCTTATGTTTCATAGATTTTTGTTTTCAATAATGTTTGGCGCAAGTTGAAACCATTGGCAGGAAACTGACTATATATCCTTTTGCTGAGATCACTGTCTCTAGAGTCCTGAACCGCAACAAAAAAGTCTGGAAGAGATATTCTGTGACAATTAAACTGTACTTAATGGGATACACCCACCAACTTTTATCACTAGTATCTGATTAATAGAGGCATTTAGCAACACCAAAAAAATATGCCAGCGCTCCGTGTGATCGCTTTCTGGAGCAATCACATTCACTGTATTGAAAGGCAGCATAACTTTCAAATATAGCTCTGCCCTTCTCCTGGTAAGAGCTTCAGAAGCATGTCTGCATCATTGCTGCATGTGTGACTGCATTAGGAACATCCAATGATGTTCCTTGGCATATTCTTTGGCAAGGAAGGGGTTTCAACCCTTTCTTGCCATTGATCACTACATTTTTGCTGTCTGCGCATTTTTTAAGGGTTAACTTTTTTTTACTGTTTTACTTTTTTACTTTACTTTTTTTTACTGTTTTAACGAATTAAATTAACTTTTTAATAATAAAAAAATTGTTTTGAAATAGCAAAATACGCTACTTGTAAAAAAAAAAATGCAAAAAAAAAGACTCAAAGCAAATATTACCGGGAGACTCTATTTAGCTTTTCTAAACACTTAAAAGATTTTTTTTACATAAAAGCCAGAAAAAGTTTTTTTTATTATTATAATACATTATACGATATCAAAATAATGGCATCTAAAAAAAAGCCCCTTTCATCCTGAAAAAAAAATATAATTTGTGTGGGTACACTAAGCTGATAATAAACACAGCGGAAATGTAAAAACAGCCACGAAGGGTACAAAATTTGAAAAACAGTCCAGTCACAAAGGGGTTAAAAAAATAATAAAAAAAAATTAACAGTTATAGTGTTTGCATAATCTTTTAAGACAGTGAGAATGTGTTCTAGTCTAGCTAGACACTCTGAATCTTCCTCTGCCTCAGTCTTAATCACCCTGCCAGAGTCTTAATCACTCTGCCAGACACTCTGACTAATGAACGGCTATGTAGGAAGAAATTCATAGTATTGCCATAAAGAATCATCTCGTTTTGATTTGTGCAGGGGAAGTCATGCAAAATATCATGTGTACTTAAACCAGCATGTTTAAAAATGTTAGTAAAACCATGTTCTTTGCATTGTAGATGCTTTGATGCAGACTATTCTTTAACCACAGCCAACACTGAAATTAATACGCTCTTACACTGGGGAAGGCTGTGATTAGATCAAAAAAATGTGTATAATTGTGGAGTTTCTTCGAGAACTTGATTTTACATGTATTGGGAACCGATAAAGTGGCTTTACACCACATACGCTGCAGAGCTGTGGTTCGTCTTCGTAGCAATGATATCGGGTGTATGGTCAGATGGCTCAAACTGGTGTTGACTTATGGTTGATAAGATTGAGGCTTGTGGTAATGGGTGTGGTTAGAACCAGTCTGCCAGCGGAAAGCATCATCCATGCCAAGAACAGATATGTGTTATCTTCTGAGTGTGCTTTGTTGATTGTATTAATAGGAGCAAAGACCTACTCAGCCCATGAAAAGCTCCAATTCATATCTACTATTAGTTCATAAACCATTTTATTCTATATATAACTTTAAACTACACTTTTGCATAATGCACATAAAGTCAAGGAAGAGAAATGTTGGGATGAGAGGTCATAAACCAGAAGGTCACAGAAGATGCCTTCCATCAGCAGTGGTAGAGGTTAATA
>JARDYJ010000004.1:35289325-35291825 GCA_029215755.1 Spea hammondii | reverse complement strand
TACATATATACACACATTATATATATACATATATACACACATTATATATATATACATATATACACACATTATATATATATATACATATATACACACATTATATATATATATACATATATACACACATTATATATATATATACATATATACACACATTATATATATATATATACATATATACACACATTATATATATATATATACATATATACACACATTATATATATATATATATATATACATATATACACACATTATATATATATATATACATATATACACACATTATATATATATATATATATATACATATATACACACATTATATATATATATATATACACATATATACACACATTATATATATATATATACATATATACACACATTATATATATATATATTGTGACGGAAGCCTCCATCACTGGGGCCTCTGGAGAAGCCTGACTGCCAGCCTCCTCCCTATTGACTATGGGCCCTGGGTTTGTAAAGACTTCTGTGGCTACCCCCAGCAGTATGATCTCATCACTGGCTGAGAGGATTATCTCCGGCAGACAGCCAGGATCTGCCACCATGGAGTGACCACCATTCTTTGATGTTTAATGTTGTATAAATCAGTCTCCGCCTATTGTATTGTTAATCCCGTTACTGCCCCTGTTGTCTCTGAGAGGCAGATTAAGGGGGCGGTTTGTGTCCCAATATCTGGTTTTATGTTAATGTGTGTTTTGCTGGATATATCCAGCTCTGTGTGTCTAAAATAAATCAGTCTTCGTTTGGTTTTACCCTACACTGAGTCTCGGCTAGTGACTGGAGAACCGGGGAAAGTGTGTGTGTCCCGGGCTAAGGGAGCACAAGACAGCGGAGGCAGTCGGTCGGACTAGCCAGCTCCGTGACATTGGTGGCAAGCGGTGGGATTGCTTCTTAGTCCGAGGGACACTTACTTTCTACCGGGATTAACCGACAGGATGGCAGACTTCGGTCGCCTTGACAAGGACATGGATGTGGTATCAGAATTCCAGGGGCTGCTGCGGGTCATCCTCTCCTGCTACACCACTGCTTTGCCTACAGAACAATACCAGAACCTGAGGCAAGTGGTTCGACGGTCAGTATGGCAGAGGGCTGTTATACGCCGGGGTCAGTGTCTTCCAAGCTCCGAACAAAAGATTAGAGACCAGCGGGAACTACGGATGTCATTCCTGGGACAGCAACCCCAGGAGCAATGGGTATCCGAATTGGACAAGCTGGTCCAACAGGAGGTAGAGCTGGAAGATCACTATAGGGCTCTGCAGTGGTATACAGAGCAAGCATATTGGGGAACTGCGAAAGATTGTTCTCCAGAGGGCTATGACTTTGGTGGCCCTTGATTATTATGGGATAGTCTTCAGGAGGATCCGGACTTCGGCAGCACAGCGGAGTGGCGGATTGAGGACATCCGGAATTTCAGGGAGTGGGACCTCCCAGATGCGCTAGGACTTAAAGGTGATTTAGACTTTTTAATTACGCAGGAGTGGGAACTGGAGAAGGCGTATAAAAAACTGTTCGAACGCGTTCAACAGAATGCCCCAGTGTCCAGGGATTGTGTGGATTTTGTGGACGTTATTGAGTGGTCACCTGAGGATGTTGACCCAGGCGGGGTGGATGGGACTGCGGTCTCCACCCCTGAGTCACAGGGATACTGGGCAGCTAATCCAGATCCGATACTGGAGCTGTGCGACTGTGCTCCACAACCAGATCCAGAGATTGTGGATCTAACTGATTTTACATCTGAGGATGTTAACCCAAGAGGGGTGGATAACACTGCGGTCTCCACACCGGGGGCCTCAGAATGCTGGGCAGTCTGCCCAGATTTCTTAGTCCCAGCTGAAGAGCTGGCAACAGGGCAGAGCGCTGCTGGCTTCTGCCCCACATCTGCAATGACTACAGGGATCCAGGGAGATGTGGCAGCCGGCCCTTCTCCCCAGCGGCAGCTCACATGTCCGGGAGCGGAGGAACTTGTTTTTCCTCCCCAGCGGCAGTGGGAGGAACCGAGAGATGTGACAGCAGGTCCATCTTCCCAGCGGCAGCTCACATGTCCGGGAGCAGAGGAACCGGCCCCTCCCTCCCCAGCGGCAGGCCGACCCACAAGATTCCCTAACCCCAGCTGAAGTGCTGGCAACCAGGCAGAGCATCGCTGGCCTCTGCCCAGCACCTACCAAAGCTGCAGGAGTTCAGGGAGATACAGCGGCCGACCCGCCCCCCCAGCAGCAGAACCTAACTCCAGGACCGGATCAACTGGAACTCCCTCCTCAACGGCAACAGGAGCACCAGGGAGGGGATGCAGGAGGCATCCCTCCCCAGCGGTACCCGGGAGATGGCGCAGCCGGCCCATCTCCCCAGCAGCAGCAGGAGCATCAATTTTGGGAGGGAATTAATGGGCCAAATAAACTGACTGACTACGGAGTCAACCCGTTTGGGGTCTCATCCTATGTCAGTTCAATTCGAAGGGGGGAGAATTGTGACG